>OX235274.1:115233324-115730664 GCA_944472155.2 Trichobilharzia szidati | reverse complement strand
ACAAAACCTGTGTGAGGCCACTACTAGAATACTGTCCATTTATTATTAGCAGCACTCACACACGTGAAAAGCTAAGAATTGAAAGTATCCAACGATATTTTACCTCGAAACTACTAGGCTACGAATGTAAGAAAGACTACATTTCAAGGTGCATGATTCTACAACTTGACCCACTCTGGACAAGACGACTAATTATAAACCTAGTATTCTTCTATAAGGTCCTACACAAAATATCATTCTCAGACATTAAGGATATACAATTCGCGCAAGAAGGCTCTTACGATCTGCGTAACCAAAATTGCACAGTGACAATAAAAGCCTTTAAGTCAACACTCCGCGAAAACTTCTTCACAGTCATGTATTCTAAAATATGGAACAATCTGCCACTACATGTCAGGAACTGCAATACAGTTTTAAGTTTCAAACGCTCTCTGTACACACTATTTCACTCTACCGACTATATAAATAAACTATTTATTCCTAGAACGAATCAACTATTAGTCTACTACAGTACCTAAACGCACTTAAATACCCTTACTTCCCTAAAGACTATAAATAATCTAGTAGCATAAATGCATAAAAAGACATAGTAGAAACAAATTTTTGTTCATCAAATTACAATGTACAACGAATATAATCAAATCTTTTAGACTCCACCTGTTTTTTCTTTGTCCTCTGGTACATTTCTGTTGTATTTACTTTGTAGTACAAGTTGCATTGATCTACATTCCGACTGAAGCTGAGAAACAATTGAAGTCACTTACTCATATTATCCCTCAAGGTTTGGCTAGTAATGGCTCGGCATCCTTCATGAAATCCACTGTCACCATAACTAGACGCTGTACAGCATCTTATACAAGCACTGTCAACGATCTAAAATGGCTTTTATATAGCTTTCTACGCGTTTATCAACTTACTCGTACGGGGCAACCATGCTGTGACAAATGGCGGGCTATGGGTGACTTGAGTGCAGTAAAACAAATCTGCTTGACAATGACCAATATTAATCTGCACTCAGTTGAATTCACATCTGGTATTACTTGCAGAAAAATGATGTCAAAATCATAAAAATTAATCACTCATTTTAAATTAATACACAATTTGAACATAAAACAAGATACGATGCCGCACACAACAAAGTTATATGGAGGAATTGACTTCAAGCTTTATTTTTTTCCCAAATATTTGTAATTTATCCGACACGTACTTGGGTTTTTTTGTTAATGCGAAGACAATATTTCTATACTTCTTTATGTGCTCCATTGAACGACTAACTATCAGAATGTGCTCACTAACTGATGTCAGAGAGGACAGCAACCATGTAATTTCACTATAAATCAAATTCATGTAATTTAAATAATACTTATCCATGCCTGTACAACTGGTGTGTCCTACATTGATAGGCAATATATATTTTTTTATCAAAACTTATCTATGCCTGTATAATTGGTATGTTCCTGCATAAACAGGAATAAATATATATTATTGTTATTAATAACCAACGCGAAAACACAGAACACAGATAGGTGACTCGATAATCCATCATTCTGGCTCCAATATGGAACCAAACATAAGGTTATTATACACAAAGTCTAAGAATAAATGTCATAGCAGTTATAATAATAGAGGCTTTGTATTTCCCAATGAATGAAAAACAAAACGATATTGTTTTTACTGATGTTTCGCTATTTAATGCTAATAGCTTTATCAAAGTATTATTAAACTGGAACTTACAAAACCTCAGCATATATAACAAACAATTAGGGGGTGAGAAAATAGACATAGGTCAAGTTAAAGGGATATATTGAAAGTAAAAATAGCAATGAAGATAACTAAACCAAATAACAAAGGTAATAGTACGTCTTTCATGATATCAAAATAAAGTTTACTAACTTGATCATAAACAGGAATGAATATGTATTATTATTATTAACATACTCTTTTAACCATGTCTTCCGAATATGTTTCTTTCATGTACCTGGCTTGTTTCCATCTTTTAATCGTAGGTATTCGTCCCGCCATCAAATCCTCTATGCCAGGGTTACCTCTCAATAACAATGATTTATTTGGAGTCAACACATCGAAATCCTTGAGGTTGTCAATGTCCAGGTATGAATACCCTGGACTTTACGCTGTTCTTAGAAGACTTTCAGAAACTATTGTCAATAACCAACGCGAAAAACCAGAACAAAATTTGTTGGCTCAAGAATCCTATATTCTTGTACCAATACAGAACCAACACAATGTTATTGTACGCAAAGTCTAAGGAGAAATGTTATAACAAATAATCCCAATAATACTTCTGATAGTTTTTCTCTGTCTTCTAACAAACAGTGGACGATAGAACGATGACTGCAGTATCGATGACTCCCGCCAAAATAAGGAGTTAGGTTTGAGCAAACCACCATGAATTGATCGTTCGTTCTTCAACTACTTTGACAGACGTCGTCCCCCACAGGTAATAGCACCCGGTCATTTAGGATTCGTCTAGCTTCACATAGAAATGTCTCCAACATTTCATCATTAAAACTTTGGTTTTTAATTATGGAGCTTAAAATACACTTAATAATTCCTATAAGTCTTTCCGGTGGCCCACCTCTGTGGCTGGCATGGGAGGCGAAGTACAAGAATAGAATCCCAGGATTGTAAATGTTCCAATGTCCTCGTGAATGTTCCAGTGACCTTGAACGCATGCTAGTTATTGGTTTAGGAAACTTATAATAATAATTTATATTTTCATATAAACATAAATTTACATGAAAATGCATGCCATTTTTACAGGCACGATCAAGTATGATACAATGTAAAATAGTAGATTGTCTACAAGTTAATAATGTTTCAACAGCTAAATATTTGATACACATATAAATACACTCATTGTCTGAAGCAGGCCGTATCATTATTGAATTGTACAGTAGTCCTCCAGGTTGCGCGGGAAAATCGACTTCGTTTCGTATTCAACCCGTGGTGGTAGGCATACGATAACCAACCAATATTGAGGTAAGTATTACATTTACATGGGATTGAAAGCTGTTTTAGAAAAGTAAAAGTGCTAAGGTGAATCAGTAAAGTGTAATGAAATAAGTAAGTGCAATGTATCATTAATAGATGCATTCATAAAGGAAATACAATGGGAGACTATAATCCCTAGGCTGACAACGTTCATTTGCAATGTATAATGCTACCTATATAGGTCTTACTATCAGGATGTCCACTTTTGGTTTTAATGCAATTATCCTCAGGCCGGTTGTTTTTATTTCATACCTTTTTGTGTATTTGGTGCACAACCGTACCCTATAGAGAATAGGAATAAAATAAGTCGAATCAAATTCATAAAGAGCTATAAAATGTTAGGTTTAGTGGAATATAATGAGCAAGTGAAGACGTTATTAGAAAATGAATGAGATGAGACATTGTTGAGTGATATTCGAAGATACGACAAAGGAAAGCATGTCAATTTATAAGATGCCCCATAAATCTGTGCAGAGCCCACAGGGTCGCATCTCAGCAATAGGCTGACCGAATGGTATATGTTCAAAGGTAGAAGCATGATGTGTCCAGGCGATCATTATTATCTTATTCAAGATAACGATTCAAGCCCTCATAGAAATCTCGAGCCATCAAATTGCGTATTGCTGTTCCTGCAGAATGGGGCAATTCACCTTAGTGTCCACCACCATATCTACTGAACAGCATGCGCCACCCTCCCTCCTTTTATGATGTTAGGCTCTGATTGTTATGGCTACAGCAAATATATTGCTTGATTCCAGACACGTTGGTAACTCACATTCCATTTGCCCAGTTTTCTTAGTGAGTGCTCCCAATAGATCTCCACATACATATTTATGAACATATTATATATGTGTGCATGCGTCCTAATGAAGAGATTAGTTTATAAGATGTTAAACCCTTAAAGAGTAAAAAGAATAGGTTTTGTGAATAGTGGAGCAAGATTCATCAGAACACTATAGTTAGAGTTCAATGCAGGTAGTAGGAACTGAAGGTAAGGTCGGTTGGCAGGACTTATTGTACTAAATTATCATGACAGTCTTTTATATACTAAACATTTGACATTGCAAAGTAACCAGTATACACATACTATAAAACGATATCAACAGAGAACCAACAGAATTTTAACATTTGGTTAACAATACCGCAGTGTGTATATCCTGAAGAAGGGTAGTTAGTCTTACAGGGAGCCGGAAAGTAAATCAAACTATATATGATGAGAGTGTAATCAATATTACAATTCGCAACAGCTTTCATGACAAGTGCTTCCCATTAGGTCACATGGCACATGGCATGACATTGTTAACAGTATTATCATCATACTAGTGAACAAGTGGGTTACTACAAAAGACTAAGAAATTAGGTTTCCCTTAAGAGTTATGAAGTATAAAAGTAGCCAATATTAGAGCAATCAAGTTATATTCTATTTAGCAGAGTGATATGAGTAGTGGAACAATTAGTGATAAAATTATGTATAATGATCCTGAAGAAAACAGCCGGCTAACAGAGCTAGTTGTGCTAAATTTTCATGACAGATTTTCATAGGGTACGCATTAGACATTGCAAAGTAACCCTTCAACTTATATAATGTTAAAAATACTGCGAAATATTATAAAGATTATACGCTTTAGGAAGGTGTGTGAGAAAAGGTGGTTATTGGCTGAGTAAAGTCATTCAGACACAACAAATAGCATTGTATTATTAACTGTATATGTATATGTAAAATACTAAAAGGTGTGGTTGCTAATATAGTTGTTTCTAGAAGTACTTATATTAACATAACTTACTGAAGACTATATAGAAAAGAAAATCAGTAACTTAGTTAAACGTTCGCTGCGTAACTAGTAGAGTCGAGTTATATGTAACTGACTGAGCTGAAGACTGGACCGGCTTTTACTTACCATTTTACCAACACTTGTGGTCCTTTAGACAAGCTAGGGTGGACATGTTAATGTGTCTCTCTAGGCTCCGTTTGAACCCATTGGGGTTTTCACAACATCTAATTTCAGATGGTAGTTGGTTCCAAAGAGTGCAATATTTAAAGGTGAAAAAGTTTGCCCTAATGGATTTTCGGTGGGTAGCCACCTTGACAAGGTAGTTGTGGTTTCGCAGCTGATATGATTTAATATTTTCCCACGTTATGGATGAGTTACTATAACAGTGTTTTCTTATGACTTTGAATAGTAGAAATAAGTTGCACTTCACTCTCCTTAACCACAGAGGTTCTAAATTCAGACGCATACACCTGTCAACATATTCCACTGGTTGGTCGAACCCTATTATGCGTTTCGTCAGGAATCTCTGAACACTTTCGAATTTTTTTCGGTCTGCAGACCTTAGGTTACTATACAGAAGAGCACAATATTCAAGTTTGGGGCGGATACACGTTCTATATATAGCTAATCTTGCTTCTTGGGTGTAGAAGTTACGCAGTACAAAGCCAATAAGTCGTCTACAGTCGGATACGACCTTATTTGCATGATCCGAAAGGGTTAGATCTGAGTATGTTATCCCGGGATCTGTGACAGTGTTCAGTTTCGAGAGGAGCTTACCGTACATATGTAGACACATTCTCGGTTTCCAGCGTCCAAGGTGGGCTATACCGCACTTGTCTGGGTTGAAAGTCAGTTGCCACTTTTCGCTCCAATCGCCTAGATTGTTTAAGTCATGTTGGATTTTGCTTTCGACACTCTTATCATCGTACCCATAATCATATACTATCTTGAGATCATCTGCAAAGAGGTATGGCTTGCCATACTTGATCATAGAGACTATGTCATTTATAAATAAGAGAAATAGAACAGGGCCAGGAACGCTACCCTGTATTACACCACTAGTTATCGGCTTTGATGAAGACAGCTGGTGGTTGATTTTGACTAACTGCTCTCTTTCTGTGAGAAAAGAATTTATCCATTTAAGAAGTTTCCCGGTTATTCCGTAGGATTGGAGTTTTGTTATGAGTCTGATATGTGGGACTTTATCGAAGGCCTTGCTAACGTCGAGAAATAATGTTGTTACCGAATGCCCATTATCAATGCATTGTGTAATGTAGTCAACATAATCTAAGTGGCAAGTAATACACGACCTTCTACTTAAGAAACCGCATTGGGATGGGGATAGTAGGTCATTTGACAGCAAGTACTGAATGATTTGAGTCTTTACTATCTTTTCCATTACGCGTGAAACTACAGACGTGATGTTGATGGGGCGGTAGTTGTTGATATCAGCTGTAGGCCCGCATTTATGGATAGGAACAATACAAGACTTCTTCCAGCAGGTGGGGTATGTTCAATAGCTTATTCTACCGCGAAAATGAACGCTGTTCATCTACTGAGATGCAAATTTCACCCAAATCACGTATTTCAGTACTGTCTGGATAATGGATTAATAGCACGTACACGGATATGTACTTGTGGTGCTTCTATGAACCTGCAGGCGTATACGCAGGTCATTGACGGATATGTATTTAGATGTACACAGTGCAGAAAACGAATAAGTGTTCGTAATGGTAAGTGATAGTCTCAGTTAATTGTCTTCTAGGGACTTTCTTTGAAAAATCGAAACTCCCGTTGACGAATATCCTGTTTATGTGCATTTACTGGGTTTTTAAGTCCGGAGTGGGCTCAGACAGAAAATACTTTGACATCGGCCACAGACTACATTTAGCAAGCCAACAGAACCAACTCATACATCCTATGCATCTAGTAGGGAGCATGTGCCAATTTCTGCACAAAACTTGCTATGGTCTGATGACTACCCGGAACATATACAAACACTTCATTCTTGTACTGGCAACAAATTACCGAATACTCATATCGGTTATACCTTCGGGCGGAATTTTCACCAGCGCCAGTTAACAGAAACACCTAGCATCATACATATAGCACGCATGATATCAGATCAATTCCTTGCCGGCATAGCGAACAGTCTACAGCTAGGGCAAGGCATATTTCCCGGGAGATAGCTGACACAGTGTCGACACCAAATGAGTCTAATAACATGCATATAGAGGATACTCATGGATTATTTTATCAAGATGTTGTCCACTCACTGAAACCACATAACCAGTGTTTATCTATTATCCTAGTAAATACTAGATCAGTTCTAAGCAAACACTTAACACGAAGTACGTTAGCTTCTATATGCAGACCGTCATTGATTATGATCACTGAAGCCTGGTGCACAAGTGATATCTCCAATGATAGCCTAAGGATTGATAAATACAACCTTTTCCGAGGGGACAGACAGAGAGGTCGTAGGGGTGGAACACTAATTTACTGTGGACAATCCTTATGTGCAACCCAGTTCAGTAACCCAATTCTGCCACAACTCAATGACTCCATCTGGGTTGAAATAAAAGTTGTCAGAAGTAAACCTATACTTGTGGGTTGTGTGTACCGACCCCCTTCATCCAACAGGGAATATGATAATATGCTCAGCAATATTTTTAATCTTACAGCCAATCTTCCCCACAGTTATAAAATTATCGGAGGTGATTTGAACATGCCAGAAGTATCATGGTCTTCACTCCAAGGACCCCAAAGGTATGATAACCTCCTGAATTCCATCGTCACAGGAGGGTGGACACAACACATAAATTCACCCACTAGATCCGCAAATATCCTAGACCTTATTTTCACGAACAACATAAAACTATCTACAGTACATGTGGGACATGAATTTCCAAGTAGTGACCATAAAATAGTAGTGTGTTCTTTTGACATCTTTCCTGAAACAAAGCGCAGAGATGAAGCTGGCCAGACACCTATGAGATTGTACACACATGCTGACTGGGAATTGTATCAGCACCTAATTATATGTTCTAATTGGGACTCGTACTTTTCGAACGAGTCCTTAGAGGCAATTCTTAACAATTTTTATCAGAATATTAACTCAATTCATGACGTCATTGCACCTGAGAAGATTCTTAGCTTCAGATTCCCCCAAAGCAATTATATTCCGACATCGTTTAGGAGAAGTCTACGAAAGCACTCAATAAAATACTACAGATATCATGACTTATCATCACAAATTGCTATTAAGTCCCTTCTCAATAGAATTGAAGAGTTGAGAAATATAGGCCTCAGAAACAAAGAAATACAAGCCATTCAGGCACCGCATAACTCAGGAGAAATAGCCAAACTTTTCAAAAGTAGGTTGACGAACTCTGAAACAGCTTATCCTAAAATATTATACTTAGATGGGATTGCTTACGAAAATCCTGAGGTGATATGTGAATTGTATAGCAAGCACTTCGCCAGATTATACACGTTAGAGAACGATGAGGTCGTGGATTTCCAACGTAAAACAGACGAATGTTTAAGTGACATACTTTTCACCACACACGAGATTGATACAGCTGTCGCAAATCCTAAGCTTAGTAACACTATTGGTCCAGATGGTATATCTTCCATTCTGCTGAAAAAAGGTGGTGTTGACATGAATTTACTACTACTCAAGTTATATTCAATTTCACTAAGCGATGGGACATACCCCACCTGCTGGAAGAAGTCTTGTATTGTTCCTATCCATAAATGCGGGCCTACAGCTGATATCAACAACTACCGCCCCATCAACATCACGTCTGTAGTTTCACGCGTAATGGAAAAGATAGTAAAGACTCAAATCATTCAGTACTTGCTGTCAAATGACCTACTATCCCCATCCCAATGCGGTTTCTTAAGTAGAAGGTCGTGTATTACTTGCCACTTAGATTATGTTGACTACATTACACAATGCATTGATAATGGGCATTCGGTAACAACATTATTTCTCGACGTTAGCAAGGCCTTCGATAAAGTCCCACATATCAGACTCATAACAAAACTCCAATCCTACGGAATAACCGGGAAACTTCTTAAATGGATAAATTCTTTTCTCACAGAAAGAGAGCAGTTAGTCAAAATCAACCACCAGCTGTCTTCATCAAAGCCGATAACTAGTGGTGTAATACAGGGTAGCGTTCCTGGCCCTGTTCTATTTCTCTTATTTATAAATGACATAGTCTCTATGATCAAGTATGGCAAGCCATACCTCTTTGCAGATGATCTCAAGATAGTATATGATTATGGGTACGATGATAAGAGTGTCGAAAGCAAAATCCAACATGACTTAAACAATCTAGGCGATTGGAGCGAAAAGTGGCAACTGACTTTCAACCCAGACAAGTGCGGTATAGCCCACCTTGGACGCTGGAAACCGAGAATGTGTCTACATATGTACGGTAAGCTCCTCTCGAAACTGAACACTGTCACAGATCCCGGGATAACATACTCAGATCTAACCCTTTCGGATCATGCAAATAAGGTCGTATCCGACTGTAGACGACTTATTGGCTTTGTACTGCGTAACTTCTACACCCAAGAAGCAAGATTAGCTATATATAGAACGTGTATCCGCCCCAAACTTGAATATTGTGCTCTTCTGTATAGTAACCTAAGGTCTGCAGACCGAAAAAAATTCGAAAGTGTTCAGAGATTCCTGACGAAACGCATAATAGGGTTCGACCAACCAGTGGAATATGTTGACAGGTGTATGCGTCTGAATTTAGAACCTCTGTGGTTAAGGAGAGTGAAGTGCAACTTATTTCTACTATTCAAAGTCATAAGAAAACACTGTTATAGTAACTCATCCATAACGTGGGAAAATATTAAATCATATCAGCTGCGAAACCACAACTACCTTGTCAAGGTGGCTACCCACCGAAAATCCATTAGGGCAAACTTTTTCACCTTTAAATATTGCACTCTTTGGAACCAACTACCATCTGAAATTAGATGTTGTGAAAACCCCAATGGGTTCAAACGGAGCCTAGAGAGACACATTAACATGTCCACCCTAGCTTGTCTAAAGGACCACAAGTGTTGGTAAAATGGTAAGTAAAAGCCGGTCCAGTCTTCAGCTCAGTCAGTTACATATAACTCGACTCTACTAGTTACGCAGCGAACGTTTAACTAAGTTACTGATTTTCTTTTCTATATAGTCTTCAGTAAGTTATGTTAATATAAGTACTTCTAGAAACAACTATATTAGCAACCACACCTTTTAGTATTTTACATATACATATACAGTTAATAATACAATGCTATTTGTTGTGTCTGAATGACTTTACTCAGCCAATAACCACCTTTTCTCACACACCTTCCTAAAGCGTATAATCTTTATAATATTTCGCAGTATTTTTAACATTATATAAGTTGAAGGGTTACTTTGCAATGTCTAATGCGTACCCTATGAAAATCTGTCATGAAAATTTAGCACAACTAGCTCTGTTAGCCGGCTGTTTTCTTCAGGATCATTATACATAATTTTATCACTAATTGTTCCACTACTCATATCACTCTGCTAAATAGAATATAACTTGATTGCTCTAATATTGGCTACTTTTATACTTCATAACTCTTAAGGGAAACCTAATTTCTTAGTCTTTTGTAGTAACCCACTTGTTCACTAGTATGATGATAATACTGTTAACAATGTCATGCCATGTGCCATGTGACCTAATGGGAAGCACTTACCATGAAAGCTGTTAATCTGCAGCATACTCTATAATTGGGACGGAGTCAAGGCAATCCAATATTACAACTGCAGTACTTGTAAAAGTTCTCAGACTTTAATGTCAAAATAGGAGGGTGGGTGGCGCACGCTGATTAGCAGATTTGGTAGTTGTCACAAATGTGAATCGCTCCAATCGGTAGGACAGCGACATGCATTATTTTGGCAGCTCGAGAATTAAACATGATGTCAGATACTGAAAGTATAAAAAAATTGACTTTATAAAAATTTTAAAAAAACTAAAACAATAATGACTGTACAGTTTTAGCTTGTAAAAATTAATGCTTTCGCTCCTAACGTCTACAAGCCTGCTCAGTTTCTTTTCAAGATGCTATCCCATTGGCCATACACAAGTTCGCCAGACATCCTACAGGTCACCATATTCAACAGGTTCTAATCCTTCTAGCCACTTCTCTCTAAAATGTCACTTATATACTTCACGATAATCCTTCTACCTAGTTACTATTATACTCTATTTTATCTCAACTTCCTAGGCCTTTAGTAAAGCTGAAATGTACTCTTTTGTTTTTCTTTTTCTCATTCACACTCTTCTCTCGCATAAATTTCGGTTGCTCAGATGGTAAAAGAAAAAAACATAACAACAGCACTCATGTTTGAGAATAACTTTATTTTCATAGAAAACATCATAGTTTTCTACGGTAAGACCAATAGGGTTAGCATCATACATTGCAAATGTGCACTATCATATCAAGTACTGTATAGCTTATTCTTGTATTTTTCTTGTAAATATAATTCCATTAATGTATTATTGATGATTGCATTTTATACCACTTTGTAGCTGTGCAGGATTTTCTCCTCTTCCTGAAAAAGCGTTCAAGCACGTGGTTGTCGCTCAACTTCGATGGAAACCTTCGTGGAAGATTTACAAATTAACAATTGTAAGAATCTGTTCCGATTGCTCGTACTATATAATTCAACAATTTGAACTTTTAAAAAAGTGATAATCTTACTATCCCTTGTAAACATTGTACTTACCTCAATATTGGTTGGCTATCGTATGCCTACAACTACGGGTTGAAAACGAAACGAAGTCGATTTTCCTGCGCAACCTGGAGGACTACTGTTTAATTCAATAATGATACAACATGGGTCAGACAAGGAGTGTATACATATATCAAATATTTAGCTGTTGAAACATTATTAACTTGTAGACAATCTACTATTTGTCATTATATCATACTTGATCGTGCCTGTAAAAGTGGCATGCACTTTCATGTAAATTTATGTTTATATGAAAATATAAATTATTATTATCTACTGTTCAGTGGTTTCAGTTTTGTAGAGATTTAGCATCATGGAAAATGAATAATATTACTCAAGTATTGGGAGGAGTGGGTGTTATCATTCACGTCGACGAAACAGTGCTGATAAAGAAGAAATACAATCGTGGTCGTGCTAGAGCGAACAGCGTTTGGGTGTTGGGAATATATGACACCCTGTCACCGGAACGCATACTAATTCCATCGAGGGTTTTGGGGGAAGACTGAAAAATAGAACCCGAGCCATCAATGGGTCACAAAACGAAGTCATTTTCAGTCATTTGGATGAATACATGTATAGGAATTGGTTTAATTTCAAAACTGAAACTCCTCTTAATAACTGGAACATTTTTGACTCATATTAGAGAAAAGTACCCTGTTTGATTTTTTTCATGCTTATTTATGTAAAAATACCTAAAATTTTATGCAAAAATCATCCTTTTTTCTGATTGGTCGGTTCAAGGTCACTTGTGCGTTCGTTCCTTGGGACTCTATTGTAGAACTTTGCCGCATGCAGTGGGTTGAATTGCCAGTCAGTGTTTCTTTTCAATTACTCTTCATGAACTCTCGTTTGAGGACCTTCGAAATACTCCTTAAGCTCGGCGTGACAGCCAACAAAATTAGTCCCCCTGTCACTGAACATCATCTTGAGTGTACCTCGGCGATTAATAAATTTACGTTATGCTTAAACGAATGAATCAGTAGTTAGCGTATGAACCATCTCAATATGCACAGCTCTCATTTTCAAACAGGTGAATAAACAACCATATCTTTTGCATAGGGTTATGCCTCTCTTCGCTACAAAGATTCGAACAAATCCACTCCGACATATTCGAATGGATAATTCCCTTCAGAAACTTGCCACACTGGGAGTGGTGCCATCATCTACTGTGCTGAGCGAGCATTCCTTAGTTTATATTCCATGCACTTATCAATTATTTTACGGACAGAAGTACCTGCCTTCACTATCCAGAACTTGCATCGAGTACTTGATAGTACTTGATAAGGACCCAAATGACCTTCAAGAACATAGTGGTATTTTATAATGAGATTAGTGACTGGAGGGTAGAAAGGTAATAGGGTCAGATGACGGGTCTCATATGATGATTCTAACATATGTAGACGTACACCAACTCCAGCGATCCCTTCGAAAAACTATCGGAGTGGTCACAAATGTGAATCGCTCCAATCTGCAGGACAGCAACATGCATTTTTGACAGCTCGAGATTCAAACAGTAGACTGAACTCTGAAGAAAAAAGAATAATAAGGGTTGTACAGATCTAAATTATAAATAAAAACACTTCTGCTCTGACCATCTACAAGCCTGTTCAGCTTCTTGTCAAGATGCTACCCGTTGGGCCCTACAGAAATTCATGAAACATCTTACAAGTCAGCCTGTTCTACCGCTTCTAATTTTCCAAACCATTGAATTCACTCCTCATTTAGATATCGCTTACCTACCTCACTATAATCTTTTTATTTACGCACTATTATACTCTAACTGATCTTAACTACCTGGGCCTTTATTACAGCTAATGCATATTTGTTGCTAGCCCAAAGTCTGGTTGCTCTGATTAAAAACACAACAACACAAATGTTTGAACAAAGCTATATCTTCATCGAAAACATCATATTTTCCATGCTCAGACCAATATGGTGAGCATTAAACATTGCAAATCCAAACTATCATTTCAAGTACTATATAGCTTAATAATAGTAATAATGTTTATTTTCATATAAACATAAATTTACATGAAAATGCATGCCACTTTTACAGGCACGATTAAGCATGAGATAATGTCAAATAGTAGATTGTCTACAAGTTAATAATGTTTGAACAGCTAAATATTTGATGTATCTATAAATACACTCATTGTCTGACCGAGGCCGTATGATTACTGAGTTGTACAGTAGTCCTCCATTGTACAGTAGTCCTCTTGTATTTACCTTGTAAATATACTTCCCATAATGTGATATTCATAATTGCATTTCATGCCATTTTGCAGCTGGGCAAAATTTTCTTCTCTTCCTGAAATTGCGTTCAATCATGTGGCGGTATAGCATCCACCGAGACATACGCTGTTCACAGGTTGACCATAACGATCAGCAGGAAGCGGAACGAAGTTTGGGTTGTCGCTCAAGTTTGATGGTGACCTCAGTAAACGGTTTAATAATTAACATTTATAAGAAAATGTTCCGATTGCTTGTTCAATAATTTAACAATTCAAAATTTTGAAAAGTATTAATTTATGATACTTCAGGATTGTAATTTATAACACTACTGATCGCGCCTGTAAAAATAGCATGCATTTCTAGTAAACCTACCCGTTTATTCGAAATATAGTGTAGGATTATTTTTGCCTATAGATTTAGTCCTTCCTCAATACTGACGACACAGAGTCTTGGCTTAACTATGGTTAAAAGCAGAATGACTTGACTTAAACTTTATCTGTTTCTAAAACATAAAATAAATCATACAATTACACCAAGAAAAATATACAAATCCAGGCAGAAATTAAACGCCATGTACAAGGTCATTGATGGAGTGAGACGCTCGAAGGTCATTTTCGTCCATGTTAGTCGGCCATGTTGGATTGCAGTTCTGTAGCTGTTCGTTTACACATCGATTTTTCCGTTTATCCAGCACTTATTCACCACGTATCTTGATGCACATTGTTTACAAATGCTGCGTTTCACTTCATTATTGTTTCCGTTTCTGTTAAAATTTGTTATTTCGTTTGTTTCGAAAGTTTTTACCAGCAGGTCAGTGCATTCATTTCATTGTAATTGTTTCATACGTTGCATTCATGCATGGTTTCAGGTTTTTAGTTGTTTTTCAGCTATTAATGAATTAGTACTTTGTAGAAATCTTGGAGATCATGCACGTGAACATGTTTGGGAAGCAGAAGCCATTGTTTCCAGTTCATTTTTGGTTGCCGTTATTGCTGCTGGCTCAGTTGGTTACTTAATATGTAGGAATCTGGAGCTTTGGAGCCTTTCGACAAGGTGTCTGTTGTCAGCTAAAAAATCAGATATATGATGAGAGAATCAAAATCAAGCAAGGATGAGCCACATGTGGAGAATGAATGTGTGGTGTTTGTATGTACTTTTGGAAGCAATATTAGGAAGCAATATTACGGTGTGGAAATCAAGCTGTAAATCAAAAAAAAAATAGGAAATCCCTAAATGATTGTTAATGTACTAGATCCAAACGCACGAACTAGGACTGCCTGTAGTAAACGCGGTGTTAACAACCATTTTATTTGTTTCAAAAGGATTTGAAAAGCGGATAACGTACGATGATCTGGTGTGTTCGGTAAGAATTTAACTAGCAAGAATAACGTTCCACATTTTGGTCTACAATCGGTGGTTTTTTCGAAGTTGCAGCAAGCTGAGAAGCTGATTATTATTCGGGGTGAAAAAATTGGCTGGTTACAAATTGCTTGTTTTAGTTCAAATAATGAGATTCGTATTTTTCGGATGCTTGTGATTTCTCCGTGGCTATAAACACGGTTGCCCATGATTTTTAAGAAAACTCTAAATAAATTTTCCTTGAACCCCAATGGTCTTCTTTTTCTTGGCGAGGCATCTATTGAGACGATTAGGTAGCAAAGTAGAATGTTCTGTGATTAAGAATCGGAGTCGTTGCGTTTCGGATTTATATCGCGCATCTAATTGCTATAACCCTATGGATAAAGCTTTTTCCTCATGGCGCATTAGTACATCTATAAACCGTAAGCACACTGCCTTCGATAAATTTATTTTTACTTTTTAAATGACAGCAAATAGTGAGTCATTTGAGGCGATAGGATAAATACCTCTAAACGCTTTCGTGAAGAGATTAGGATATGTTTATTTTCTCGACTAGGAGACTATCTTTTTACCCAGAAAGCTCTCAGGATGTCCGCTTTTACTTTGTAATTCAAAGATAACGTTGAGTTGCTCACTTAGGTAGTGGCAAGGGGGTAGCTTTAGGTAATGCGTCATAGAAGTCAGCAGTGTATGTCTATTGTGTCTAAATATATTAAAAGTTGTAAAGCCGGTCAAATCGTAGTTCTCACATATGAGTTAGTTTTTTAAATAATGAGTGTACCGTGCTAGCGTTTGTGCTCGAAACGTCATCAGTTAATATAACTGTACAACACTGTCTGATTTATCAAAATAAAATCTTATCCATAATGGAGTTATACTCTACCACAGTGCCCAAGTTTTATACTTATATCAGCGTTTACCTTGGTTTGCATACCTAGCTCATGTATGCGTGCGATATACATTTAAGGCTAGTACGCTGTTTGATGAATTAGTCCGAGATACTTAAAGTCAGACTTGAGCTCTATATCACTGTCATCAATTTTGCAGCGGTCATAGGAATTAACAGCTTCACCTGACTTTCTCTTACATCGGAAACTGAAATTGACAGTCTGACATTTGGAAGGATTTAGTTTAAAAGCATTTTCTGACTCCTGATAGAGAGCTGTTCATCTTAGTACAGTGTAGATGCGAATTAAAAGACACTGGAATAGTTAGTCCGCGCACTTGACATATTTCATTTCGTATGCGTATGTACAATAAGTTCGTCAAACAAAAATACAATTGGTAGTGCACGACAGTAATGGAGAAAATGTTGTGATGCAAGACTGCAGCTGCATCTAAAATTCTCCTACTTTGTTTATAGGCGAATCATTTGAGATCGTTAAAGGCTTTAAGTGAGGGTTGAAGAATAAGTAGGAGTAACTTTTCCATAGCTTATAAGAAAGGGTAGGTAATAACAATAAGTCTAAATTTAAAGCATGTTCCATTAGGCGACTTAGGTATAGGTACAATTTTAAAGTTCTTCCAAACGTCTGGCACAACATTTCTGGAAAAAGATTCATTAAATATGTGACAGGATATCTGCACATTTTTTAAGAATAAGGCTAGGTAAACAATCTGGAACTAGGCTACAAGAAGGGTTCAACGACTAGAGATTTTTAGAACGTCATTTGTATTGAAACCAAGGAAGCAACTCTTATTAACACTTGTGACACCAGAAACCTTGGCATTTAAGGGAGAATGTATGAATGACTTGTTTACCGTACACACATCAAATGAGTAGGGAATACTGTTGTAATACTGAAGGTAGTTAGGTGCATAAAGGCCTAAGTTATTTAATGTCCATAAATTAGATATGTAAATACTGCAGTTGTTGATCATCGAAATGATGGTTATTAGATAACATCACGTGATTCAACGGCATATTAGAAATAGATGAAAATTGTTTCTTTGCTCACTGTCAAGTGAACAGTCTATTTGATGGTGTCACTGCATATTAACAGATTAGTGAAGTAGCTATCAAGCCTAAGTTATTACATTTACTTGTACTTCATACTTGGCGTTTAACAGTATACAGACTTGCAACTGGCTAGATAAGGCGATTTTAGCGTATCGAACAGTACAGAATTATTATTCAACTTGCTAAATCCTACTTAGTTTTTACAATGTGCTAATGTATAGAAGCAGACACGAAATCTTACGAAGGGCTAAAGTAACAGTCTCATAATACTATAGTAAATCTCCATCCCACTAACTAAGCTTAACATGCATTGATCCGAATTCACTTATTACAAAAGCACATAGTATAGCGACGCAGTGAAAAAGTCTAGAGGAAGTAGAATTGAAGAGTATATTAAACATTTCATTAATTTACAAAGGAAAATCCCGATGAAGAGTATTAACGTTAGTTTGACCGAATGATATTTCCTCTGGTTTCATATTCGACAACCTCCGTATACCTGAAAAAAACAAAGCACAGGTAAGGACTAGCACAACATGAAGTTATGAAAGATAATTCTACATATTAGCACACACTGAATCTGTTAATACTAAGTAATATCTCATGCAAATAAATGTATTTGTAGTTTACAGCTGGTTTTTACATTGACACTGTAAGCATCAATAGACCTCAGTTGTTCTCCAGTATTAGAGGATTATACGCAAATATCAAGACAATCTTTGAAACTTCCATACTATTGAGGCGTCATACTCTCACCAACCTTACTTGCAGATCAACTTCACACCGAATACGTTTACATTAAATGAGGTATTGCAAATGTGTAACTTAGAAATCGATCCATAATCTCAGTAATGTCTAATGAGCATAGTTTCATGAATCCTACAGAAATTATACTCTCACATTAAGGAATCTGTAGCCATCAAGTATGAGCTGAACATGCTTCAGCTCTAAACAGCTATGCACAGTGTTAGCAGCATAGAGAAACACTTGAAATATTGTAGGATACGCAGACCTGTTGTGTTGATGAGGATAACAATGACATATAATGCAACCTTGATATTCGGTCGTGAGACTGCATCTGTACTGCTTCATGTTAATCGGAAATTCAGGAAAAATTCATCACCACTACTGGTGATCAAAAACAGTGCAGCATTAAATTTACGGTGCTAGTGAGAATGACATAACAGACAGTAGATTGATAGTAATAGAGCTGACTAAATTCAGTTCTCATAATCGACACAATCCATGTGTATAATAATACTATACACTGAATTAATGCACTAAGTGGCACAGTAAGGAAATTTAAACGAGTGATTGCCTTCTCCACTGCACTGCACTTGCAATAATCATGACAACCACCTACGTTTTCTAGCCAAGCAGTCAGCTAAGGAGACAATGGCACAATATTAATAAAGTTGAGATATTTTTTATACATTGAGTCCAAATAACTCATATTACACTACGCCAAAGTGCAAATATACATGAAATCCACTTAGAAATAACCTCTCAACTTACGATAATTCCTGTCCAAACACACACAGTGAGACAAATCCACATGATTACTTCTATTCACACAGAAGGTTCTGTTAGCATTTACAGGTGATTTCGAAGTACTGATAGAATTCTTTTGTCAAAAAGGACTGTTCTTCACACGAAAATAGGTTGAATTAATATCCTGAAACGTGAAGTCTCCATTGAATGATACCATGACGAAAGGTGCAGCATCTGAATACTGTAGATGAAATTACCCTTCAACTATCCTATCTTTCTCACTATAGCGATATTTTGCTACAGTTCGCCTGAAACACTGATCGTTGCAACCAATATGCTAGGGGGTGTCGCAGTCAGATTACATGACGCGGACGCCAGAATAACAGGCCAGAAAATGGGAATTCTCATCAATCCAGATAACATATAACGCAATTTCATTAAAAATTATTGACAAAAAAAAATTACCAAGGGAAATTTTAACAGCGCTACTAGAACATGGCATTTAACGTCTACCCAAATCCATTGTCATTCAAGAAAGGGCAAAAACGTACCGAACAGTATTGAGGGAATGGACAAAATGAACAGTTAATTAATAACATGTACACAAATAGAGTGACAGAAAACAAAGGACACTCAAGGTCACATCACGTGGTGTGAGTTACATTAAATTAACCAATAATCGCGACAAAAGGGTCACATAATATTGATTTCCTGTCTAGCAAGCAGTCTATCTATCGCGATTAACATATATATTATTATTATAATATATTTCACCGCACCTTGAAATCTGCGAAACCGGGACTATCCTCTTTGTCTATCTCACCCCACGCTTCCCACTGAGCAGCCCTCAAAATCTCTAACTCTGCATTTCTAACATCTTCGACTCTCAAAGGTCCCATATTCATGTTATCGTATCCTGCAAGATGCATGACCTTTAAATACGTAACATATCGTGTCAAAAACGCAACAGCCTTCAGTAATTTGTACCAAGAAGAAGAATATTTAAACAGTGGGTATAAACCTGGATGTCTTTCTTGAGTAGATGTTAACCTGATATTCGTCTTAAACTCCAAGTCACACTCACTTGCCAGTGGTTCATCTTCTTTACTAGGCCACACGCTATCAGCTCGTAGCGAGAACCCCGGACCCTTCGACCACTTATTTTTAACCACATTCATATCAATAACTCTTCGTGACGCTAGATCAGCTGGGTTCTTTCCAGACGATACGTACCTCCACTGCTCAATGGCTGTTAATTCCCGAATTTGAGATACTCTGTTAGCTACAAAACATGCATATCTTTCTGACTCGTTGCGTATATGATATATCACAGGCATCGAATCAGTCCAAAACGTTACAGGATACATGGGATAATCTAACTACTTACACACCGTTGAGAACAGCTGCGCAGCTAGCAAGGCTGCAGTAAGTTCTAATCTCGGAATCCAAACCGTCTTTAGAGGAGCAACTCTAGATTTACCCATTACGAGTTGAACATCTATAACATCCCTTCAGGTAGTTCTGACGTAGACGGCTGCCCCAAATCCAAACTCAGAGGCATCGGAAAAAACATGGAAGTCAATTATCTCATGATTTCTCGATGGCTTAAGTGGAAGTGAGTTAACAATTAATAACAATAATACTTCTGACAGTATTTCTCCATCTTCTAACGAACGGCGTACGATGAAACGATGACTGCAGTATCGGAGACTCCCCCCAAACGATGGAGTTGGGTGTGAGTAAGCAACCATGAATTGATCGTTAATTCCTCAACTACATTAACGTTCGCTCTAACAGGTTGTTGGTAACACTAGGACTGTTGTCTTGAGGAGTATTTCAGCCAGCTATGCCTTGATTAAATGAATGCAGTAACTAGAATGTCAACACCTTTCCCTTTTTAAACCAATGATAAGTTGTATGGACAAGCATACCTAGCAGCTAGATGCGTTAATTATGAATTTGTTGAAATAATGACGGCTAGAATAATAATAGGTGTTATGGGAAAATTTTGTACTGAATAATGTTACTTGTATCTTTGATCACAACGAATTATTAACTGACGTAGATAGACAACTGCTGTTAATACACACAGTCCGCTTAGCAAGTGCATAGCGCGAAAGCGCAGAACGCCTAATTGTTTACGTATAACACTCAAATAGAAAGGCTGAAAACGATTTCAAAGGAATCATTTCGTTGACATCATTGGTTGAATAGTTCAGAAGGTGAATGATATATACCAAATGCTTCTTACTATAAATGACTGCGAATTCTCTGAGGAAATTGATGAGCTTATATTTAGAAACTTCTAAAAAATGCAGACAGAACATGACTTGACTTACTGCCATTTAGCTAGGGCCACCGGTATATGTCACATAGAAAACCACTCAGTTTGAAACAGCCAGATGGGAAAGCAACAGGCGAAATGACGGTTAGACCATTCTGATTAATTTAATGTTGAAATAGTCTGCAGTCTCAAACTATGGTTATTAGCGGGCTCGCGCTGGGCCAGCCTGCAAGGTGAAGTTTGTTTACGTGCCCGGCTGAACCACCTCCTTTTACTCAGCCTCACCACACTTCCTCGAAGGACAGAGGACTGTGTGCCCTGTGGTCTCCCTTGTATTTGTTTTCCAAGCTTGTCACTCGGTTCTACATTATGTGTCCAGCAGCATGTCAGCTTTGGTTTATATGTGGTGGCTGAGTGTCTTAGGGGTAACTGATTGCGATATACAGTTAATGTGTAGTCGCTAACTTTAATATCCTTCTTCATTTCAAGCTTAATGCTCTGATCAGTAGCCAATGTCCGGTCCCCTTAGTTCTGTTTGGTAGGTGGGAACTCCTGAGTTATCTTATCCGTGTGGTATGATGAAATATCCCCAGTTCATGTCTTAAAATCACTTAAGCCTGCTACTATTTGTTTGATATATACAAACAATAACTTCGGAATGATACCATCTGATGTCTCTTTAAGTGGGTTGTTCATAAAAGTGTCGATAAATCTTCCAGCTAGATTTTATGATTGCGGGTTATATGGCTGTAAGAACAAACACATAGTGCCATGTCAGCTGCAGTATTATCGAAATCAGTTAGCAGTGAACTAGCAGTCAGTATCTATGCCTTATTTTTGAAGCGACCCTAATGGGAAAACACGCTAGGCAGAAACTCAAAGTCTGCGACATTGTTGGGGAGTAAAAGTGACTCCATCTCCATCTAGTTCTAAAAGGCATTTATCATCGTCAGATGAGACACACTACTTGTTGGACAGGGGAATTCCTTAGGAATATATAAACGAAAGCTAATTTTTGTTAGCTATGGTGGGGATAGCTTAGTTGTCGCTCAACAATAATCAACAGTAGATTGAGGCAGGAAGTTTGTATTACTGTTATTCGTGTCCGCGCGAACTTTGAAAATGGAGTGAATTTTACAATCTCTTGTTTAATTTCGGCTTTTGTTATGCTACACACTCCAAAAGCCTATAGGCTGACTTCAAATCAGTTTATTCAGGTCGAAGTTGGTTTGCATTTTAGTTTTGAGTCTACTTACTCATAGTAAATATCCATTTTTGCACACATCGGTTTTTTATGACTGATTTATACAAAGGTCATAAATACATGAGGTCATATTCTGATCTCCTAGTCCAAATTCACTCTGAAAGCATGCCTATCAAAAGGAACCGCTGCGAAAGAGTTATGTGTGAATTGTCAGTTGAAGAAGGCATGCAGTATGATGGCTGCAAGAGATGGTGCACAAACCTAACTGCTGCACCCTAAATGCGATACTGCAGTCCTCTGGCAAACTGGCTATGCAATGACTTTTGTAGTACGACTAAGTTCTGGAAAACGGAAGCCACTGCCCTAAAGCTCCTGGACTGCAAACTTCCTCCACCACAGGCGAAGAGTGACTACTGCTCAGACACCGATGAGTTGACTAGCGTCACCGGCAAAACAATAAACGTTCCTGATGCGTTTCTGTCAGAGAGTGAGTGCCCTTGAACACAGAAAAGCACCCACCGAATTCAAGGCACTCATGCTGCTCCCACGATATCGGATAAGCCCTCGAATGACGGTAATGGAAAGACTGGCACGAAGGAGAGGCATGCCTTGTGTCTCTTGTGCATCTCTTGTGTCTGCTTCCCTTTTCGAAGGTACTGCTTTCGACAAAGGCACTGATACAGTGCTGATATCCTCTACTTATTTGGAATATTGCCAGCTCATCTGGTGAATAACGGAACCACCTCTATCATGAAATCTACTGACAAGTGCAAAGTTGGTCCCATATACAACTGGGAATGTCACAATTATGGTGTACTTACCGGTGACTTTGAAGATTTATAGACTTTCAAACACTTTATGAATAATTCACTTATAATTATTGTTCATTCTGCATCTCTTATGTTTCACGTCAGCACCTGTACAAAAATGCCACTTACCCTCCACAATCAACGCAATCATTTATAATTCCCGCGTGAAATTGACATACCGTATTTTTTCAATTACAGCTTAGATTTGACGCTATATCTTATGACTTATTCAGTCGTAAGCAGATCTCAAAAATTATCTATTTCCTTATTTGTACATTTCATTTTAAATGTTTCTCTCACATTAACCAGTATTCAATCTATTTCTAGAATAACAAATCATATTATATATTCTATAAATTCTTATTAGTGTACATATGTTCATGCCTGTAAAAACGGCTGGTTTCTATTCCAGAAATAAAAAATTTATTATTATTATGCCAGGGGTCGGAAACCCACAACTCAAGTCGCCTAGGGACTTGTAGATCAAGCCCCATTCACATGGTTGGATAGCAGGCTGACACAACTTACTACGATTAGCGAGGAGGACGCCAGTGAATGGCGCAATGTGAACTCTCGCAAAAAGCGAGATAAGGACAACATATTGGCCACACTGCCCACGAAGATCAAAAAGATATTTACGCCGCAGAGCAAGGAAGCCACGTCAAACAAACTTGATCTTTCTGACACGTTGCTCATTCTCCACAAAGTGGAACAATCACCGGCCTCTGATCACAAGGTCGGGTCCAAGCATGGCCTTGACTTGGTCAAGCCCCTTTTAGATAAGCTACTGTAAGCAGTATGTATGCGGCATTCAAAGATGACTTTCTGGCCGAGATTTTAAAGAAGAGAATGTCAAACACCTCGAAAAGAACAGACTTTGCGTGTACATTAAAACCGGTATTCTCCTGCCACACAAATTTCTCCAGCTTCTTGGGTAAACTATCGCATTTGACCACTTCTACGTATAAATAACATTTCACTTGCACCTGCGGAGCAAGATATACAGGTCGTTCAATGCATGTTTTATCTGAAAGAGTCTAGGAACGTTATCCCGCCTGGCTACGGGAAGATCATAGTGGTTCGATAAGGAGTAGTATAATTGAACATATATTCAAACTTGGTCACTCATTTGTGAAAGGAGAACTCAATCAAAGTTATCTCCGAAGTCAAAAGAAACCTTCAAAAAAACAACATGCATCCGCATATTTTGTATTGCTGAGGTGATTAAAATGAAATACGCTGAAGGAACTTCTTCATCCCCTCTTTCTACCTTGAGTATAATTCCAGGTTAAATTGTTAACAGTACTTGGTTACTTTTCGTGTGATATTATTTCGTATTATTTCCTTATCTAGCCTTTTTGATGTGGTTGTGTTCTCTGAGCCGGGCAGTTAATTTGTGAAGCTTTCATTGCCCTACTAGGTGACATCTTCAGTGCAAACTTCAATTTGAAGTGAGCTTTTAGATTTCTCTACGAGTTTATTAATCGTCTCTCCTGGTGACCTTGAAAGTGAAAACGCAACAAACACTACATTGGCCAAAGTGAACGTCCCCTTCATCTCCGTACCCATAAACATAGCTAGAAGTCAAGAGACATGACATCCACTCCCTCATATTACTACATACAGACAACCACGGGCATCAATTCGAGTCGGACAACCAGCGTTCAAATATTAGACAGAGGAAACACCAATAATGCTAGAGAATATTTAGCAACCTGGTATTCCAGTGAATCGTCAATCAGTAGACACATAGAGATAGACAAAATTTACCAACCGATAAGAAGCAAACCTCACACACAAAGGGTCAAAGTTCAAGTCAAAGAAAGATCAGCCTTATCTTGTGTGAAAACACACAAAATATCGAATCACGTTCAAGGTCACCAGGAGAGATGACTAATAAAATCTAAAAGCTCATTTCAAATTGAAGTATGCACTGAAGGTGTTGCCTAGTAGGGCAATGAAAGCTTCACATATTAACTATCCAGCTCAGAGAACACAATCACAT
This sequence comes from Trichobilharzia szidati, assembly GCA_944472155.2. Lineage (NCBI taxonomy): Eukaryota > Metazoa > Platyhelminthes > Trematoda > Strigeidida > Schistosomatidae > Trichobilharzia > Trichobilharzia szidati. Next base: position 115,705,755 of record OX235274.1, on the reverse strand, counting down.
CGAAATCATCCACCCAAGCTACAAATCTTCTCTATCATATCTATATCTAGCCTTTTCTTCACTCTCTTCACTTAATACATAACCTATTTTGACGCTTATCTCCATGCTTTTTCATTAACATCCAATGTTTTCTGAGTGTTTTCCATATCAAACAACCTTAGTCTAAACTTACTAATCCACACCGGCCTCCCCTCCCCCATTTGCAGTTTGATTATTCGTCACACTTTCGAAATATCCTGATGATGTGAACAATACTCAAAACTACCTTTTATTCTTGTGCTATTTTTGACAGATTAAGCGTATATATAAATTCAGAAATAATTGATTATATATAACTGCGATTGTACAGTTAAGTGAATGAATTGACCGAAAAGTGACTCATTTCTGTGGTGCTTTGTTTATATTTGTAGAATCTCAGATATGTTTGACAGACTAAGGGTACACATACATACAAACCATTCAATTATATGTAATTGCGATTGTACAGTCAAGTGACTCTTTGCTGAGCTGTGTTTTCTTATACCTTCAGCAATAAGCACCCATTACATCACCGAGGCCAACCCGATTCACCATTCAGTCATTGGGATAGAAACTGATGTCCTATGAGTTCTAACTCCTACCGATTTCCGATATAAAGCACGTCGGAAAGTCAATATCATCGGTGAATATTTGTGCTTACATCCAGCTTGAAAGACTCCAGTGGTCATGACTTCTCACTAGAACTCCAGGCAACTCCGTTGTTTTCGTTAGTCAGGAGTAAAAATTAAATTGGTTTTCAATTATCACTCTGTAAGGATGAACGGCGGATGGGCCGACCTCATGACCTCAAGGCTCTGAGTGCGACATCCGATGGGGGCATGTGTGTATACTTCTGGGGAGTCTTAAAGCAGTACAACCTGACTGTCCAGTATTCCGTGGTTGTCAATGATGCTCTAACTGAAGTTCTTGTGGTGGTCTAACTTCACATATTTTTTTGACTCAGTGAAGTAGAAAAGTATCGAGGATGAATAGTAATGTTCAATATTCAGCTGAAGCCCCAGTTGACGTTCACATTTGCTGTGCCCAAGCATTAATCCACTGGATCCCACGACTTGTCTCACAAAAAATGAAAGGCAATTTGAGAAATAGACACAACTAAGATTAGCAAACGAACTCTTAAGGCGAAGTTAAGATTTATTGGTATGCAATAAATAACTCTGAAAGCCTCGTTGACATCTATCTTGTGTTCTGTATCCATAAGATGGGGTAGAATAGTGCTACGAATGGATTTGGTTTGTCCTTTACTTAACCACACAGGGTGATGTTCAGTATACTCATTTTTTTCAGCTTCACACCCTTCAAATACAAACGCAATCTGATAAAATGCTTGGTTCACAGAGCAAGAGCAATCTGCTCGGATGAATTTCTTGATGAGGAACTTAATAATATTAAACGGTTGCTGAGTGAAAATGGTTATCCAGAGAAGTTCATTGATAAGAATATGATTGAAAAATCAGGGCAGCCCAAGGTACCAACAGTTCCTCGGGGATAACATTAGTGAGATACCAACACAACACCTTAGGAATGCGGTAAAAAGGGCATTCCCTGCTGCTGAATTACGCTGTGTCTTCAAAACCACCCACCCCTATTCCGCGTTCGGGAGTAAAAGACAAACTGCCTAGTTTCGCCTCTTCCATGTGTAACAACTTAGATTAGTATCACTTTATTCTGCACATGTTATTTTTCTGAAGGTATTGAGGTCGTTGGTTTAAATTTTACTTCAGATTTAATCATGACCCCAGTAGAATTAGAAACTCTCTGTCCGTAGGAAGATGACCCTAGATTGGCTTGATTGAGAATCAAATAACACTGTTACTCATTTGTGTAATTTTTAGAATCGACAAATTATTAATATTATTAGTTAGGTTTAAAAGATATGTTAACGTCAATTTTATGACGTCTCTATAATATGTTTCGCAGTAGAAGAGCTAGGTCTCCTGTTCTCACCATTAATGGGTTCTGAAGATTCTGTTTGTTTCCGGGATCATTTAGGTATATACTCCGAAGCTTTTACTTGCAGAGATCGATGAGTCCTCCCTATATATGTGTGTCCACACGCATATTCAAATTGGTAAATACAGTGGGATATGACATCGTTTTTCGCATGGGGCATATCCCAAAGTTTGTGGAAGCCCTAGCAATTAGAAAGTTTAAACCACCTTGATGCGTTCAAAAATACTAATAGTATTATTATGTACATGTACAGAGAAATTTAAACACACTTGCTGTAAAGGTTACGTGATTTTTGGTTATCAGAGACACAAAATTAATAAACAGTGCTCATAAGCTACACTTATATAACATAATTTATTCAAAGAGGTCAAAGTTTAAACTAAATACAGACATACAAAACTAATAGTCGGACACCGTATTAGTTTGTTTATTAGATGTATCGCACAGTGAAACAGTATTATTATTTACTGGATGACGTTTCGAACACAATTCATTGTTCGCAATCATATCAATTATAATCACACAATTTTGAAACTTGAGTTTTACAGTTTTCTTTGTTCTCTCCTATTTGTCGTTTGGGTGGTAGAATTTTCCAGAAATCTGGGACAGATGTTGAATCATTCCTATTACACGTGTTTGCAGTTGATTCGATAAACAAAGCTTCCGTTATCAATCTTTCCCTCCACTCTCTTACACCAGATTTTAAAACTGTCATCTCATCCCACTCGTTCTGTTGTATGGTTGTGTGTAATTGCATGTAGTGAGTGCTACAGTTGAACTATTCTCTAGATTTCTTATCTTGTTCAGATCAAACAATCTAGATTTTACTAGGTTTTTATGCTTCACTAGTCTGACTGCACCTGTTCTACTACTTTGACCTATCATTCATCTCGGCAGGGTATTAGATGAACTAAATTGTTTTCTTGTAAAGGCTACACAGGATCCATTAACCGACAAAGCTTATTTCTAATTGAATTTGTGGGTTTGAATGCCAGCTACTTTTATTCCTGCCTTGTTAAGAATCCTACGTGTGGTTTCCGAGGTTCCTTCTTTGTATGGAATTACTACTGATGATTTAGATTCCTTATTGTTGGTGTTGTCATTATCTTGCGCATGTTTGACATGCATGTCCTCATTAATACTACTATTATAATTATCATTATTATCACTATCACTACTATTATTATTTATTTTAATTTTACATTTCCTTACATATTTCCTGATTAATTTATCAGTGTAATTATTAAGTTTCAAGGATTCTTTTATGTTTATCACTTCCTGTCTTAAATTTTCCTTGGTAATACTTAGATTTGTGCTCTGTCACTTAAACACTTCACTAATCCCATTTTCACTGACATAGGATGGGATTTTCGGAAATACAAATATCTGTTTGAATGTGTTGGTTTCCTGTAAACACTTGTGTTTAACTAAATATTGTGTTTGGCTAAATATTCAGATAAGTCATAAGTAGGTGAATTTCTAAAATCAACTATAGGTCTAATAGGGTATCCTGACTTATGAACTTTAACAACACCACACATCCTACTGGGGTTATTAGTTTTGGGCATTAAATTAAGCCATTTAAACTCACCTAGAAACGACTTCATTTTGGCGCATAAGGTCCTCTGTGGATTTCTTAACTTTATTCATAACTGTGTTTATTGGTTTATTAATTTCCTCACATGGTCTGGTTTGTATGTGAGTATTCACCTTGCCCAAATAGTCTGATTCGTTTAATATTACCGCTGCATTTCTTTTGTCTGACTTTGTGATTACTATATCCCTGTTATTCTTAAGGTGTTTTAGGGCTTCTATATCTGGTATTGTTAGGTTAGGCTTTCCACGCTTTTGTCGTTTTAATGTAAGTGCACATTGTGCCCGCACTTCGTCAGCCATTGTTTTTTCTATCCCATTCAGTGCTATTTCTATTTTAGGGATGACATCCTCAGGTTCCAGCTTGCCTACAATACACTGAAATTTAGTCCCTTTTCTAATACACTTATTTCTGTAGGACTTATATATTTGTTGATGGATTGATAAGCCACTTTGTTTTACCCATCGCCGTTGACTTTAGATTGCTGATTTCATCATTCTGAGATGATGATTTCTCCTCTAATAATTTATTGAACATTCTGATTTGAGTATTTTGTTCGAAACGTCATCCAGTAAATTCTAACACTGTTTCACTGTGTGATACATCTAATAAACAAACTAATATGGTATTACTTAATACCACATTGACCAAGTTTTACGCACATATTAAAAGTCGGAAACATTGAAAACTGAGTAGCACAATCAAGACAAGAGGTGAAAAACTGATAATAAGTAAATAATCAATTGGTCGACAGTCTGGTGAGTGCAACTGGAGTACTAAATTACGCTAGAGCGTAAATGGGAGAGGATTAAAGGGAAAGATTGTATGATCAAATGAAAGGAAGAGATTAAAAGCTGAGTTACAAGGGGAAGGAAAGACTTATACATGTATCTTTCTGAAGGCATAAATCAGGTTTTGAGCATTTGATTTGTCGATTTCTTCAACCTTTGACCTATTTGCATAAGTTATATGACTGTAACTTCTGAACACTGTTAATAATTTTGTGTCTCTATTAAGCGAAATTCATGCAACCCTAACAGCGAGTATGTTACACTTTCTCTGTACACGTATATTCCTAACTTTTAGATTGTTCTGAGCTGAAGAGAAACCAACGAAATTAATGATGGCATCATCAGCACAGACATTTGTCTTTTTGCTTTATTTGGATTTATAAAGGGTAATAAATGTATGAAGAGTATTTATTTGAGCAACTGCTTAAATGGAAAAGAGTACAAGTAGTTATTACATCTCAAGGGTAGAATACGGTGACTAGAGACCAATCATGGGAAGAATAATTTGTCCCTTCCTTACTCACTTTTTCTCCTGACTCTCCATTTTTCATCGTCACTATGTACGATAACGGAGGCTCAAGTAGGAGACGTGAATGTTAACCAGCATTACCATTCTGGTACCGCAATCTAAATATCAGGAAGGATTATTCTTTTTGACAGATGTCTCACAATTAATAAATGAATGAATTTATTATTATTACAGTTTTGCAACCAGCAGGTATATTTTTTTCTACACCCTAAGGTAAACAGTGGGACACAATGAAATGGTTATTTTCTAGACTGGTTAAAATATCAGTTTTTATTAGGCTAGTTCATTTACCCAATGCCCTTCCTCGTCTAAGGAGTTTGCAATACATGCCATTGATTCCATTTTGCCAGCCTTAATGATAAGAGAAGCTTTTTCTTATAAAATGCCTAGTATTTCACTTTACTACTGAAGTGTATTGCTAGTAAGCAGAGGACAATTTTGAAAATTAATTTGAAAGCGTCAACTATTTATACGTACGTCTCTTCCACATGATTGCAATTAATTCTAAAACGAACAGAATAGTTCAGACATAACCGAATATTATTTAAATAAACCGTGCATCAACCTAAACTATAGTCTTGGTCTAAAATGTCAGTTTGTTCATGAAATAAGCTTCTTCAAACTACTAATATTTCAAATATTTGTAGGTCATTGTGTCATAACTGTTATTGGGAGATTTTCCGATTTCTCATAAACTGGGATCAATTATATGTTCTGCACCCCTAACCTGTAAATTATTGGTTTAATGAGGCATAATTCTCAATGTTTTTCAACATTCACCATCTCAATTAAACTAAAGTTGGTTGATTAGCGACTATAGGCTAGTTCCGATGGTCATGTGAACTGGCGTCGATCACTGCAAATGAAGTCATGAAAATCTTCTTGTTTTCTATGACATAGGTATACATTTTATTGTATCATCTTATCATTATTATTCGAGCAGACTGAGAATCGTTCTCGGATGCTTCAGGATTAGTGTCATGGTCACGTTTGAATCAATACTTACCCAGCTTCCTACGCACTGTTTTGATGACCTCACCTACAAAATAGACAAGTATAAGCTTCTAAGATTTTCGTTTTCTGTATCAATAAATGGGACTAATACATGACAATTTGTCCAGAACTTATGCGGAAATCGGCACCCATTGTACATCTATCTGACCCAATCGAGTATTATGTATCTATCACTGATTTGATGGAGAGGAAAGGAAGACATTGTCTCTAATTAAGTTTGAAGCTAAGCTGACCGGAAATGCAGTGAATAAAACCCCAAAAGACAATCATTACTTTCAGTTATTCAACAGAACACCGCAGATACAGGCTGTTAATGTCAGCCACCTTACTTCCTACAGCTGGGAGTTGAATCCATCTCCTACATCTACTAAGTCTAAGTATATTACGTGAAAATTTCTTGTAAACTTCCTCTTTACTCCGTCCAAAATGGTTTGAATTCATGCATAATTGGAGATGAACATGATGAAATAATTCGTCAACCACAAGAAAACGTTTCATGAAATCCCTTTGGAATTTGCTAACTATAGACCAAAGTCTACGTTACACAGAAATATAAAAAATACATCGAATCCATTGAGAGTCATCTTAACGCATGCTAAAAGTGAGAATTAGTTGTAGTTTTTACCGTAATTGTGTAAGTATCACTAAAGGTATAATGCTGTGTTTTTCAGTGGACTAGATGTAATGTACTTAGTCGACTTGACTGTTTAATTCAGCAGAAGAAACCGAAGAATATGTGCAGGACAATGAATGAACCAGGGGGTCGCTATCTACACCAGTTAATTTTCTACTGAAACCAAACTTACCTTATACTGATAGTGTCTCGAGGAGGCTAGTTAATTACACAACTTGAAAGAACGTATCATGAGTTTCTGGTGATTGCTGAATGCAGTAGGCTGTACTGATGTTATTAATTATAATAAACAAGGAGAATTTCAGGTAGATAGAAGTTCAGCGAAGGTGACCGAAGTTAAGTAACAACTGTGTCAAGAAATAGATGCTTCTATTAATGTTCGTTTCATCTGTGTACCGATATTGGCAACATGAACTTGCTAGAAAATTCTCTTCAATGTGGCTAGTCAAGGCAGTCATTATATTGTAAGAGTTAGACTTCGCTTAATGTAGACCTCAAAAAACCACTCTTACAAAACTTCTTCACCGCTTTATGACCTTGGCTGTATTCTGCCTAACGTGCAAGCACTGACGAACGGAATCAAGGTAAAAAGACTTGAGATGACAAGTGTGTCCGGAACAGAGTTATATTTTACACAAATGAGATGTGAAGTTTGATAAAATAAGAGGTTATACAACTTATCTGCTGCCTTGGCTGGTGGTAGGCTCAGAGAGTGCGCTGTATGGAAGGACAACTTGAGAGCGAACCAAGGATGAAGTAGTGCCAAAAGTGGGTGAGTGCGTACAAACAAAAGTTCAAAGGTTCAATGTACACCACAATATCTTCGTTCGGCTGGATGCATTGTGTGATGTTTTCCTTACAATAAAATTCACCTATTCAGTCACAGACTTTGTCTTTTTTGCTTTACAGAATTAGTCACGAGGTGAAATCAATAAGAGAACCACTGGAAAACAAGGGAGTACTGAAAAGCTGTTTCATTCCCGTCTTGGACCCTTCATCAGTATACACCCACCAGCGTTTGGGCTAAATATATCACAAAATGATAGAAGTTTGGATTCACGGGTTAAAGTCGTGTAAATCTAATAGGCATCTGGATCCTGACAGTGCCATCTTCATTAGAGGAGATGCTAGCATTACAAGCGTGCCTTTCTTAATTTCCTTCCTAAGATTAATATGTCATTAACCTTATTTATCCACTTATCTCTACCTTTACTTGATCCCTTGCTTCACTCTAAACTTGAACTGTTTCCTATAATTCAGATTGTGAGGTGAGCAGCAGTCTCCCCTATCATTATAAATGGTTGGTAAGAGGTAATCAAACGTGCTGCTAAAAGTGACATTGCAGATACGAAATTAGTGGGAATTGGAAAAGAAGCTTTCGTATTCATTGTGAGACTGTAGGATCTCTACAACACAGTAAGGTATGGTTACTCAGATCTAGTTAGCGATTAAGAAACTCGGGAGGATGAGAGGACTAACCAAGCTGGAACTATATCTTCTTTGTGATTTATAAGGCTTCCTTTATCTGTTGAACGATGGCGATAATATAGACCTAATTTCCTACAGGTACTATTACATGTCTGGTTTAATTTCTCCCACCCGTCCCAATTAGGGATTTATAGATGTGATTTCTCTCTCACCCCACTTATGACCTAGAAATCCTATGGCTGTTGACTGTTTTAATTTATCACAGTTATTAGCGTCTCTCAATGTGATTTAATGCATTGATACGCAAGCGCTATCAATCATTTTCGCTGTTGATACGAGACGGTAAAAGCTCTCCACATCAACAGTCAGTCTGCTTTGGTCACGTTTTCAGTGGTATCGTGCCGTGTTGTTCTTGTGGTTGCTGTTGCTAACAGTCGTTAGAACAATAGGCTCGCCAATCGACCAGGTAGCAAATTCGTTAGCGCAGCTAAAAGTGTATTAACGGTCATTTCAGATGGATAGACTTTCTGTATGTTTGACTAGGTTTGCCGCTCCAATCGGCCGCTGTCATGCTCCCAAAAATAAACGTTTAACGCCGGAATTACCTTTTTGCCATAATACAAGCTATCGGTTGTTAGTTTTAGGAATCATTTGGATAGAAAAATCGGTTTCTGAAGGATTTTCATATAGAATGAATTACTGCTCTTGGCCTAAATCACTGGCGAACCACGAATATTTAACCCCACTTTTGACAAAATATATGGTTCTCGTGCAAATGCTGCCAACCCGATGCAAGTATGAACACCACCTAACTTGGATATAAATTTGACATTTGATATAATCAAACTAGTGATTTGGGCGAGCAAATACTCAATTTTTACTAATTAGTGACTGTATCTATCTATTCAGGTGAAGATACTGTAATTGTGGAGCATCCCCTATAGATAGCGGTGCTTGACCATTGCCAGTAAGTGCTACCAAGTTCTATAATACGGCACGCAGCTATAACCCCATACATCCATTAAGCATCAAGTTGCTGGTGAAATATGTGTCTCATTCAGCGATTAGAACCCCTGTTCTCTTGCATGCAAGTTCTTGTTCATTGTGGGGGATTGCTAAGCTTTAAATGAGCGCACAGTGTCACCTAAAGTACATCAGACATCCTGATAATAATATTAATAATAATAGTAATTTGCTTTATTCCAAAACAGTACTTGTGATACAGGATGGAATTCTCAGCATTTTTACTACAGTATTGCATCCAGTTAGTACATTATCAATAAATAGAATTCTACATAGATTAAGGAAATCTCAGTTCATTATGACAACAACACATTGGCATGTCGGTAGCAAAGCCAAAGCTGAACAGTGTTTGAAGGTGTTAGAAAAGTAGGTGCTGTCATATTTACTGGCGTAAGCGAGAGAGAGAAACAAAGCAGCACATAATGGAAAAAAAAGAGAGAAAAGGAAAAGAAAGAAAGAAAATGTTGTACCTATAAATGATATGAGGCGGAAAGACGAGGTCCAGTTGTACTACTGACTATTTAATGAATTATAGGTGTCACGCCTAATGCTTTCTTTATCGCACAGAACACGAGCTAAGTAGGGTATGGTTGAGTTTTTCTACTTGATGATATACAGATTCAGATTTATTGGTTGAGTTTGGAAGGCTTGGAGTCTATGTTAATCCTTTTCTAGTAAATTTTTGTGCTTGTCCAAAGCCTTCTTGAATGAATCGGTTGAGGTTGAAGACACCACTTCTGATGGCAGTCGGTTCCAGTAGTTAAGGTCTCAGTGTGAGAACCGGTACTTCATAGCAATATGGTTTCTTCTTGACTTTTGAACTCTGCTGCTGTGTCCTCCAAATTTTTTCAACCTGGTGGGAAGGAAAAGAGAGGATAGATCGGGTCCGCAGTCATTATTTAAAATTTTAAACATTGTAACTAGATCTCCCCTCTGCCTACAGTATGATAGGGGGAAGAGATTTTAACTGTCTTGTCTTTCCCCGTAAGGCAAATTAAACATGCTGAGAACCATACATGTTATAGTAATAATAATAATGTATATTTTCATATAAACATAAATTTACATGAAAGTGCATGCCATTTTCACAGGCACGATCAAGTATGATATAATCTCAAATAGTAGATTGTCTACAAGTTAATAATGTTTCAACAGCTAAATATTTGATACACATATAAATACACTCATTGTCTGAAGCAGGCCGTATCATTATTGAATTGTACAGTAGTCCTCCAGGTTGAGCGGGAAAATCGACTTCGTTTCGTTTTCAACCCGTGGTGGTAGGCATACGATAACCAACCAATATTGAGGTAAGTATTACATTTACATGGGATTGAAAGCTGTTTTAGAAAAGTAAAAGTGCTAAGGTGAATCAGTAAAGTGTAATGAAATAAGTAAGTGCAATGTATCATTAATAGATGCATTCATAAAGGAAATACAATGGGAGACTATAATCCCTAGGCTGACAACGTTCATTTGCAATGTATAATGCTACCTATATAGGTCTTACTATCAGGATGTCCACTTTTGGTTTTAATGCAATTATCCTCAAGCCGGTTGTCTTTATTTCATACCTTTTTGTGTATTTGGTGCACAATGGTTGCCTTCCTTTGAAAATTTTCCATAATATGTGAGTCCCCTATAAGACAAGGACTGGCTGCCTGAATATGGCTTTCCAGTCTTGACCTCACCAGAAATTGTTTTAAGGAGGTGAACATATCTCTGGTGATTCTAGTAAAGGCTCTGCGAATTGCCCACAAGAATATGGAACTACGCGCAGCCACCGCGCGACAATGTGCTTTACATTTTGGGTCGTGACTTACTATGACACCTAAAACCAAATGAGTCTGAACTGATGGAAGTGTTATTCCCTCTAGTTCGTAGGAGCAGATGCTTGCTTGTCCGATGCGCATGGTTGCATATTTTGCTACAATGATGGGGAGCATCCGTTCTCTTGACCACTCTGACAATTTGTTGAGGTCCTCTTGCAACGTGAACGTATCATTTTGCCCTTCAGTTTTTTCTGTGTATAGTACCATGGGGGAATCGGTGAGCAGAGATAACTCATTGACATATATACAAATAGGAAAGGTCCGAGTACTGTGCCTAATGGCACTCCGCCACTCACTGGTGTCCAGGAGGATAATCTAGAGTCTATCCTAACTCTCTGCCTCCTATCTTTTTATATCAACCTTAACCTTGTCGGCCTGTTTGAACATTTTGGGCTACCACATTCCATGTACCTTTTGCATGTATTTACTCATATTTTGTTGGTATTTACATTTGAAATTATGCATTCTAATAGTATCATTCACTCTCGGGATTATATAAAATGCTTAAAACCTAAAAGCTTTCATATTTGCAATAAACTCAAGAAAATGCACCATGGTGGTTGGCAACGTGCTTTAAAATCTACACCCATACATCAAACCACTGTTCCGGTTATCGTTAGTACCAACTGCCGGTCACTGCCTAACAAAATTCTGGATTTTCAGTCCCTGTTGTTGTCCGAAACTTATCACAATACTGGTATTGTCACTCTACAAGAAACCTGGCTCCATGACTCATATGATGAAAATATAGTGTCCTTAAATGATTTTAATGTATTCCGACAAGACCGTGTTTGTTCCAAGAAAAAATGTGGCTACATTTATTCACTCAAAATGGTCCATTTCTAACAAAGTTTGTTTCAAATTCTCGAATGACTACATTGATTGCATCACTGTCAGATGTCGCCCGAAACACTTGTCAAAATACAAATTCATTTATATTTCTAATGTTTATGTCTCTCCTGGCTGTACCATATCGGATTTATCTATGTTCGCAGATGAATTCACCGCTTTTGCTGCAGCTTGCTTCGAGAACTCTTTATCAATAGTGACTGGCGATTTTAACTCATGCGATCACTCCTTCCTTATATCACTTGGCCATGACAATATTGTTAACTTAGCTACCCGTCTTGGAAAAACACTAGATCTAGTATTCATCAATGATGTTGGTATATATGAAGTTCGCAGACGTGCTCCTGTACTGAACTCTGACCACTGCATCATACGTGTACTGCCTAAAATATATTCCAAATCACACAAACGTGTCTTCTCTCACCTCTACAGCAAATCTCAACGGAGATGCTACTCACAGGACAACCTAAGCAAGATCAGATACATGTTGAAAGATACTAACTGGGACCTATCTACAGAACAAACATTAAATGACACAAACACTACAGATTATCTTAAATTCTGTTTCGAAATATGTTGTCCTAAAGAAACATTATTCACTCGATTTGACCGTTTCTCTTCTCCATATCTCAAAAAGCTACGCAGAGATAAGGAACTGTTATTCAAAACAAATGATAAGTCAGGTGTAAAAAAGTTAAATACTCTGATAAAACTCGAAATGCAAAGACTAAATGTTTTATATAACCAAAGATTCTTGTCATGTAAAACCCCTTCTAGTTTGTGGAAACTTTTTTAAGAAATTATGATAATAACAATCATATATATTTCGTATAAACGGGTAAGTTTACATGAAATGCATGCCATTTTTACAGGCACGACCAATTATGTTACGAATTACAATTGTGAATTAGCATACATTATCACTTTTTTTAAAAAGTTCAAATTGTTGAATTACAGTACAAGCAATCGGAACAGATTCTTATAATTGTTAATTTGTAAATCTTTTACGGTCTCCATCGAAGTTGAGCGACAACCCATACTTCGTTCCATTTCCTGATAATAGTAATGGCCCATCGATAAACAACATATATTTGAGTGAGTACTGTGACCCCACGTGCTTGAACGCTATTTCAGGAAGAGGAGAAAATCGTGCACAGCTAGCGGTAAGCGGTGTACTTCTGTCCCATCTCTTAATGTTGATAATCTTAATAAGTCTTTCACACGCTCTTCTGTCGATATCCTTCCCAATGATACAAATCACATAAACAATAATTTTAGTGGTTTTAATACCCTTGATGTGCTTAAATGTCTCCGTTCTCTTAAGCCTTCCCAAAGCCTTGGTCCTGATGGTGTACCTGCCATTGTCCTCAGGAACTGTGCTGATACTTTGTGTTACCCTCTTACTAATATTTTTAATGCTTCCTTTTCCAGTAATGTTCTACCTTTTGCATGGAAAAACATTAAAATTATCCCTATACCAAAACAATCTTCTGGTACCGATATTAAATTTAGGCCTATTGCAATTACTTCTCCTTTTTTTAAAATTGATGGAAAAACTACTTTTACTTCGTCTTGAACCTTCATTGAAACCTTTTAATGATCCTAAGCAATTTGCATATAAACATGGTAGAAGTACGTTGGATGCTGCGGTTGTCTTATATCATAATGTTGTATCTTGTTTAGACAAAGGTGCCAAATATGTTCGAGGTGCTTTCCTAGACTACACATCTGCTTTTGACTCTGTACCTAGGGTCCTTTTATTAAATAAGCTTTCGTTGACGCACACAGGATCCTGGGCTAAGAGTTGGTTGCATTCTTATTTTTCTGATAGAATGCAGTATACTGCATATAATGGCAAATCTCCTTCTGCTTTGCTTACAAAAGCCGGTGTTCCTCAAGGTGCCGTCCTCTCTGCTTTTCTTTTTTCTTTCTTCCTACACGACCTGCCTCATTTAAACGAAACTAATTTTGTCAAATATGCTGATGATCTGACTGTATCACTGCCTATCACTTCTGAGTCTGACTGCTCCAAACTTAATAAGTTGCTTTTGGACATCAGCAAGTGGTCTAAGTTTAATGGTCTTAGACCACTTGCTGATGTCCAAAAGCAACTTATTAAGTTTGGAGCAGTCAGACTCAGAAGTGATAGGCAGTGATACAGTCAGATCATCAGCATATTTGACAAAATTAGTTTCGTTTAAATGAGGCAGGTCGTGTAGGAAGAAAGAAAAAAGAAAAGCAGAGAGGACGGCACCTTGAGGAACACCGGCTTTTGTAAGCAAAGCAGAAGGAGATTTGCCATTATATGCAGTATACTGCATTCTATCAGAAAAATAAGAATGCAACCAACTCTTAGCCCAGGATCCTGTGTGCGTCAACGAAAGCTTATTTAATAAAAGGACCCTAGGTACAGAGTCAAAAGCAGATGTGTAGTCTAGGAAAGCACCTCGAACATATTTGGCACCTTTGTCTAAACAAGATACAACATTATGATATAAGACAACCGCAGCATCCAACGTACTTCTACCATGTTTATATGCAAATTGCTTAGGATCATTAAAAGGTTTCAATGAAGGTTCAAGACGAAGTAAAAGTAGTTTTTCCACCAATTTTAAAAAAAGGAGAAGTAATTGCAATAGGCCTAAATTTAATATCGGTACCAGAAGATTGTTTTGGTATAGGGATAATTTTAATGTTTTTCCATGCAAAAGGTAGAACATTACTGGAAAAGGAAGCATTAAAAATATTAGTAAGAGGGTAACACAAAGTATCAGCACAGTTCCTGAGGACAATGGCAGGTACACCATCAGGACCAAGGCTTTGGGAAGGCTTAAGAGAACGGAGACATTTAAGCACATCAAGGGTATTAAAACCACTAAAATTATTGTTTATGTGATTTGTATCATTGGGAAGGATATCGACAGAAGAGCGTGTGAAAGACTTATTAAGATTATCAACATTAAGAGATGGGACAGAAGTACACCGCTTACCGCTAGCTGTGCACGATTTTCTCCTCTTCCTGAAATAGCGTTCAAGCACGTGGGGTCACAGTACTCACTCAAATATATGTTGTTTATCGATGGGCCATTACTATTATCAGGAAATGGAACGAAGTATGGGTTGTCGCTCAACTTCGATGGAGACCGTAAAAGATTTACAAATTAACAATTATAAGAATCTGTTCCGATTGCTTGTACTGTAATTCAACAATTTGAACTTTTTAAAAAAAGTGATAATGTATGCTAATTCACAATTGTAATTCGTAACATAATTGGTCGTGCCTGTAAAAATGGCATGCATTTCATGTAAACTTACCCGTTTATACGAAATATATATGATTGTTATTATCATAATTTCTTAAAAAAGTTTCCACAAACTAGAAGGGGTTTTACATGACAAGAATCTTTGGTTATATAAAACATTTAGTCTTTGCATTTCGAGTTTTATCAGAGTATTTAACTTTTTTACACCTGACTTATCATTTGTTTTGAATAACAGTTCCTTATCTCTGCGTAGCTTTTTGAGATATGGAGAAGAGAAACGGTCAAATCGAGTGAATAATGTTTCTTTAGGACAACATATTTCGAAACAGAATTTAAGATAATCTGTAGTGTTTGTGTCATTTAATGTTTGTTCTGTAGATAGGTCCCAGTTAGTATCTTTCAACATGTATCTGATCTTGCTTAGGTTGTCTTGTGAGTAGCATCTCCGTTGAGATTTGCTGTAGAGGTGAGAGAAGACACGTTTGTGTGATTTGGAATATATTTTAGGCAGTACACGTATGATGCAGTGGTCAGAGTTCAGTACAGGAGCACGTCTGCGAACTTCATATATACCAACATCATTGATGAATACTAGATCTAGTGTTTTTCCAAGACGGGTAGCTAAGTTAACAATATTGTCATGGCCAAGTGATATAAGGAAGGAGTGATCGCATGAGTTAAAATCGCCAGTCACTATTGATAAAGAGTTCTCGAAGCAAGCTGCAGCAAAAGCGGTGAATTCATCTGCGAACATAGATAAATCCGATATGGTACAGCCAGGAGAGACATAAACATTAGAAATATAAATGAATTTGTATTTTGACAAGTGTTTCGGGCGACATCTGACAGTGATGCAATCAATGTAGTCATTCGAGAATTTGAAACAAACTTTGTTAGAAATGGACCATTTTGAGTGAATAAATGTAGCCACATTTTTTCTTGGAACAAACACGGTCTTGTCGGAATACATTAAAATCATTTAAGGACACTATATTTTCATCATATGAGTCATGGAGCCAGGTTTCTTGTAGAGTGACAATACCAGTATTGTGATAAGTTTCGGACAACAACAGGGACTGAAAATCCAGAATTTTGTTAGGCAGTGACCGGCAGTTGGTACTAACGATAACCGGAACAGTGGTTTGATGTATGGGTGTAGATTTTAAAGCACGTTGCCAACCACCATGGTGCATTTTCTTGAGTTTATTGCAAATATGAAAGCTCTTAGGTTTTAAGCATTTTATATAATCCCGAGAGTGAATGATACTATTAGAATGCATAATTTCAAATGTAAACACCAACAAAATATGAGTAAATACATGCAAAAAGTACATGGAATGTGGTAGCCCAAAATGTTCAAACAGGCCGACAAGGTTAAGGTTGATATAAAAAGATAGGAGGCAGAGAGTTAGGATAGACTCTAGACTATCCTCCTGGACACCAGTGAGTGGCGGAGTGCCATTAGGCACAGTACTCGGACCTTTCCTATTTGTATATATGTCAATGAGTTATCTCTGCTCACCGATTCCCCCATGGTACTTTTGATATAAGTATAAAACTTGGGTACTGTGGTAGAGTATAAATCCATAATGGTTAAGATTTTATTTTGATAAATCTCACAGTGTTGTACAGTTATATTAACTGATGACGTTTTGAGCACAAACTATTGCTCATAATCATATCAAGTTACTCACACAACTTCTTTCCTTCATTTATATACATGTGTGGAAACGATTAGATATTGGAATAAAATTCAATATGAGATAATGTACATTCAGAAATAATAGTACGAGTGTTATTAGTCCATTACAATTAGATGGGAAATACGACGAGTGTTTTTATAGTCATAATAAGTTGATTGTTAGAATGTTTTGATGTGTTTGAATTGAAATAGAATTTTAAGATTATTTATTGTCCTCTTCTGATTTGACCAGCGGTAATAATATCTTCCATATTTCTGGTATTTGGATTGAGTCACTTCTGTTGCATGTGTTGGGTGTAGACTCGATGAACAAGGATTCAGTAATCAACCTCTCTCTCCGCCTACCTAGATTACTTTTTAGAATTTTAACCCTCTCCCACCCTATTGTGTGGTTGTTTGTTAATGCGTGAAGTGCAATAGCTGAGCTTTTTTCTAAATTACTTATCTTTTCAGGGTCAATCATTTTTCCCGTAGCTAAATTCTTATGTTCTGATAATCTGACTATCCCTGACCTACTAGTTTGACCTATGTAGTTGATTTCACAGTCATTGCAGGGTATTTTGTAAATTATATTATTTTGTTTAATTGGGTCCAACGGGTCCTTCAACCTACAAAGTTTGTCTCTGAGTGAGTTTGTGGGTTTGAATGCCACTCTAATTCCTGCTTTATTGAGAATTCTACGTAGGGTCTCAGATGTCCCCTCCTTATATGGTATAACAGTAGAAGACTTATATTCTCTCTTATTTATGTTGTTACTACTAGTTTCACAATTATTTTTATTTGGCTTTTGACCTTTACTGATCTTCTTAATGAATTTTATAGGATAGTTATTTAACACCAACGCTTCTTCTATCTGTTTTATTTCGTCGTTTAGGTCCTTTTTTGTGCTACTTAGTGCTATGGCTCGGTTTGTCAGACACTTAACTAAGCCTGCCTTAACAGTTAACGGATGAGACGAATGAAAGTCTAAATATCTATTAGAATGCGTTGGTTTTCTATAAACACTAGTGTGTAGTTTGCCTTCTTCTATTCGTTTTATCTTACAATCTAACATGGTTAATTCTCCTTGTTCATTTTCTGATTCAAATGTGAATTTTATTCCTTCTACTTGTGAGTTTATATGTGTTAAGAAGCTAGAGATATGTTCTGTTTTTAACACTGTGAAAGTGTCATCTACATATCTCCACCATATTTTTGGCGTAGGATTAAATGTATTGAGAGCACTATTTTCCCAGCTGTCCATAGAGATGTCTGCTACAATAGGGGATATTGGTGATCCCATTGCTACACCTTCAGTTTGTCTGTATATTTTGCCTTGGAACTTGAAGATAGCAGATGTGAGGCATAACTGAATCCCTAAAATAATTTCTTCAATGGGCAGCTTTGTCCTATGACTAAGTTCGGAATCAGAAGTTTCTCTTTTAACCGCTTCTAAGGCCATATTGACTGGTATATTAGTGTAAAGACTAGTTATATCAAAACTGATCATTGTTTCGTCATTTGCTAGTTGAATGTCATTTAGTTGATCTAGACTTTGAATTATTTCTGATAGGGCATAGTATTAAAGCTAAGTGTTTTGATAATTCATAAGTTGGGGTATTTCTAAAATCTACTATTGGCCTTATTGGGTATCCTGGCTTATGTATTTTAATAGTACCATATAATCTACTAGCATTATTAGTTTTAGGCATTAAATTAAACCATTTGGACTCACCCAGAGACGGCTTCATTCTGCGTATTAGTTCTGCTGTAGATTTCTTAACCTTATTCATTATTGTATCTACAGGCTTCTTAATTTCCTCATATGGACCCGTTTGAATATGTTCAATAACTTTTTTGATGTAGTCGGATTTATTCAGAACTACGGTGGCGTTTCCTTTATCAGCTTTTGCAATGACAATATTTTTATCCTGTTTTAGACTAATTACAGCTTCTCTTTCCAATTTTGTTAAGTTTGATTTTGCTTTCTTTTGATTTTTCAGGGTTAATGCGCATTGTGCTCGAACCCCTTCTGCTGTTGTCTTATCTATTGAACCTAGCGCTACTTCTATGTTAGGAATGACATCCTCTGGTTTTAATTTGTTAACTGTTATATTGAAATTTAGTCCTTTCTCAAGTACTTTTATCTCCAAGTACTTTTATACTTTTATCTCAAGTACTTTTATCCCCCATGGTACTATACACAGAAAAAGCTGAAGGGCAAAATTGTAAGAGTTAGACTTGGGTTAACTTAGACCTAAATTAGCCACTCTTACAAAAACTTCTTCACGGCTTTATGACCTTAATTGTACTCTGCCTAATGCGCAAATACTAACGAACTGAATCAAGGTAAAAAGACTTGACATAACTAGCGTGACTGGAACAGAGTTATATTTACACAAAAGCAATATGAGATTTGATAAAGAATAAGAGGGTATACACTTATCTGCAGTTGAGACGGTGGTAAGCTCGGAGAGTGTGCTAGGTGAAAGCACAGCGAGAGAGCGAAACCGAAACCGTACAGCAGATTCACGAATCCAAAGAGGAAGTGGGGTTAAAAGTCAGGTGAGTTCGTTCAAACAAAAGTTCGAAGGTACAATGTACACTACAGGTTATCCCCCCTTAGAAGGTTGGTGGGATAACAGCAAGCTTCGATAGTTAAAAGTAGCAAGGTTGTGTACAATAACAGTGAATGAACAAGAAAGTGTGAAGATAGTAATAAAATAGTTGTTTTTAAAAAAATATATATATTGTGAAAGGAAAGAATGAAGGAAAAAAATTAAGGCAATTTATGGGCACTATGTACATGATCAATGGCGTAAGATGGAATATAAGAAGAAATAACGCTGGTGCCTTTGTGCGATTTCAAGCTTCTGAGTTGTCTGGTTTTTTTTAACATCGTTTATTTTTACTTATCTTTTTTTTTTAAATATCTGTTTATTTAGTATTTTATTTTTTACGACATACTATTACGGGCTGAATTATGTGGAGGTCTGATGGCTTACCTCCGTTACCCAGGTTATTATAACGGGAAGGCGACTCATTATGTCTAAGTTTCATCTTAGACTAATGCTCCATCCTTCCTCATCAACCAAAACTAGAGGTAATACCAAAGGCAATCAATATACCAGCGTATTAGAAGAAATGAAGTAAAAGCTACAGAAGAGAATAGAAGAAGAGGTTAAGATTTAAAAATCAGCATAAGGTGTTAACAAAAAACTTAAGCGGAATAAATGCGAGGGAACTAGTGTAACATGGAAGTGGTACGCCAAATTGAAATAAAACAAGGAAAATTGCTAACGCTGTGAGAACTGATGGAATGTACAGAGAAGTGTGCGCAAAACCAATAGTTATGAGTAGGTACAATCACCATTTAAAAAAAATGTTGCAAGCTGTAAAATTAAAGTTATACGAAGTAATTACAAATGTGGGTCACCAAATAAATAAGTGTCATCATGGCACAACCCGAGTGAACATAATAAAGTCTGTAAGAAGAAATAGATTGAGCAGATTAAAATGTACAGCAGAGAAGTGACACAGTCATGGGCAATAATATGTAACGGTTCGTTGAACTATATAGTACAAGTTTTGCTTATTATATTTTTTTTAAAATTTTATTTTTAGACTTTTTTGTTTTTACATTTTATCTTTTTATTTCTTTTATTTTTTATTGGTCTATATTTTGTTATTTCGCTTGGTAATTCCACAAGTGATGGAAGCCATCATACGACGATAGAGTTGATTGATATAGTTAGCTGTTCGAGTGCAAGGCCGAAAATAAAATGTTAGAACACTCTGTAAAGAGAAAATCTAACAAGGTTAGTAACTGTAAAAGTGGCTACTGCCCACAAACTAAATCAAAAGGGTAAATACCACGAAAAATGAATGTAAACTGTGACAAAGAAAGAAAAAAAATGAGAGTATGAACTACTCTTATACGTAAAAGTGTTTAGTTAACGAATTCGCAGTATCGCTTAGGCCAGTGCACACGCCGACCGGCGCGTGTAACTGTTGCTTTACTTGTTGCATCTGGCGAACTGATAGGTCTAGTAGGATTTTCAACAATCGAACTTGGCTGGGGTGTGGGTGCAGGCGTAGTTGCTGGTTGTGTAGGCGAGAGGGGTAAAGATTCTTCGATGTAGGCCGCTTTAAGTCTGTCGACACTTACCGTGTCTTGACAGCCAAGTCGATCAATAACAAAAAATTTTTCTTTCCTACTAACGACAGCGGCATAAACAGCGAGAAGTTCTCTACCGAAAGTGCTGTACCTAGATTCACATGCAGTAAGTTTACGAGAAAAAAAAGCAATAGGTGACCAAGCATTGGGCACACGCTGTTGTAGGACAGCTCCAATCGCAGTGTTAGAGGCATCGACGGAAATGCTGAGCGGTAGCTGGACGTCCATGTGAACTAACATTGTGACATCAGCAATAGTCTTCTTGATAGTTACAAAGGCTGTCAAGGCTTCCTCGGAGAACACGATGGACTTACCTTTCCCCTTAAGCATATCAGTCAAGGGGGTCAAGATGTGGGCGCATTGGGGAATAAAGCGACGGTAGTAGCTAACCATTCCCAGGAAGGTGCGTAATGCTTTGAGGGATGTGGGTAGAGGAAAGTTTTGGATAGTCTCTATTCGTTCAGATAACGGATAGATCCCATCCTAATCTATCCTGTGTCCCAAAAAATTCAAAGACGTGACCCCTATCTCACTTTGCTAAGTTGAGTGTGAGGGAGTGTGTTGTAAGCCTTTGGAAGACGACCTGCAAGTGAAGACGATGTGTTGCCTCATCTGGGCTAGCTACGAGAATATCGTCGAGATAAGCATATGCGCCATCCAATCCGCGCAAAACATCGTGAATAAATCGCTGGAATGTTTGTGCGGCGTTGCGGAGACCAAACGGCATTCGAAGAAATTCGAAAAGACCAAAAGGGGTGATCACTGCCGTTTTACGAATATCTTCTGGATGAACTGGAATCTGATGATAGGCTCTTGTTAAGTCCAGTTCGCTGAATACCGTGGCACCTTTTAGGGACGATGTAAGGTCATGTATATGTGGTACGGGGTAGCGATCTGGCACGGTCCGTGCATTAAGCCTGATGTAGTCGCCACAAGGCCTCCAGTCTATCCCGTTATTCTTTGGCTCCACATGTAAAGGGGAAGACCACGGGCTGCTGGATGGACGGATTATCCCCATGTCTAACATATGTTCGAATTCGGCCTTCACGGCTTGTAGTTTTTCTGGGGACAATCGCCGTGGCTTTGCGAATACCGGTGGACCAGTTGTCACGATATGATGAGTGACGGTAGAAGTCACACAAGGAAGTTTGGAAACCGGTTGGAACAGGTTGGCAAAGGACTGGGGAACATCAGCGTAAGGGCCGTTAGAGGCAGGGGTTGAATATACTGGACTTAATGAAGGTGTGTGCGTCACAACACCGGAGATCTAGAGGTTTGTAGCTGAATCGATCAATTCGTGTTTGCCAGTATCTACCAGTAGCTGATAATGTTGCAAGAGATCCATGCCAATAATACCGGTGGTTACGTCTGCCACTAGGAAAACCCAACGAAATGATCTACGTAAGCCTATGTTAAGATCTAAGAACCTTTTACCGTACGTTGTGATTGGTGAACCGTTTGCGGCACGAAGCTGTAAGGAAAGTGGCTTCTGGCTTCAGATGTTGGTGGAATCACGCTAACTTCTGTCCCAGTGTCAACCAGGAAGCGTGTCCCAGTGTTACGGTCAGTAACATGGAAGTGGTTCGCCAGCGACGTTAGTCGCCAATACGTGCTGGCTTACTGGTCAGCCACCATGGTGCTTTTTCTTGAGTTTATTGCAAATATGAAAGCTTTTAGGTTTTAAGCATTTTATATAATCCCGAGAGTGAATGATACTATTAGAATGCATAATTTCAAATGTAAACACCAACAAAATATGAGTAAATACATGCAAAAAGTACATGGAATGTGGTAGCCCAAAATGTTCAAACAGGCCGACAAGGTTAAGGTTGATATAAAAAGATAGGAGGCAGAGAGTTAGGATAGACTCTAGACTATCCTCCTGGACACCAGTGAGTGGCGGAGTGCCATTAGGCACAGTACTCGGACCTTTCCTATTTGTATATATGTCAATGAGTTATCTCTGCTCACCGATTCCCCCATGGTACTATACACAGAAAAAACTGAAGGGCAAAATGATACGTTCACGTTGCAAGAGGACCTCAACAAATTGTCAGAGTGGTCAAGAGAACGGATGCTCCCCATCATTGTAGCAAAATATGCAACCATGTGCATCGGACAAGCAAGCATCTGCTCCTACGAACTAGAGGGAATAACACTTCCATCAGTTCAGACTCATTTGGTTTTAGGTGTCATAGTAAGTCACGACCCAAAATGTAAAGCACATTGTCGCGCGGTGGCTGCGCGTAGTTCCATATTCTTGTGGGCAATTCGCAGAGCCTTTACTAGAATCACCAGAGATACGTTCACCTCCTTAAAACAATTTCTGGTGAGGTCAAGACTGGAAAGCCATATTCAGGCAACCAGTCCTTGTCTTATAGGGGACTCACATATTATGGAAAATTTTCAAAGGAAGGCAACGGTTGTGCACCAAATACACAAAAGGGTATGAAATAAAGACAACCGGCTTGAGGATAATTGCATTAAAACCAAAAGTGGACATCCTGATAGTAAGACCTATATAGGTAGCATTATACATTGCAAATGAACGTTGTCAGCCTAGGGATTATAGTCTCCCATTGTATTTCCTTTATGAATGCATCTATTAATGATACATTGCACTTACTTATTTCATTACACTTTACTGATTCACCTTAGCACTTTTACTTTTCTAAAACAGCTTTCAATCCCATGTAAATGTAATACTTACCTCAATATTGGTTGGTTATCGTATGCCTACCACCACGGGTTGAAAACGAAACGAAGTCGATTTTCCCGCTCAACCTGGAGGACTACTGTACAATTCAATAATGATACGGCCTGCTTCAGACAATGAGTGTATTTATATGTGTATCAAATATTTAGCTGTTGAAACATTATTAACTTGTAGACAATCTACTATTTGAGATTATATCATACTTGATCGTGCCTGTGAAAATGGCATGCACTTTCATGTAAATTTATGTTTATATGAAAATATACATTATTATTATTACTATAACATGCATGGTTCTCAGCATGTTTAATTTGCCTTACGGGGAAAGACAAGACAGTTAAAATCTCTTCCCCCTATCATACTGTAGGCAGAGGGGAGATCTAGTTACAATGTTTAAAATTTTAAATAATGACTGCGGACCCGATCTATCCTCTCTTTTCCTTCCCACCAGGTTGAAAAAATTTAGAGGACACAGCAGCAGAGTTCAAAAGTCAAGAAGAAACCATATTGCTATGAAGTACCGGTTCTCACACTGAGACCTTAACTACTGGAACCGACTGCCATCAGAAGTGGTGTCTTCAACCTCAACCGATTCATTCAAGAAGGCTTTGGACAAGCACAAAAATTTACTAGAAAAGGATTAACATAGACTCCAAGCCTTCCAAACTCAACCAATAAATCTGAATCTGTATATCATCAAGTAGAAAAACTCAACCATAACCTACTTAGCTCGTGTTCTGTGCGATAAAGAAAGCATTAGGCGTGACACCTATAATTCATTAAATAGTCAGTAGTACAACTGGACCTCGTCTTTCCGCCTCATATCATTTATAGGTACAACATTTTCTTTCTTTCTTTTCCTTTTCTCTCTCTTTCTCTTTTTTTTCCATTATGTACTGCTTTGTTTCTCTCTCTCGCTTACGCCAGTAAATATGACAGCACCTACTTTTCTAACACCTTCAAACACTGTTCAGCTTTGGCTTTGCTACCGACATGCCAATGTGTTGTTTTCATAATGAACTGAGATTTCCTTAATCTATGTAGAATTCTATTTATTGATAATGTACTAACTGGATGCAATACTGTAGTAAAAATGCTGAGAATTCCATCCTGTATCACAAGTACTGTTTTGGAATAAAGCAAATTACTATTATTATTAATATTATTATCAGGATGTCTGATGTACTTTAGGTGACACTGTGCGCTCATTTAAAGTTTAGCAATCCCTCACAATGAACAAGAACTTGCATGCAAGAGAACAGGGGTTCTAATCGCTGAATGAGACACATATTTCACCAGCAACTTGATGCTTAATGGATGTATGGGGTTATAGCTGCGTGCCGTATTATAGAACTTGGTAGCACTTACTGGCAATGGTCAAGCACCGCTATCTATAGGGGATGCTCCACAATTAACATCTACAAATGCCTAATTGGGGTGGGAGAAATTAAACCAGACATGTAATAGTATATGTAGAAAATTAGGTCTGTATTATCGCCATCGTTCAACAGATAAAGGAAGCCTTATAAATCACAAAGAAGATATAGTTGCAGCTTGGTTAGTCCTCTCATCCTCCCGAGTTTCTTAATCGCTAACTAGATCTGAGTAACCATACCTTACTGTGTTGTAGAGTTCCTACAGTCTCACAATGAATACGAAAGCTTCTTTTCCAATTCCCACTAATTTCGTATCTGCAATGTCACTTTTAGCAGCACGTTTGATTACCTCTTACCAACCATTTATAATGATAGGGGAGACTGCTGCTCACCTCACAATCTGAATTATAGGAAACAGTTCAAGTTTAGAGTGAAGCAAGGGATCAAGTAAAGGTAGAGATAAGTGGATAAATAAGGTTAATGACATATTAATCTTAGGAAGGAAATTAAGAAAGGCACGCTTGTAATGCTAGCATCTCCTCCAATGAAGATGGCACTGTCAGGATCCAGATGCCTATTAGATTTAC
Source organism: Trichobilharzia szidati (assembly GCA_944472155.2). Classification (NCBI taxonomy): domain Eukaryota; kingdom Metazoa; phylum Platyhelminthes; class Trematoda; order Strigeidida; family Schistosomatidae; genus Trichobilharzia; species Trichobilharzia szidati. The sequence continues at coordinate 115,680,269 of OX235274.1, read as the reverse complement.
ACGACTTTAACCCGTGAATCCAAACTTCTGTCATTTTGTGATATATTTAGCCCAAACGCTGGTGGGTGTGTACTGATGAAGGGTCCCAAACGGGGAAGAACCAGCTTTCCAGTACTCCCTTGTTTTCCAGTGGTTCTCTTACTGATTTCACCTCGTAACTAATTCTGTAAAGCAAAAAAGACAAAGTCTGTGACTGAATAGGTGAATTTTATTGTAAGAAAAGCATCACACAATGCATCCAGCAGAACGAAGATATTGTGGTGTACATTGAACCTTTGAACTTTTGTTTGTACGCACTCACCCACTTTTGGCACTACTTCATCCTTGGTTCGCTCTCAAGTTGTCCTTCCATACAGCGCACTCTCTGAGCCTACCACCAGCCAAGGCAGCAGATAAGTTGTATAACCTCTTATTTTATCAAACTTCACATCTCATTTGTGTAAAATATAACTCTGTTCCGGACACACTTGTCATCTCAAGTCTTTTTACCTTGATTCCGTTCGTCAGTGCTTGCACGCTAGGCAGAATACAGCCAAGGTCATAAAGCGGTGAAGAAGTTTTGTAAGAGTGGTTTTTTGAGGTCTACATTAAGCGAAGTCTAACTCTTACAATATAATGACTGCCTTGACTAGCCACATTGAAGAGAATTTTCTAGCAAGTTCATGTTGCCAATATCGGTACACAGATGAAACGAACATTAATAGAAGCATCTATTTCTTGACACAGTTGTTACTTAACTTCGGTCACCTTCGCTGAACTTCTATCTACCTGAATTCTCCTTGTTTATTATAATTAATAACATCAGTACAGCCTACTGCATTCAGCAATCACCAGAAACTCATGATACGTTCTTTCAAGTTGTGTAATTAACTAGCCTCCTCGAGACACTATCAGTATAAGGTAAGTTTGGTTTCAGTAGAAAATTAACTGGTGTAGATAGCGACCCCCTGGTTCATTCATTGTCCTGCACATATTCTTCGGTTTCTTCTGCTGAATTAAACAGTCAAGTCGACTAAGTACGTTACATCTAGTCCACTGAAAAACACAGCATTATACCTTTAGTCATACTTACACAATTACGGTAAAAACCACAACTAATTCTCACTTTTAGCATGCGTTAAGATGACTCTCAATGGATTCGATGTATTTTTTATATTTCTGTGTAACGTAGACTTTGGTCTATAGTTAGCAAATTCCAAAGGGATTTCATGAAAATTTTTCTTGTGGTTGACGAATTATTTCATCATGTTCATCTCCAATTATGCATGAATTCAAGCCATTTTGGACGGAGTAAAGAGGAAGTTTACAAGAAATTTTCACGTAATATACTTAGACTTAGTAGATGTAGGAGATGGATTCAACTCCCAGCTGTAGGAAGTAAGGTGGCTGACATTAACAGCCTGTATCTGCGGTGTTCTGTTGAATAACTGAAAGTAATGATTGTCTTTTGGGGTTTTATTCACTGCATTTCCGGTCAGCTTAGCTTCAAACTTAATTAGAGACAATGTCTTCCTTTCCTCTCCATCAAATCAGTGATAGATACATAATACTCGATTGGGTCAGATAGATGTACAATGGGTGCCGATTTCCGCATAAGTTCTGGACAAATTGTCATGTATTAGTCCCATTTATTGATATAGAAAACGAAAATCTTAGAAGCTTATACTTGTCTATTTTGTAGGTGAAGTCATCAAAACAGTGCGTAGGAAGCTGGATAAGTATTGATTCAAACATGACCATGACACTCATCCTGAAGCATCCGAGAACGATTCTCAGTCTGCTCGAATAATAATGATAAGATGATACAATAAAATGCATACCGATGTTATAGAAAACAAGGTGATTTTCTTGACTTCATTTGCAGTGATCGACGCCAGTTCACATGACCATCGGAACTAGCCTATAGTCGCTAATCAACCAACTTCAGTTTAATTGAGATGGTGAATGTTGAAAAACATTGAGAATTATGCCTCATTAAACCAATAATTTACAGGTTAGGGGTGCAGAACATATAATTGATCCCAGTTTATGAGAAATCGGAAAATCTCCCAATAACAGTTATGACACAATGACCTACAAATATTTGAAATATTAGTAGTTTGAAGAAGCTTATTTCATGAACAAACTGACATTTTAGACCAAGACTATAGTTTAGGTTGATGCACGGTTTATTTAAATAATATTCGGCTATGTCTGAACTATTCTGTTCGTTTTAGAATTAATTGCAATCATGTGGAAGAGACATACGTATAAATAGTTGACGCTTTCAAATTAATTTTCAAAATTTTCCTCTGCTTACTAGCAATATACTTCAGTAGTAAAGTGAAATACTAGGCATTTATAAGAAAAAGCTTCTCTTATCATTAAGGCTGGCAAAATGGAATCAATGGCATGTATTGCAAACTCCTTAGACGAGGAAGGGCATTGGGTAAATGAACTAGCCTAATAAAAACTGATATTTTAACCAGTTTAGAAAATAACCATTTCATTGTGTCCCACTGTTTACCTTAGGGTGTAGAAAAAAATATACCTGCTGGTTGCAAAACTGTAATAATAATAAATTCATTCATTTATTAATTGTGAGACATCTGTCAAAAAGAATAATCCTTCCTGATATTTAGATTGCGGTACTAGAATGGTAATGCTGGTTAACATTCACGTCTCCTAATTGAGCCTCCGTTATCGTACATAGTGACGATGAAAAATGGAGAGTCAGGAGAAAAAGTGAGTAAGGAAGGGACAAATTATTCTTCCCATGATTGGTCTCTAGTCACCGTATTCTACCCTTGAGATGTAATAACTACTTGTACTCTTTTCCATTTAAGCAGTTGCTCAAATAAATACTCTTCATACATTTATTACCCTTTATAAATCCAAATAAAGCAAAAAGACAAATGTCTGTGCTGATGATGCCATCATTAATTTCGTTGGTTTCTCTTCAGCTCAGAACAATCTAAAAGTTAGGAATATACGTGTACAGAGAAAGTGTAACATACTCGCTGTTAGGGTTGCATGAATTTCGCTTAATAGAGACACAAAATTATTAACAGTGTTCAGAAGTTACACTCATATAACTTATGCAAATAGGTCAAAGGTTGAAGAAATCGACAAATCAAATGCTACTCAGTTTTCAATGTTTCCGACTTTTAATATGTGCGTAAAACTTGGTCAATGTGGTATTAAGTAATACCATATTAGTTTGTTTATTAGATGTATCACACAGTGAAACAGTGTTAGAATTTACTGGATGACGTTTCGAACAAAATACTCAAATCAGAATGTTCAATAAATTATTAGAGGAGAAATCATCATCTCAGAACGACGAAATCAGCAATCTAAAGTCAACGGCGATGGGTAAAACAAAGTGGCTTATCAATCTATCAACAAATATATAAGTCCTACAGAAATAAGTGTATTAGAAAAGGGACTAAATTTCAGTGTATCAGTAGGCAAGCTGGAACCTGAGGATGTCATCCCTAAAATAGAAATAGCACTGAATGGGATAGAAAAAACAATGGCTGACGAAGTGCGGGCACAATGTGCACTTACATTAAAACGACAAAAGCGTGGAAAGCCTAACCTAACAATACCAGATATAGAAGCCCTAAAACACCTTAAGAATAACAGGGATATAGTAATCACAAAGCCAGACAAAAGAAATGCAGCGGTAATATTAAACGAATCAGACTATTTGGGCAAGGTGAATACTCACATACAAACCAGACCATGTGAGGAAATTAATAAACCAATAAACACAGTTATGAATAAAGTTAAGAAATCCACAGAGGACCTTATGCGCCAAATGAAGTCGTTTCTAGGTGAGTTTAAATGGCTTAATTTAATGCCCAAAACTAATAACCCCAGTAGGATGTATAGTGTTGTTAAAGTTCATAAGTCAGGATACCCTATTAGACCTATAGTTGATTTTAGAAATTCACCTACTTATGACTTATCTGAATATTTAGCCATGGTATTAAATCCCCTTAAAGGCCGCTCGAAATCTAGACTAACAAGTTCATATGAACTAAAACATAGATTAGATAATTTGAAATTAGATAATGAAGAAAAAAATGGTCACTTTTGACACTGTCAGTTTATATACACGTATACCAATAAATATGGCTGTGGAGGCAGTCAGAAACGAACTCATTTCCGACCAAGAACTCGAATTTAGAACGAAAGTGCCACTTGAGGACATAGTGCTGGGAGTGCATCTATGCCTGACTTCCACAGTACTTCCAATTCCAAGGGAAACTATACAAACAAACTGAGGGAGTTGCCATGGGGTCACTAATATCCCCGGTTGTGGCATATATATTCATGGATAGGTGGGAAAACTTAACGATTGAAATGTTCAGCTCTACCCAAAAGTATGGTGGAGATATGTAGATGACAGATTCTCTGTACTTAGAACACAGGATATAGATAGATTTTTCGAACACATTAACTCAAAGGTGGAGGCAATCCAATTCACTTATGAATTGGGAAGTCAGGAGTGGGAGCTTCCAATGTTAGATTGTAGCGTAAAAAGGAAAGAAGATGGGAAGTTAAACACAAGTGTTTACAGGAAACCAACACATTCAAACAGATATTTGGATTTCCGAAAATCCCATCCTATGTCAGTGAAAATGGGATTAGTGAAGTGTTTAAGTGACAGAGCACAAAAACTAAGTATTACCAAGGAAAATTTAAGACAGGAAGTGATAAACATAAAAGAATCCTTGAAACTTAAGAATTACACTGATAAATTAGTCAGGAAATGTGTAAGGAAATGTAAAATTAAAATAAATAATAATAGTAGTGATAGTGATAATAATGATAATTATAATAGTAGTATTAATGAGGACATGCATGTCAAACATGCGCAAGATAATTACAACAACAACAAGGAATCTAAATCATCAGTAGTACTTCCATATAAAGAAGGAACCTCGGAAACCACACGTAGGATTCTTAACAAGGCAGGAATAAAAGTAGCTGGCATTCAAACCCACAAATTCAATTAGAAATAAGCTTTGTCGGTTAAAGGATCCTGTGGAGCCTTTAAAACAAAACAATTTAGTTTATCTAATACCCTACCTTCGACGATCGTCAGGTCAAATACATAGGTCAAAATAGTAGAACAGGTGCCATCAAACTAGCTGAACATAAAAACCTAGCAAAATCCAGATTAGTTGACCCGAATAAGATAAGAAATCTAGAGGATGGTTCAGCTATAGCACTACATGCAGTTACACACAGCTATACAATAGGATGGGATGGGATAGGATGACAGTTTTAAAATCTAATATCACAGGGTGGAGGGAGAGATTGATAACAGAAGCTTTGTTTATCGAATCAAGTGAAAATACGTGCCTGTAGTGGGAATGATTCAACACCTATCCCAGATATCTGGAAAGTTCTACTACCCCGACGACGACAAATAGGAAAGAACAAAGAAAACTATAAAACTCAAGTTTCAAAATTGTGTGATTATAATTGATGAAATGACTATGAACAATAAAGTGTGTTCGAAACGTCATCCAGTAAATAATACTGTTTCACTGTGTGATACATCTAATAAACAAACTAATATGGTATCCGACTATTAGTTTTGTATGTCTGTATTTTGTTTAAACTTTGACCTCTTTGAATAAATTATGTTATATAAGTGTAGCTTATGAGCACTGTTTATTAATTTTGTGTCTCTGACAACCAAAAATCATGTAACCCTTACAGCAAGTGTGTTTAAATTTCTCTGTACATGTACATAATAATACTATTAGTATTTTTGAACGCATCAAGGTGGTTTAAACTTTCTAATTGCTAAGGCTTCCACAAACTTTAGGATACGCCGCTTGCGAAAAATGATGTCACATCCCACTGTATTTACCAATTTTAATATGCGTGTGGACACACATATATAGGGAGGACTCATCGATCTCTGCAAGTAAAAGCTTCGGAGTATATACCTAAATGATCCCGGAAACAAACAGAATCTTCAGAACCCATTAATGGTGAGAACAGGAGACCTAGCTCTTCTACTGCGAAACATATTATAGAGACGTCATAAAATTGACGTTAACATATCTTTTAGACCTAACTAATAATATTAATAATTTGTCGATTCTAAAAATTACACAAATGAGTAACAGTGTTATTTGATTCTCAATCAAGCCAATCTAGGGTCATCTTCCTACGGACAGAGAGTTTTTAATTCTACTGGGGTCATGATTAAATCTGAAGTAAAATTTAAACCAACGACCTCAATACCTTCAGAAAAATAACATGTGCAGAATAAAGTGATACTAATCTAAGTTGTTACACATGGAAGAGGCGAAACTAGGCAGTTTGTCTTTTACTCCCGAACGCGGAATAGGGGTGGGTGGTTTTGAAGACACAGCGTAATTCAGCAGCAGGGAATGCCCTTTTTACCGCATTCCTAAGGTGTTGTGTTGGTATCTCACTAATGTTATCCCCGAGGAACTGTTGGTACCTTGGGCTGCCCTGATTTTTCAATCATATTCTTATCAATGAACTTCTCTGGATAACCATTTTCACTCAGCAACTGTTTAATATTATTAAGTTCCTCATCAAGAAATTCATCCGAGCAGATTGCTCTTGCTCTGTGAACCAAGCATTTTATCAGATTGCGTTTGTATTTGAAGGGTGTGAAGCTGAAAAAATGCGTATACTGAACATCACCCTGCGTGGTTAAGTAAAGGACAAACAAAATCCATTCGTAGCGCTATTCTATTCCATCTCGTGGATACAGAACACAAGATTGATGTCAGCGAGGCTGTCAAAGTCATTTATCGCATACCAATAAATCTTAACTTCGCCTTAAGAGTTCGTTTGCTAATCTTAGTTGTGTCTATTTCTCAAATTGCCTTTCATTTTTTGTGAGACAAGTCGTGGGATCCAGTGGATTAATGCTTGGGCACAGCAAATGTGAACGTCAAATGGGGCTTCAGCTGAATATTGAACATGACTATTCATCCTCGATACTTTTCTACTTCACTGAGTCAAAAAAATATGTGAAGTTAGACCACCACAAGAACTTCAGTTAGAGCATCATTGACAACCACGGAATACTGGACAGTCAGGTTGTACTGCTTTAAGACTCCCCAGAAGTATACACACATGCCCCCATCGGATGTCGCACTCAGGGCCTTGAGGTCATGAGGTCGGCCCATAGACCGTTCATCCTTACAGAGTGATAATTGAAAACCAATTTAATTTTTACTCCTGACTAACGAAAACAACGGAGTTGCCTGGAGTTCTAGTGAGAAGTCATGACCACTGGAGTCTTTCAAGCTGGATGTAAGCACAAATATTCGCCGATGATATTGGCTTTCCGATGTGCTCTATGTCGTAAATTGGTAGAATCCTTGGGACATCAGTTTCTATTCCAATGGCTGACGGGTCAATCGGGTCTGCCTCAGTGACGTAACGGGTACTTATTGGTAAAGAAATCAGAAAAAAAACAGTTTCTGCAGAGTCACTTTTCGGTGAATTTAATCACTTAACTGTACAATCGCAATTATATATAATCAATTATTTTCTATGCATGTGTACACTTAATCTGTCAAACATAGCACAAGAATAAAAGGTAGTTTGGAGTATTGTTCACATCATCAGAATATTTCAAAAGAGTCACAAATTATCAAACTGTAATTGGGGGGGGGGCGGTCGGTGAAGATAAGTAAGTTTAGACTAAGGTTTCTTAGTACGGAAAACACTCAGAAAACATTGGATGTTAATGAAAAAGCATGGAGATAAGCGTCAAAATAGGTTATGTATTAAGTGAAGAGAGTGAAGAAAAGGCTAGATATAGATATGATGGAGAAGATTTGTAGCTTGGGTGGATGATTTCGATGTGATTGTGTTCTCTGAGCTGGATAGTTAATATGTGAAGCTTTCATTGCCCTACTAGGCAACACCTTCAGTGCATACTTCAATTTGAAATGAGCTTTTAGATTTTATTAGTCATCTCTCCTGGTGACCTTGAACGTGATTCGATATTTTGTGTGTTTTCACACAAGATAAGGATGATCTTTCTTTGACTTGAACTTTGACCCTTTGTGTGTGAGGTTTGCTTCTTATCGGTTGGTAAATTTTGTCTATCTCTATGTGTCTACTGATTGACGATTCACTGGAATACCAGGTTGCTAAATATTCTCTAGCATTATTGGTGTTTCCTCTGTCTAATATTTGAACGCTGGTTGTCCGACTCGAATTGATGCCCGTGGTTGTCTGTATGTAGTAATATGAGGGAGTGGATATCATGTCTCTTGACTTCTAGCTATGTTTATGGGTACGGAGATGAAGGGGACGTTCACTTTGGCCAATGTAGTGTTTGTTGCGTTTTCACTTTCAAGGTCACCAGGAGAGACGATTAATAAACTCGTAGAGAAATCTAAAGGCTCACTTCAAATCGAAGTTTGCACTGAAGATGTCACCTAGTAGGGCAATGAAAGCTTCACAAATTAACTGCCCGGCTCAGAGAACACAACCACATCGAAAAGGCTAGATAAGGAAATAATACGAAATAATATCACACGAAAAGTAACCAAGTACTGTTAACAATTTAACCTGGAATTATACTCAAGGTAGAAAGAGGGGATGAAGAAGTTCCTTCAGCGTATTTCATTTTCATCACCTCAGCAATACAAAATATGCGGATGCATGTTGTTTTTTTTGAAGGTTTCTTTTGACTTCGGAGGTAACTTTGATTGAGTTCTCCTTTCACAAATGAGTGAGCAGTGTTGAATATATGTTCAATTATACCACTCCTTATCGATCCATTACGATCTTCCTGTAGCCAGGCGGGATAATGTTGCTAGACTCTTTCAGATAAAACTCGCATTGAACGACCTGTATATCTTGCTCCGCAGATGCAAGTGAATTGTTAGTTACACGTAGAAGTGGTCAAATGCGATAGTTTAACTTTAAAGCTGGAGAAATTTGGGTGGCAGGAGAATACCATTTTTAATATAGAAGCGAAGTCTCTTCTTTTCGAGGTGTTTGACATTCTCTTCCTGAAAATCTCGGCCAGAAAGTCACCTCTGAATGCCACAAACATGTAAAGCATCTTCTTCGGCACAAAGATGGAGTTTTCTTTATTTGTTTGGGTTTAATGCGTTTATCAATGAAGCGCTGTGTGGCCGGCGATAAATTCATTTAGTATCTTCTCCTAGTTACAATTTGATTATTCATCAATGTTTTGATATATTCTAGTGATGTAAACAGTACAAGATTATTCATCCACTGGAACCTGACTCAATGGCAAGCCCATGAATTCTAACTTCCACTAAATCTTGATTTTACCTTGACTGGCTTGAATTTGTCCTCGCTTCCAACCGGGTGGACTCCACTGGTCACGACTTCTCACTAGAACACCAGGCAACTTTGTTTTGTAGCTACTCGCTAGTAACTAACGAGTATTAGATTAATTTTAATGAATTTGTTTGTAGGAATCTGATTTAATTTCAAGTTTGATTATGGATTGATATTAGATAGAGGACCACTGGAAACTAGATGGAATAGTGGACAGCTGTTTCGTCTTAGGTTGGGGCTCATCTACAGTACACACCCACCCCCAAGATTCCAACCTAAGACAAACCGGTTACACGGTAAGCTTGTTGCCCCGAGTTCAAGTCAGAAGTCATGACCAGTGAGATGCATCCGGTCAAGAGTTAGGACAAATACTCGCCGCCAATGATACTGGCTGATGTTCACGGTGCAATCACAAATTGGTAGAATTCGGAATTCACGCACTGTCCACTGAGTTAGGTCACAGTGTCTGAATGGTCGACTAGATTGTTCTATAACCAAAAGACCCTTGATTCGGACCCTAGCGGTTAGTGAGTACTTCTGAAAAGTCCCAGACTAGGACAAAACAGCTGTCCAGTACTCCCAGTTTCTCAATGGTTGTCAGTTGTTCTCCAAATGAAGTCAGCTCATGACACAACTTGAAATCAATAGAATATCAGCACAACAATATATATATATATATAACACATGCAATTACGCTAGGTTAGTGTTTTAATAAACTAATCTGTCTAATTGTATAAGGTCAAAGACTATTCAATAAAACTGTCATGTTCATATAACAACAAAAATGTGGCGTGAGCTACTGACAAGATTTGTTAGTAGTTAATAAAGGGACGCTCATCCGCAGAAAATTACCAAATAGAGGAGACATAGATTTGACGTCAAAGAGATGAAGAAATGAACCAGTATTGTGCTGAAATATGAGAGTCACGAAAAGAGGACAGAGAAGCCCAACAAGAAGGGCAGAAGTAGAACAATACAGCCCTCTACTCTCTCACTTTCTGTTTTCTTTCTTTTCGCATAACCTTCCGTATTATTCCAAAGATAATTTCATTAAATATGCCGACGATGTAACTATTTCTGCCCCAGTAGTTTCTGCATTGGATTATTCTTATATAAATAGATTCTTATGTGAAGTTAACAAATTGTCTCACCCTAAATGGTCTTAAACGGAATTCATCTGTATATGTCATATTGTAAACAGCATACGGGCAAGACACGGAAGCAAAGGTATATTTTCAGATGATCAAACCACTGTTTATATATGTACAGTTTATATTCGTTAAACAATCACTGAGCTTGTGATTCCAGTTTAAATTAAGCGACATGAAATGGAATGTCCGTATTGAACTGTGGGAATATGTGAGAATAATATACCATGGGAACGCATTGTCTGTATCAAACCACCGCAATATTGTTGATTTTAGTTTCATATGCGAACAAGTTTTGCCTTGACTGACTGATTCACTACCATGATTCCTGTATTACTGACAGTGCTGTGTGATAGGGTGTAAATCAAATATCTCTTATCTAGGCGTCAGTATCTCTTCGAATCTATGTTGGTCGTCTCATATCCTATTGATTTATTAAGAAAATCTTTCGGCTGACTCATTACATAAAGAAGTTTAGTCTTGCTGGCTTACCTTAACCTATTCCCTATCAATTTGTTAATTCATGTATTCTGCCCATATTCCTTTATTGTTCACCATTATTCTTCTCGGGACTTCTCAAGAATGACCATGTCATATAACGTAGAACACTGAAGACTGTAAGTAGGGTTAGTAGTGTGTATATGTCTCTGACTCAACTAAATGACATTATTGTCAATAGACACCTCAATTCTTGCAAGCATTCGGCTAAGAATATCTTGTCTGACACTGGACATCCTCATTACTGTCAACTTTCTCCTTGTATCTCTCTACGGGGTAAAACCAGAAGAAACTTCATAAGAATTTAATCTCGTACAGCTACTAAATATAAAAATTCTACCGTATCATATTCGGCACGGGTTTTGTGTGAAGAGACAGTCAGATGTCAGAAAAGAAATTATAAACCTTTTAAACCAGTAACTGTGCGTCGGTGGTATAGCGATTGGGACGCTCACCGACCATGCACATGGTCCGGGGTTCGATCCCCGGCCACCGACGCACTGCTTTACCTCATTGAGCCAGAAATAATGCTGGTGAAGAGGAGAGGTTGGGCATGAGACTAGCAACCCCATCCTGTAAAATAAACACTGCTACAGAAACTTCAAGCCATTAGCTTGAAGACCTATGTTCCACTGGGGAACGTGAAGGAAAAAAAAAACCAGTAACTGAACTGCAAAGTATGGCAAAGGTCATTATCACATATATTACTTACTATATTATGTATTTATAATTGATTATGTTCCTCCAAATCTCAGTCTCTCGTGGTTTCATTATTTCTAATCGGTTGAAGGATTTCATCATGAGATGACATCAGTTAGAGAATCATTGGGAAACCTGCAGGGAGTACTAAACAGCTGTCTCGTCAGCCTAGCTTTAAACTGTTCTTCAGTACGCACCCACTAGCAAGGTTTGAACCCAGGCTCTTCTGGTTATAAGGCGAGCTAGCTAGTAGACCATTAAGCCACTGGAATCCTACCCGATCCAGTGACCAGCCCATGAATTCTAACTTCTGCCAATTCATAACATAGCGCGGCCACTTCACAATGTCTTCTTCGATGAGTTACTGCCTCACCTTCAACCTTCTGTACCCTACTTGTCACGGCTTCCCACTAGAACCACAGGTTAACTGCCTGAATAGGGCCATTCGCTAGAAAGCATCAGATCAGTTTTCAAGTATTGGTTTGTTCGATTGGTCGGAGGATTTCATCATGAGCTGGCATCAGTTTGAGAAGCATTGGAAAACCTGCAGCAAGTACTGGACAGCTGTTTTGTCCGAATAGTTTGGGACTTTTCGGTAGTACGCACCCACCAGTACATATTTATAAGAGGAGCTAAACTGTTGCAATATGTACAAAAACGCTGAAAATTCTATTCTAAATAATTATTCTTGTTGTTTGGAATAAGGTGATCATATTTATTAATATGTAATCTGTGCAAATGACCGCAGATACAATGAAATGAGCAACAAATGCGAAAAATACATCAAATACCATTGTGGTCAGAAGATAATACCATACTGAATTATTTTAACTGATAAAGTTTGTGTTTTCAATAATACAGAGAGAAGTAAATCTCATAATTATAATAATTATTTTTTTAACTTCAAATTCCGGATATAAAAGTTCACAGCATTCCACTCGCTGTCTGGCAAGTGCATTAACGCACACGATTTCAACATCATAATTGTTTGCATCAAATAATAATAATAATAACAATAATAATAATAATGCGAACAGAAGAAGAACAAGAAATCAATATCTTTATTACACAGATAAGTTAATTATTGACCGCTAATAAAGGATACGATGTCTACAATGTCTGATGTTAATTATTAATTATTATCATGCGGTTATTATTATTATTGTTCCCTTGGGTTCCTAGTGGAACAAAGGGTTTCAACTGCACGTCTCCACTTGTTTCTGTCTTCTGCTGTACTTTTCACTTGCATCCATGTTAGTCCATACTGTTTCAACTCTTCTTCACACGATCTCCTCCATATCACCCTTGGACGTCCTACTCGCCGCTTCCCTTTCGGGTTCCACTCGAGCGTTGGCCTGACGCGCGATGTCACCCAACGGCCTCCTCAGCGAGTGTCCAACCAATCCATCTCCACTTTCTCCTGCATATTTGTTGGGCGATTGGTTATTGTTTTGTTTGTTCCCATAGTTTCTTGTTGGTGATTCTTTCTGGCCATCTGATCTTGAGTATAGAGCGAAGACAGCTGTTGATAAAGGTCTGCAACAGGCTGTTGGAAATATTCTTTGTGACCCGCCAAGTTTCTGATCCGTATAGCAAAACTGACTTGACGTTTGTATTGAAAATCCGAATTTTGTTGTTGATGCAGGCTGAGTGACGAAGATTTCCAGATTGGTTTCAGGTTGATGAATGTGTTTCTCGCCTTCCCGATTTGACATCCTCGTTTGTTCCTCCTGTAGTTGAGACAATGCTCCCTCCCTAGATAAGTGAATGAAGTAACCTCTTTCAAATCCCTCCCGTTGCTGGTGATTGGCGCTGGATGTTGCTGCTGTTGTTGTTGTTGTTGGTTGGTTATTTTCATAACCTCCGTCTTGTCTATGTTCACCTGCAGTCCTGTCTTTGCTGCTTCTTCGACCAGTTTGTCGGTTTTCGCTTGTAAGTCTTCGATTTTGTGTGACATCAAACATAAATCATCCACGAGCGAAATCCAGGTCTTCTAGATTCTTCACGTCGGTCCAGGATATCCCTGTCTTCTCGTTTCCCACTGTCTGACGCATAATCCAGTCTGTCCACCACAATTAGGAATATCATTGGTGATAATAAGCACCCTTGTCTGACTCCTGTGTTTACTCCAAACGCCTGGCTGAATTTTCCGTTGTGGATCACTTGACATGTGCCGTTGTCGTACACCTGTTGAATAAGATGAGATCATTTGTGATTAGTGATTCGTCGCGGGTTAGTAGACCGAAATTGATGTGTAGTGGAGGGCGGGTGGGATGCCGATTGGATGCAACATGTCAGATGTCAGTTGCCACAGGATTTAACCGAGCTGCCTGAGAATTATTAGAAAACGGAAGTAGTCACCGAGATCTAGAAACAGGATAACGATCAGCCTTGTTTATAAGAAGACATTGTGTATTGGTTTTAGTAGGAACTTAGATTAATTTCAGTGGAGATTTCGTCACGAAGCAATACCAGTTAACGGTTGTTGGATGGCTGTTTCGGCCTAGTTTGTGACTCTTCAACAATGCATACCTAGAGCTTACTGAAGCAGGATGATACATATGTATATATATATATATAACTTGTCCAGCTAAAAAGATACTATTATATATTGTTGAACAGTCCCAAATTAGGATGGAACAGCTATCCACTGAACCCTGGTTTTCAGTTATCTCTCTAAATGATTTTGGTTTGTGACGCAATCCACACAGAAGACATCAACCTCCAGCTCATTGATGGTTATTGGATGGTTGATGTTCTCAAGCTGTAGTGATAAGCCATGACTAGTGAAGTTCACCATGCCAAGGTTAAGTGAAAATTCATATAAGACATTGTCTGAGCGTAGTGCTGTAAGTCAAACTAATAGAAGTCGAAATTCATCGGTCACTGGATTCCAGCCGAAGTGTCTGAATGGTCAACGAGCTAGCCTCGTGACCCGCAGGTCCTGGAAAAGGCCCTCAGTTGAGTTATCGAGGCATACTTATGAAGAACTACAAACCGGGACGAAACAGCTCTCCAGTACACCTTTGTTTCCAATGATCTCTAATTAATGTTGGTTAGTGCCGAAGTCTACATTGAAAACAATGTATTTCAGCCGAAAATCTTAGAGGTTATATTGTCACTGATATACAAATGTCGTCTGAACAGATAGGTGGAGAGAATTTTGACTGCAACCAAAACTGGTTCTCTGCATTTCAAACAAACCAGTACTCATGAAGTGAGTTAAGGTCAAACCACTGAGGATACCCTCTTCGGAATACATTTCTAAGTTCCGCTAATTTTAAGGAATTCGTATTCAAGGGACTATCCATTCTTGTCTGTAGATATGTACAAGAGTATAAATCTACATACTACTGACTGAATGAGATTATTAACTGTATACTTCTTACTTTATCCAGTAGTACTTGCTAGTCACATTTAGATGAGCAAGCCAAGAGATGTAACTGACAACCAGGTCCCCATTTCAGAGTAAAGTTTAACATACTTTTGTCATCAACAAGTATATTATAAAAGTTTCATAGTGAGATAAAACGTCAGCATGACAAGGTAGCTGAAGTTTACGAATACATGTGTGGAGTGTGCTACTGATGAGATTTGTCAGTAGTATATAAAGAGACGTTCATTGGCATAAAAACATCCAATAACAGGGATATGGATTTGATGTCAGAGAAAGCAAATGATACAGCGTTGCGGAGATACATGGGATACGTGAGAAGAACACAAAGGAACTCAATGTGAAACCCAGAAGTACCTCAGCACGGCAGATGCTTGGAAATCATGATTTTCGGATAAGGTGTACATAATTATTTATTTTTTAAAATTTTTTTTGGTTACAGCTTGATGCCACACCGTATTTTCAGTACAAGTATGGAATTTTCAGCATGGATATCGGTAGCCCAAATTATTGCAGACCAACCATTGATATCGGGTGTGCGTCGGCAGGGGATCGAACCACGGACCATGTACATGGTCGGCGAGAGTCCTAACTACTGTGCAACCGACACACTATAAAGAGACACCAGATTGCAAATAAACATTCTGTTAACAAATCTTTCGTCTTCTACCGTTACACGCATACCTATATCTTGTCAGAGAGAAGTTTCTGGAAAATTAACTGACAATTTCATTGTTAGGGTGGTAACAAAAATTAGTAACAATCAAATAGTTAGATAAGAGAAAATCGAAATTTTGCATTCAAGAGGTCAGATGAAAAAGCCAGGATGTAAAATGGCAAGTAGGACGCGTTAGTTCAAGAAAAATTATCTCTTATGGAAGTCAAACAGGAAAAAATGAGGCAACTGTGGGCGGGGGAGCGTTGAAAAGATAAGTTAATGAAATTAGAAGACCAACAGTTATTGAGAGATGAGCCATCAGGGTAGTTGAAGTCCAACGGCAGTTTCCTTTTGGATATATGGGTCAGATTTCAGCCGCTTTTTCGCGATATCCCCAGAAAACCGAAGAAGACTTGAGTTATTTTGTCTGTTACGTATTTTGAATGATACCAGCACGTCTACTCGGTGTCCAGTGTGTCTATCAGGTGTTTGGAAACTGAAATTAAATTATCGAGAATTGATATTGTAGAGAATTTCGTTTGATTGGTTGGAATATTTCATCATGAACTGACATCAGTTAGAGAACCATTGGAAAACCTGCAGGGAGTACTGGACAGTTGTATTAGTATGTACGTGAATGGAATATACTTAATAAAATGTTATGATATTAAACGAGGTGTCTGGAAAAATTTAGATTAAGATCACTAAAGATTAAGGTCGAAGCTAAGGACAAGTCAGTGTTAGGTTAACCTAATTAGGGAGATATTAGGGTTGGTTTGAGTTAGATTAGGGTTAAATCGGGATTAGGGTAAGAATTAGGAAGAAGAAGACCTAGACAAATACATCCTCCTTTATGGTTGCCTGTGACACATGGCCACTGGAAGCGGAAGATATGTGATAAGGCTAGCTGTCTTTGATCATAGGTGTCTGCATTCTACCTCTCATGTTAGGTGGTAGGTGTAATAGTGTGAGTAATATTGAGGTTAGGCCTCGGTCGAGTGCTAGTTAAGGAGGATTAATCGATCATCAACAAGGTTGTGAAGTTACTTTGGTTGAGATGGTTAGGACATGTGCTACACAAGCCTAGCCACCGCCTTCCTCAGCGGTCAATGTAAGCTGAGGTAGGATCACATTGGAAAAGAGCTAGTGGTAGTCAAACCAAAACATGGATTCATCAGTCAATGAACTCCTTAACAGTTAACTTAAGCCAGTCACGTAGGGAGGTGTAAACTTCTTGACTGGTTTGGGTCGTTGGGATGGTAAGAACCAATGAATGCTGGAGACAGTTGGTGATATGGCTCAAAATCGTCGTTGTCAGTGGCAGGCGCAGATGCATTCACCATTTGTGATTTGTCATACTCAGTAAAAATCTATTGTTCTTTCACATTACTATTCTTTTCCCTTGATACTTCCACTTATTATGTCTCTTTTGAATTTCACTTTACTCTCTTCTCTTGTTTTGTGTGCTGCGTGGAGAGAGTATGACAACTCGAACTGCTACATATCAGTACGAAGTTCTACTTTGGAACCAGTCAGACAAATACATATGTGGAATATAATTAAATTACCCTATTGACACTCCAATCCAAAACTATAAGACATCTCCATTACACATCAGATAGAGGTATCCTGTGTAGCAGTTTCACGCCTTTTTTATTCATTATTTCCATAAGTCTACGTATTTTATACATAAAAGTCACATTTTTCATGTGATTGGTGCGTTTAAAGTCATTTTTGCGTTGCCACATCTTGATGCCTAAAGTTTAACATTACCAGTGTTTTCTTTAAGCATCTTAATCAGAGTATTTCATGCAGACCTGGTCACCTTAAAAGTCTATTGGGAAATAATATGGTATTAATAATAATAATAATAATGCCACAAACAGCGGGCAATGAGGAAACAGGCATAAAATGGACCCTAACGAAAAACTTGCAGGATCTGGACTTCGCCGATGATATATGTCCGATTTCACACAAACTGGAAGATATGCAAGCGAAAAGCAACAAGTTGGCAGAAGAAGCATCCAGAGAAGATAAGACTTCAGGTGAACATAGAGAAAACAGAGGTGATGAAGATTCCTGGGCAAGAACAACAACAACAGACAACGATCAGCATAAATGGGAGGAACCTGAAAGAAACAACCTCTTTTACCTACCTACCTGGGAAGCATCGTTTCAACTACAGGCGGACGGAACTGACGAGGATATCAAAGCAAGAATCGGAAAAGCAAGACAAGCTTTCACTACTCTCAAGTCTGTTTGGAGGTCAACAGCACTCAGCATGGAAAATAAGATCCGGATTTTCAACTCCAATGTGAAGTCAGTGCTACTCACTATACGGATGGATCAGAGACTTGCACTGCGCGTCATAAAGAGCATCTCAAACAAACTACAGACCTTCATTAACAGTTGTCTTCGCCCAATACTCAAGATCAGATGGCCGATCAGAAAAGATCAGCAACAGGGATCTCTGGGAGCGAACCAATTCAGCAGGAACCGATTGTGAAACAAATAGGCAGGAAGAAATGGAGAAACCACCAAGTGACATCACTAGACAAGCCATCGCTCGAGTGGAACCCGAAAGGGAAGTGGCGAGTTGATCGTCCAAGGGTGTCTTTGAGGAGGTCATGTGAAGAGGAGATGAAAGTGTGTGGGCAGACTTGGAGCCAGGTGAAGATTCTAGCAGAGAACCGAACGCAATGGAGACGCACGGTTGAAGCCCTATGTTCCTCTAGGAATTAAAGGAAACAATAATAATATGATAAATAATAGTGACAAGACTCGAACCAACGCTACTTCATTTTTTTATCAGCTCTGGGCATCATTCTCTTATCAGCGATGAATACCAGTCTACCAAACTGTGACACTGTGTCAGACTGTATTGAAATACCTAGTTTAATTATTTCTCAACATAACTACATAACTAACTGACCATCCACGTAAATCGTAAAAACGACTTGATGAAAATTACTTTCATTTTGTCGATTTTCTAACAGAAAAGCCTTTTACTAATGTCCAGAAAGTAGTTCACAGTGAATTAGCTTGGTTAGGCATTATAATATGTAATTTTCTTAAACAATAATAATGGGGATGATTTTCAAACATTGTAATCGATAAGTATTTCAGAATTGGTTTAAATTTATTGTACATTGAGGCAATTTTTATCAGAAGTAGAAGTAGTTCTATTGACTCCGCAGTTTAGTGGCCATTGCCTCAGCGTTTTAATCGATGGGTACTGAGTTCAAGCCTCAGTGAAAAACTCATCACTAACTGGGAATGCAGACACACCCAGATGACGACTCCCAGATAGAATGAAAGGAGAGTCGTGGACATCTTTGCCCAAAATCACCAACCAATTAAAATCTTAGCATCAGGCTAAATCACAGGTCGATATCCTGTCATTCATGGATGGGATAGAACATGCATTTTAAAAGTTTTGTTCCAATCCAACATAAAAAAGAACTTAGTCAGAACACTGTTCAATAGAGCACGAGAAATTTTCATTCTGACAGTACAACTGAACATGAAATAATGACTCCAAAGGATATTTTATCTAGGAATAGATATCCTGAGAGGTTCATCAATAAATACGCTGAAGAAATGAGCCCCAGTAGAACTATCCAAACAGTTACAAAGAAATCTGGCTTTATTGATTTGCCATTCAAAGGAGATGATGTACAAGAGTTAGTCAAACGAAGACTCGATAACGCTATCAAGACGACTTATTATGCTGCAAAACTCGTCTTTCTTAACACCACCAAGAAACGGCTTCAACAGTCTGGGAAAGATGAGTCACCAATTCTCGACACTTCAAACTGCCTATATCAATGAAAGCCGACTGTCTACTCACATGATGGAGCATTTGCCAAGGTGGTTGAAAACAGCTGAAGTTAAAGTGCCTAAAAGTTCAATAACAAAGCATCTTGTAGACTATGGACATGATACTGACGCTGTCAAGTCATTCACTGTTGTCGTCAGACAGACAAAGAAACAGGAAGATGCTTGCAACTGCCGAGGAGACTTGTGCAATTCAAGTTTATAAACCAGGTCTCTGTGTACAAAAGGAAATGGTGGTCACTCTGAATCTACCGTGGTAATATGTTTTACTTATCCACTGTTATTATCATTAGTAATAATATTTTATTCTACCTCTTATTATTACTACAATTCTAGATTCATTTAAAACCGTCTTTTACCATTATCATTATCTTAACTCGTTTTAACACCATTATTTTTATTATTATTGTTACTGTTATTAGCATTGCTACTATTATCAATACTACTGAGTTCGCGAATCTTGATATACCCCAGTTCTCTCACTCACTGATAACTAACTGTTTATTCAAGTGATGCAGTTGAACAGTAAGGCATTTGATCTTAATTTTACATCCCTGAATGTAGAGAATTCAGCTGAAAGGTACTTCCGAAATTTGATGAATTCATTAAACCCTACTTTATTGACTTTTGTTGCTTATTTGAAAAATTACATAACATCACTGCTGGTTCAATAAAATATCATGCACCTGTCAGGGGCTGGTTGAGTTGTTGATGTATAACATCATAGCACATTTACTAAACGAATACTGTACCCAATTATCCACTGAATGAATTCACCACGTAACCAACAAGTAACCATTACAAAATATCAATCAAGAATGCTCGGTTATTTAGATATTGACTCTGACAGGCAATATATGTCGCTAGAAACAAAATTTCCTACTGCACCGTTGAGAATAGCATTTTCCAGTCGACCATTACTGTTAAATAACCTGAAAGACAATATCCCGCAGTTGATCAACTCTGTGTGCGTCTTCCAGTCCACCTGCTCATGTGGAGCTAGGAGTATCGGTCGTTCGAATCGGATTTGTCCTAGAGGGTGTAAGAACAATATCCAACATGGTTACGAAGAGGTGGAAGTGCAACAATAATCACCATATCTCTATAGCCTCCACCTTTAAAGTCATCTTCAAGCCGACAATTAATTTGCCCAAATCATCACCTATCCGACTCATCTGTATTGCTGAAGCTGTCTTAGGCCATCGAAATAGAAAAGCCAGATCTCTATATACAGAAAAAGTTCGTTCAATCCCTCCAACTTTCATGGTCTTAATCCCTCTTTGCTGAAGTATGGTAATACATAATGATATTTAGGCTCTACCTATTTTTCGTTTTGTTTATTCAGTTTGTTTACTCTTCCTTTAATACATCAATTGTTACTGTAACAACAGAAGACAAGGGCCAGGCAACAGATCGTTTATTACGAAAAATCAACACGTATTTATAGATTTTTATGTACATTATTGTAGGTCAATGTTAGTAGAAAATACAGTCTGTTGATTGGTTGTTTCTCACACAAAGTTAACCTTGCATCTCTTGTGGCTGTGTCAGTTCATCTATATGTTAACTGTAACCGACTGTCCACCTTGACCTTTGACCTCAATTACTGTCAACCAATTTGGCCAGCAACCATCTCTCACCACAACATGACTAATATTTGATACGTAAACATTGACCTCAATTACTGTCCACCACTTGGCTAGTAGACAGCTCTCACCACATTACTATTACTATTCTCACTTTGAATTGTCCCCGTATTATTTCCCTTGTCCAATTCTAAATCAATTCACTTTTGCAACGTTAAGTTCTCTGTTATCGAATTTCACACAATGTTACCTAAAGTTTTTACATATATTCCATTTGACTACTAATCCTGTAATTTCACACCCCTCTCAAGTTCTATACATCGTATGAATTGCTCTATGTCTGACACTAATTGTTTTGCCATTTTTGCCATTTAATTATGAATATAGTCACACATAGTTTAATTGCATTTCATAGCACTATTACTATTTCATGTATTTACACCTTTAATTATTCAATTACCTCACCTCATATAATTTCTTAAAATTCATTTATATATATATATATATATATATACGATTGTGCAGCTTGATAATAAATACGCTGAAAACATGGGCACTGTGGTAGAGTATAACTCCATAATGGATAGGATTTTATTTTAATAAATCACAGTGTTGTACAGTTAAATTAACTGATGACGTTTCGAGCACAAACTATTGCTCTTAATCATATCAAGTTACACAACTTCTTTCCTTCATTTATATACATGTGTGGAATCGATTAGATTATCTCATATTGAATTTTATGGCCATCAATTTGATTGGAATAATGTCAAAATCTTAAACAGAGGAAACACGAAAAGTGCCAGAGAATTCCCAGAAGCCTGGTACTCAAGCGAAAATGCGATTAACAAACACGTTAATATAGATGAAATATACCAATTAATAAAAAGTAAATCAGGTGAGCAAAAAGTTTAAAATCCAAGTCAATAGAAAGTGGTCAATACATATGTAAAGATCGTAACCAGGAGACGCAATTACATCACGCATGAAGAAATTTAAATCATTTCACTTTGTGCTAAATATGGCGCTGAAGATGTTGTCTAGAAGGACGACGAAAGCTTCGCAACTAAACCAACCAGCTCAGAGAACACTTTTAATTGTAAATCATCCACCTGAGCTACAAATCTTCTCTATTATTTCAATTTCACAGTTCCTCACTTTTCAAAAACACAACTGAATCAATCACTATTTTCCATGACTAAGTGAAACTGGAGGACAACTAGATCTTAAAACAGAAACTCTACATTGCCAACAGTCAATTTCACCTTAAGGCATAAATCCGACCTAAACAAACTGGTTGGCTCTCATGAGGTGTGCAAAATAGATGGCACTGAAATAGAAACCAAGTCGGAAATTAAATACCTAGGCGTCATTCTATCTGCTGGTCTCTCCTGGTCGTCTCATATCTTGGCGATTTCTAAGAAAATATTCTGTCTGACATTCTACATCAAGAAGTTAAAACATTCTAGTATAACCCAACCCATACTCCTACAATTTGTTAACTCTCGCATTCTGCCTATTATTCTCTATTTTTCCCCCTTAGTTTTTCCCAGGCTACTGAAGAAAGACTATATCGTATTACACAGGATCTTAAAGGTTGTCAGCAGGGTAAGCAACGTGCCACTTAACCAGTTTGTTAATACTCTAGTTGACAGGCACATGCACTCATGTGAAAAATGGGCTAAGTCCATTTTATCTAACTCACACCACCCTCTTCACTTACAACTCTCCCCTTGCATCTCATCAGGCGAAACCAGAAGCCAATATAGAAAACTATATGCTCGCACTAGCAAGTACAAAAACTCAACCATACCCTACTTAGCTCGTGTTCTGTGTGATAAAGAAAGCATTAGGCGTGACACCTATAATTCATTAAATAGTCAGTAGTACAACTGGACCTCGTCTTTCCGCCTCATATCATTTATAGGTACAACATTTTCTTTCTTTCTTCTCCTTTTCTCTCTCTTTCTCTCTTTTTTCCATTATGTACTGCTTTGTTTCTCTCTCTCGCTTACGCCAGTAAATATGACAGCACCTACTTTTCTAACACCTTCAAACACTGTTCAGCTTTGGCTTTGCTACCGACATGCCAATGTGTTGTTGTCATAATGAACTGAGATTTCCTTAATCTATGTAGAATTCTATTTATTGATAATGTACTAACTGGATGCAATACTGTAGTAAAAATGCTGAGAATTCCATTCTGTATCACAAGTACTGTTTTGGAATAAAGCAAATTATTATTATTATTCAAAGCTCACAAGATGCACAATAAAATACCAAACAAATCAAATCAGCAAAACATGATTATCAAATACATGATCACACTTTAACTGAGATGGATTCTGCTTACTCAGTATGTGACCAGCTTCTGTTGTAATGAAAAGTCAAAAGTTTACCAGTAATTTTTGCTATACTCATGCTGATCACAGTTAGATGATGACCGAATTAGCAGTTTTTTCTCAGTTCTTAGCTGTTAAAACGTTGTACTAGTAATGTGAATGCTGCTTATTTTTGAATTCGTGGCTTAAACTACTACTGTTGCACTCCAATCCACTACCCATTACATACTTTTCTGCACAAGATTTACGTATATATCTGTTTGATTTATTTGTGTTGGCGAAATGGCGTGATTTAAAGGACTCTTTTGCATATTTTACTTGTTCAGCTACGTCACTGTCTAGATGTTGTAAAACAATTTGAACGTGTTGCCGACTATATTCCTTGGCGGTGAACTCATAGGTCTCGCCGAATTTACTTGCGCACAAGAATCCTGAAATATGAGGAAACTCTGCGTGTGTCTTTCAACGGAGTGATGAAATGCTTTTTCTAGAAAAAAAATCTAATTTATCGACTTTTTAATTCCACATTAATTAGTTTCTAAATGACCCGAAAAATCCAGGTAACCATTTCATTTGTGAATTTCAGTCATCACGTGACTGATAGAATGTAAAACAGTTTATACGTTTAACATAATGGATCTGTGTAATGCAAAAACAAAGACTAATGTTACAAACAGTCTGATCACAGATGAACGTCAATGTTAATTTCATGAGGAATTGCAATTTAAAATTCTTTAATAGTCGTCAGTCTTGACCTCGTTAAAGGAGGACATGACAACTGTTAGTTTTTCAATCTAGTGACACATGTTTCCAAACTAATGCCATTTTAGAACAACATGCCAATCCCTATACTTCGTGAGTTGGATGTATGTGTATCCCAGTAGGCGATAGTGCTTTTGTATTGAAATTGCAACCTCAAAGCGCAATCCACTAGATTACCAAGTAAATACAATCATCATACATTTAGCTCCTCGTCAGCTGAGAACAGCCTACAGTAATTATTAGGTATATGTATAGATGAACTTCAACATACTTGAAATTTCATACATTAATTCCCCTTAATGAATTTGAAGAAAGCAAGAACTACAGTTTTAGCAGAATAAAATGGTACCATCTTTTATTTCGTTGCCTTCTCGTCAGCTGCTTACAGTGCTTTTGTCCAAATGGCTTTAAACTTGGTCTAGTTAAGACTCTGTACTATAGAGCGATGAGAATATGCTCCATAGAGAAATTAGAGGAAGAATTTGAGTTTATTGAAAAGACAATGAAGAGCAATGGGTATCCTCAAAGGTTCATCAACAAGTATGAAAGATCTGAAGTCACAAATGTAAGACAAATCACAGTAAGAAAAAAGCCAATCTACTTTGAGCTTGATTATAAAGGTGAAAACATTGCAGCAATGATCAACAGAAGGCTGAGCACATCACTAGCCATAGCCTATCCTGTAGCTAAGCTCGTTTCCGTCTATCGAACAACTTGCTCTTTGATGCAATCAAAAATCGATAGACTTCCTTCTCATGTTAACTCTAACTGTATATACAAATTTACATGTATCTGCGAGATGCTGAAAAGTTTTCGTTGTGTATGATTATTATTGTTAGGAATAGTGTTTAATATCGCATATATATGTATATATTATTAGTGTATGCGTATATTGATCGACTGATTTTTGTTTAAAATGAACTCTGTGCATGTATGTTCAAATTGTTTTTGTAGATATATTTAATAATGTCTTTGCCCTGTAAGCAGCTGACGAGAAGGCAATGAAATAAAAGATGGTACCATTTTATTCTGCTAAAACTGTAGTTCTTGCTTTGTTCAAATACTTGAAATTATTACATGATGTCAGTTGACAGGGGGTTCCAAACTTAATAAGAAGTGCTCAGAAAATTACACTAATATCGATTTTACCCTAGGAACTCAAGTTTAAACAAAAATAAATATTTGTTTGGTAAAGTAGTCACGAAACGAAGACAAGAGGTGGGCAAGTTGATGGATAACTAATAAAGTGAGTTACAGTGTTGTGAGTTCAACTCAAAACTTTGAAGCAGAGTTACACCACATTAAAGGGAGAAGGGTTTGAAGCCAAAGATTACTTGATCAAATGAAGGAGAGAATAAAGACACCAAGTTACCAGGACATCAAGGAGAGACTGATAACTCTCTGTTTCTGAACACATGAATTCGGTTTTAGGCGTTTGATAGAGATTGCCGTTTCGGCAAACTTAAGAACAATTGCATTATTTTGTCTATTGATAATTTTAAATGATTTCGTGATGTCCACTTCATGACCAATCAAAATGAGATAAATGTCTGGTAATGGCACTGTTGTAGGCATTTTTTCCCTTTAGACATAGGCCTGCCGGAACAATTTCAGAAAACCGGACTCAATGAAGCTGACATCGAAGACTTTCATCTCATGTATCAAGAAGAGAACAATCATTTCACTTCAGTGAAGTTCACAATTTTCAAAAAAGAAAAAAACAGAAAAGAAGATTAGAAAAGATAAAAGTGAATCACACTCAGCGTTGATTATCAAAATTAAAATGAACTTAGTTAGTGAATATAAATCGTTATTACATCACAAAAGGGAGATAAGGATATTTTTGGAACTAAGAAATACCTTCAAGTGTTGCTTTTCAGGCATTTGATTGGTTTCAGGATGTCATCAGGAGCTGACGTCAGTTACAGAACCACTAGAAAACCTGGGAGTACTCACCGACAACATTGGCTATTGGTCGCTCTGAGTCGTGAATCGGCAGGTGTTGGAATTCAAGAGGTGGACACTGGATAGTGTCATTGGGGCTTTTTATGTCTTCACTGGACAGAATTAAAAATACTCGTCACCGTTTTGTTATATCTGAGCAACTAATTTGCAGTAACGGTAATGAACTCGACTGGTACCTTCCGATTTACTGAGCCATGCAAATATCAAAAGACAAAGGCCGGTTTGTGACTGTAGGATACTGTACTGTACATTCATTAGGAAAACGATACATAACATTTATACACTTTTACCACAATAAGGTTGGCTCACAGTCATAAGAAATGATTGATCGCACAATAAGTCACAACATGCGTGAGAAAGGATGACATACTCTCATGGCTAAATAGTCTACGAGCTCGCCTTGTATCCGGAAGGTCCTGAGTTCGACCCCTGGCGGTGGGTACGTACTGGTCATGAGTCCCAAACTATGATGAAACATCTGTCCAGGACTTGCAGGTTTCCGATGGTTCTCCAACCAATGTCAGCTCATAATGAAATCCTGCAAGATATACTTTGTTAACCATTCATGGGTATTACAGTAAGGTCATTTTTTGACAACCCTTCTTTGACAGTTTTCCAATGTGTCTTTTATAATCAATAAAATCAGGTGGTCAAAATTCACTCATATCCTCAGTTAGTTTTGTTTGAAGCTCAGTCTTTAAAATTTCAGAACACGATTTAAACAAGTGAATACATTTTTGAGGCAACTTCACATCTGCCTTCACCAATTACGTAATAAACTACCAGTCACAGATATTTGAAACAAGGGGAATCAATGGAATCAAACATAACCAAGGAGAATGTAAATAAAAATAAACAATAATAATAACCGGGATAACTATCCTAAGTTGGAGTGAGAGACCACCTCAGTATGTATTTATAAATGTAACTGTTCTTCTGGAGGTATTTACATTGGTGGAGCTTCTCGGAAAGCCAAACATCACCTTCTTGAGCACTGTTTAACGTGGTTAGATAGGGGAATCGTAAAGTCAATTAGAAGTTCCATACAGGCACGCATAGTGAATATAGAGCACAAGATTGAAAGAAATTCAATCTTTACAGTAATTCTGTACAGGTGCCACTTCAATTCCTTAAGTTTGTACGTCTTCCATTACTAAGCATAGCTGAGGCAGTCGCCATTAAACAATTTTCAGCCCAATCATTGTGTTCAGAAAAAGTTTGTTCAATCCTTCTTCCTCCTATGGCTTTCAATCCCAACTTACAACAGTTATCCCAGTTATTATTATTATTATCATCACTATTCTACTTACATCCTTTTGGATTACATTTGATTCTATTGATCCAAACTTTTTCAAATGTCTATCACTGATGTTTTATTATGTAGTAGTGAAGCCTGATAAGAATTTACCGGAAATACATATTCGCTTGCTTAAATCGTGTTCTGAATTTCAGTCGGTTGGAGAAATCACTCTTCCCTTTGCACATACTTGTAGACCAACACATACACACCTATAAATAATGCAGATAAACCAACACAGTGACATGTGACACATTTATATATATATGGTCTCTCGAATGGACTAAGTTATATTGGTGCGTGGGCTTGTCTTATCCATTGCATTGACCTTGAGTACTGATTTTAAACCTTTCTTCAAGCCAAGGTCATTTTATATATGCACGCTTATAATCATAAAACCACACAGTGTAGACTTCTTTTTATGTGGTGAATATCGAACATAAATCTGTCTGTAAACTTCAATAGGTGGGACCACACTGCTCAACTATCTTTGCAAACAGATAGATTTACTTTGCCTTCATATTGTTTGAGAAAATGTAATCGATTAAAAACAACATACCTATCTTGACTAAGTAAGTACTGGAGCGGACAACTAAAATAATAGTAATAGCTTAATTATGCACAATACTTTTACACAATATGCATAAATTTCAGCATAGTTTACGGCATAATATTTCCTCTTCATCCAGGAGTTTCAGGTAGAACAGCCATCTCCCGTACATCATGCGACGCAGCGATGTTAGATATTTGGCGAACCACAGACGTAAGTGAACGATTTTAACAACGAGGATTAAAGAAAATAAGATGCATCATCTCGGATTTAAATTCAGGTGACCCAGTATTATTATTGTTATTATTATTGTTTCCTTTAATTCCTAGAGGAACATAGGGCTTCAGCCGTGCGTCTCCATTGCGTTCGTTTCTCTGCTAGAATCTTCACCTGGCTCCAAGTCTACCCACACGCCTTCATCTCCTCTTCACATGACCTCCTCCAAGTCACCCTTGTACTGACGACCAACTCGCCGCTTCCCTTTCGGGTTCTATTCGAGCAATGGCTTGTCTAGTGATGTCACTTGATGGTTTCCTCAGAGTATAGCCAGCCAATCCATCTCCATTTCTTCCTGCCTATTTGTTTCACAATCGGTTTCCGCTGGGTTGGTTCGCTCATTGCCAGAGATCTCTGTTGCTGATCTTTTCTGGCCGGCCATGTGATCTTGAGTATTGGGCGAAGACAACTGTTAATGAAGGTCTGTAGTTTGTTTGAGATGCTCTTTATGACGCGCAGTGCAAGTCTCTGATCCGTATAGTGAGTAGCACTGACTTCACATTTGAGATGAAAATCCGGATCTTACTTTTGATGCTAAGTGATTCAGACTTAAATGACACCACGATTTTCCCACTCACACGATGTTTTCCATTTCAGCCTCGAATCCGCACCCAGCTGGTTGAGTTTGATGTCATTCAACTATCTCCTCAGTACGTGTCCAGTCCACCTGCATTTCTTCTTGTTTATTTGTTGGGCGACAGGTCATTTGGTTGGTTCATCACCGGAGTTTCTTAATGCTTAGCTTTTCTAGCCAGCTGATCTTCAGTATTGAACCAGCGAAGGTAGCTGTCACTGAAAGCTTGCTGTAGCCTGTCGGAGATGCTTCTGGTTATGCACCAAGTCTATGAGGCATATGGAAGAATAGACTTAATAATAGTGTTGGCGATTCAGACCATCTTCTTAGTACTAGTTGCTGGGAGACCCTCAAACTGATTTGTGCTGAAATTTCTTCACCTGGAGAAAGTATACATTCACTGTCTGTTAAACAGACGACGAACCGTTTTCATACGTTAATATCACGGCCCAGGAGTGCCAAATCTCCAATGACCCTCAGTGCATGCTTGTCTTTGAAAAACAGGACGTGTCATTATTCTTATGGCGCTAATATAAACTCTATTTACCAGTTAAGGAGCCAATTTCACCCAGATCGTGTTTTTAAATACAGTTGGGACAATGGATTGATAGCGCGTAGCCACAAATATTCTTGTGGTGCTTCCATGTACCTACAGCAGTGTTCAGAAGCTGGTGATGGGCATGTTTTTAGGTGCACACAGTGTAGGAAATAAATGAGTGTTCGGACTGGTAAGTTTCACACTCAGTTCGTTGTTTTCTAGGAACTTTCTTTGCTAAGCTGACACTACCTCTGACGAATATACTCCTTGTGTGCCATTACTGGATATTAAAGTCTGGAGTGAGATCAACGGCTGTGGAGACAGAAAATACCTTGGTGTCCACTGTACAATAGTTCCAACATTACAGAGGTATAGCGTCCTGGAAGTTGAATACTGTTACACGGCTGTTAGGAGGAGTTGGTGTGACTGTTCATATCGATGAATATATGTATAGAAACTGGTTCAACTTATAAACTGACACTCCTCATTATAACTAGGAAGTACTTTTAAGTAATGTCAGAGAAGGATACCCTGTTTAATGTGTTTTCACGCAGTTTCTTGCAATCAAGTGTCACTTTTTGTGTAAAAATCACTGATTTTATGATTGGCCGGCTCAGGGTCAATCGTGCGTTCACATCCCACGAATCGTGATTCCTTAACTTTGACCAACGTCGTCCATGTTCTGTTGCTTTCTCCTTCTATGGGCTTTCGATTTCGATATCAGCTGATTTATTCATGAAGCACCAGCGAAGATGATGCTCAGACTGACACCTAAATTTCTACTGAAAAGATTCAAAGTCTTTTTACTGAATTCTGACGTAACAAATTGAAAAGATGCCCTGAGGATTTGCAAGTTTCAGTAGCCATGCTTATTTTTTCTGTTGAAAGATGAGGTTGATAGACACACGCACAGATTTCCAAATATTCCAAACTTCTTGTGGGCGAGTATATTCGGAGAGATCTACGAGTTTACCGGCAGCGAATATAGACGGGAACACGTTCCACGTTTTTCACAACATTCTAACGATGACGTAGTTGAGCAAGTAAAATATGCAGAAGAGTACTTTACATCACGCCATATTGCCGTTAAAAATAAATCAAACAAAATAATAAATCCGTTTATCTTGTGCAGAAGAGTGATGTTTACGATCTCTTTCTCGCGTTAGGTGGTATAATAAGGTAAGTAATGTTGACGTTAGGCGTAGAGTGTTGGGCAAAGAGGGAAAATCAATCGAAGAGGCTATAAAGTTGCATAGATTGAGATGGCTAGGTCACGTGCTGCGCATGCCTAACCATCGTCTCCCCACACCGACGGGCATTACTAGCTGATATAGGTGCAGGTTGGAAAAGAGTAAGTGGTGGCCAAACAAAAACGTAGCCTCATCAATCCATGAAATCCTTGGCAGTTAAACTGAGTCAGGTAGGAGGGAGATGCAGACTTCCGGGTTGGGGCCCTCGGGACTCTAAGAATCAATGGCTGGACACAATAGGTGACATGGCTCAAAATCGCTGTCAATGGCCTTCGCAGATGTATTCAGTCTCTTTAACCTTCATATTCCTTTCTACCATTACTCATTCTGTCTCACTCTTATACTTATCAAAACCCTATTAATTCTCTTCACTCATTTTCTTGTCTACCTTTGTGTGCTATTTGGAACGTGGCAACTCGAACTGCTGCACTTCGGTGCCAAGTTATATGTTGAATCCAGCCAGCCAGCCAGCCAGCAGAAGAGTGAGTAGTGGGTAATAACTAGAAGAGAAACGGAAGTTTAAAGCGCCGTATTCTTCAAGAAACGGATTTAAAACTGATTCTTCGGCGATTCAGCAGCTAATCAATGAGAACAAACTACTAATGAGGTCATCATTTAACTACGAACATCACGAGTATATCAAAAATTACTGGTAAACTTTTGACACTGGTTTACAACAGAAGTTCGTCACGTACTCAGTAAGCAGAATCCATCTCAGTTTAAGTGTAATCACGTATTTGATAATCATCTTTTGCTGATTCTATTTGTTTGGTATTTTATTGAGTATCTTGTGAGCTTTGAATGTAAAAGCAATGTAGATTTTCTGTTTTATGATCTAGTTGTCCTCCCGTTTCACTTAGTCATGGAAAATGGTGATTGATTCAGTAGTGTTTTTAAAAATTTAGGAACAGTGAAATCGGTACAGGAAAATTTGACAAGTGGAATAAAGCTACGTATAAATCTGCAAGTATTCTTGTTCGCTTTGGTTCCGAGTGAAACATAGTTCTCCAACAGCACGTCTTCACTTTGTTCTATAATCTGCCTTCCTCTTCACCTGGCTCCACGATTGCTCATAATCTCTCATCTCCTCCTCCTACAACCTGCTCTGTGTCACCCTCGAACCAACACGCAACTCGTTATTTCCCATTCGGGTTCCACTCGAACGATGGCGTACAATGGACGCAATGTCATTCGAGGATCTCCTCAGTGTGTGTCCAGTCCATCTCCATTTTCTCCTACATATTTTTTAACCGAAAGGTTATTGGTTGATTTGTTTCCAGAGTTTCTTACTGCTAACTGTTTCCGGCTGGCCATCTGATCTTCATTAGGGAGCCAGCGAATACAGCTGTTGATATAAGTCTGCTTCTCATCAGACGCAGTGCAAGTTCCTGATCCATATAGAAGCAGTTATTGAGTTGACATTTGTATTGAATATCAGAATCTTGTTTTTGATGCTACAGAGTGCAGGAGATTTCCAAGCAAATTTAAGAGTGATGAAGGTCTGCGTCGCCTTTCCGATTCTGGTTGATCTTTAATATCATCATCCTCACTGTTGCCTGCAGTTCAGACGATTGTGAAATCGGTCTTGGAATAGTCGCTAAATGAAATGAAGCTCATTAGGCTTCTGAAGACTGTACGAACAAGCATTTCACTGTAGATATTAAGATTCACACTAAATGGGAGAGTGTTTAAGTGCTTAGTTCCACTGCTAAAATTTTTGGCACTTGTGCATAGCCAGTAAGATTGAATTTTGTATTGAATCTTCCAGGTGTGGTATTTCATCTCACGCTTTTTCAACTACAAGACATTGACGTTAGAAATTAGTAGAGACATCACAGATACAGGATATCTACTGAAAGCTTTGATCTCTTTAAGACACTAAACATATATTCAACAATTGTTAGCTAAACAGGTGACAGGGTATTCCATCCAACTTTAACACAAAGAAACAAATGCAGGCATACACCGACAAAGATTGACTGTGATCACTTAAATCAATATATGGAAGTATCATCTTTGAAGAAGAAGGATTTAGTAGGAAATAATTTGATAACAAATTCTCAGGACTCTTTAAAGTCTTCTTTTGGCTCTCAATCACTCTCTCCCTCTCTCTCTGTCTCTAAACATTTCGATTAAAACTAAGCTAAATTTAAGTATAACCTTTGTTCCTTTGAAATTTCAATGAATGAATAATTGAAAACTTTCAACATTCAAGTGTTGCATATCTGTGTCTAAAAGTTATGAACACCAAAACAGTGATCTTCAATTATCGGTGAGTAGTTCTGAAGAGTCCATGATTGGACGAAACAGCTGCATACAACTAACTCATTTTTATGGTTCTTTAAAGGTTATCAACCCATGATCTAACCTGACGCGAAAATTTTATTTGGTTGGTGATGGTAGGCAGAAGTATCCATGACTCTCGTTCCATCCTAATTGGGGCTCGTCAGCAGGATATAACCGTACCCTTAATAAGTAACAGTGTTCTTCTGAAGAATTGAAACCAGTATCTAATCATTTCAAACACCGAAATTTTCGGGAGTGTGATGAACACGACTAAATGAAATAGATCAGAACTGAATTAACGCATCCAGCCAGTGACGGATGTAATTTCTCCACTTCCCTTTGTGCTGATAACACTCAAATCCAGTGAGGTCATAATTCATTCACAGTAGCCAGATGACTTCCTAAAACCTTTTCATCAAATAGTATTAACATTTTATTTGATTATCATATATTGAAAATCAAAACAAGTGATTCAGCGAAAACACTGTTTTCAGCGTATTTATTATCAAGCTGTACAATGGTATATATATATATATATATATATATATATATGGATTGAATAATAGGTGTGAATACATGAAATAATAGTGGTATGAAATGCAATTGAACTATATGTGACTATAATCATAGTTAAATGGCAAAAATGGCAAAACAATTAGTGTCAGACATAGAACAATTCATAGGATGTATAGAATTAGGAATGGGTGAAATTATAGGATTAGTAGGCAAATAGAATAAAAGTAGAAACTTTAGGTAACATTGTGTGAAATTTGATAACAGAGAATTTAACGTTGCAAAACACAATTGATTTAGAATGACAAGTGGAACGAGTGAAATAATACCGCGGACAATTCAAAGTGAGAATAGTAATAGTAACAATTGACGTAATAAAGGAAGAGTATAGAAATTGAATAAACAAAACGAAAAATAGGTGGAGCTAAATTATGATTAGGGATTATCATACTTTAGCACAGAGGGATTAAGAACATGAAAGTTGGAGGAGTTGAATGAATTTTTTCTGTATACAGAGATGTGGCTTTTCTGTTTCGATGGCCAAAGATGGCTTCAGCAATACAGATGAGTCGGATAGGTGGTGATTTGGGCAAATTACATTTCGCCTTGAAGATGACTTTAAAGGTGGAGGCTATAGAGATATGGTGATCATTATTGCCCTTCCACCTCTTCGTAACCATGCGGGATATTGTTCTTGCACCCTCTTGGACAAAACCCAAGTCGAACGACCGATATACGTAGCTCCACACGAGCAGGTGAACTGATAAACGCACATAGAGTTGGTCAACTGTGGGATCTTGTCCTTCAGGTTATTTAACAGTAATGGTCGACTGGAAAATGCTATTCTCAACGATGCAGCAAGGAATTTCCTTTTCAGCGACATATATCGCCTGTCAGAGTCAATATCTAAATAACTGAGCATTCTCGATTGATATTTTGTAATGATTACTTTCCGGTTAGGTAGTGTATTCATTCAGTGGATAATTGGGTACAATATTCGTTTAGTAATGCTGCTATGATGTTACACATCAACAACTCAACCAACTGCTTACATGTGTATGAAATTTTATTGAATCCGACAGTGATGTTATGTAATTTTTCAAATAAGCAACAGAAGTCAATAAAGCAGGGTTTATTGGATTCACCGAATTTCGGAAGTACTGTTCAGCTGGATACTCTACATTCAGGGGTGTAAAATAAGATCAAATGCTTTACTGTTCAACTGCATCACTTGAATAAACAGTTAGTTATCAGTGAGTGAAAGAACTTGAGTATATCAAGATTCACGAACTCAGTAGTATTGATAATAGTAGCAATGCTAATAACAGTAAAAAGATAATAATAATAATAAAAAATAATGGTGTTAAAAAGAGTTAAGATAATGACAATGGTAAAAGATGGTTTTAAATGAATCTAGAATAGTAATAATAAGAGGTAGAATAAAATATTATTACTAATAATAATAACAATGGATAAGTAAAACATATTACCATGGTAGATTCAGAGTGACCACCATTTCTTTGTGTACACACAGACGTGGTTTATAAAATTGAATTACACAAGTCTCCTCGGCATTTGCAACCATCTTCCTGTTTGTTTGTCTGCTGACAACAGTGAATGACTTGACTGTGTCAATATCATGTTCATAGTCCACAAGATGCTTGTTATTGAAGTTTAAGGCTTTTTGACCTCAGCCCTTATCAACCACCTTGCTAACGCTCCATCATATGAGTAAACAGTCGCCTTTCATTATTATTATTATTGTTATTTCCTTTAATTCCTAGAGGAACATAGGGCTTCAGCCGTGCGTCTCCATTGCGTTCGGTTCTCTGCTAGAATCTTCACCTGGCTCCAAGTCTACCCACACGCCTTCATCTCCTCTTCACATGACCTCCTCCAAGTCACCCTTGTACTGACGACCAACTCGCCGCTTCCCTTTCGGGTTCCACTCGAGCGATGGCTTGTCTAGTGATGTCACTTGATGGTTTCCTCAGAGTATGGCCGATCCATCGCCATTTCTTCCTGCCTATTTGTTTCACAATCGGTTTCCGCTGGGTTGGTTCGCTCATTGCCAGAGATCTCTATTGCTGATCTTTTCTGGCCGGCCATGTGATCTTGAGTATTGGGCGAAGACAACTGTTAATGAAGGTCTGTAGTTTGTTTGAGATGCTCTTTATGACGCGCAGTGCAAGTCTCTGATCCGTATAGTGAGTAGCACTGACTTCACATTTGAGATGAAAATCCGGATCTTATTTTTGATGCTGAGTGCTGATGACCTCCAAACATACTTGAGAGAAATGAAAGCTTGTCTTGCTTTCGCGATCCTTGCTTTAATATCTTCGTCAGTTCCATCCGCCTGTAGTTGAGACGATGATTCCCAGGTAATTAAAAGAGGTTGTTTCTTTCAGGTTCCTCCCATTTATGCTGATTGTTGTCTGTTGTTGTTGCTGTTGGCCATTAATCTTCATCACCTCTGTTTTTTCTATGTTCACCCGCCTTCCATTACGACCTATGTATCTGATTCCGAAAACACACTCAAATTAATGTGTCTAGA
The DNA here is from genome assembly GCA_944472155.2 of Trichobilharzia szidati. Lineage (NCBI taxonomy): Eukaryota > Metazoa > Platyhelminthes > Trematoda > Strigeidida > Schistosomatidae > Trichobilharzia > Trichobilharzia szidati. Next base: position 115,644,224 of record OX235274.1, on the reverse strand, counting down.
ATTGGTAAATGGTCTTTCCCGGATTGTTGAATCTCCCACTTGGTGGTGTTAAGGAAGACGAGTTTTGCAGCCTAATATGTCCTCTTGATACCTTTATCGAGTCTTCATTGGACTTACTCTTGTACATCATCTCCTTTGAATGGCAAATCGATAAAGCCAGATTTCATTGCAAATGTTTGAATAGTTCTACTGGAGCTCATTTCTTCAGCGTATTTATTGACAAGCTTCTCAGAATATCCATTCTTAGACAGAGTATTTTTTGGAATCATTATTACTTCATGTTCAGTTGTACTGTCAGAATGTGAAAATTTCTCGTGCTCCACTGAACAGTGTTCTGACTAAGTTCTTCTTTATGTTGGATTGGAAAAAAACTTTTAAAATGTATGTACTGTCCCATACACGAAGACTTTCTATGTTTGGACTTTTACATCGCACTATCAGTCTTTTTCTTTAGAGAAACATCTAAGAATTTAATAGTATCATTTTCGTTGTGTTCTGTTGTGAAGTTATGATTCGAATGAGTTGAATTTTGTCAATCTGACATATTCCAATTCCTTCAGTCATTGATAACTAACTAATTGTTTATTTAAGTGATGCAGTTGAACCGTAATGCATACATACCCGACTCATCTGTATTGCTGAAGCTTTGGCTATCGAAACAGAAAAGCCAGATCTCTGTGAACAGAAAAAGTTCGTTCAAACCCTCCAACTTTCATGGTCTTAATCCCTCTATGCTAAAGTGTGGTAATCCCTATTCACATATTTTAGCTCTACAAATTTTTCGTTTTTCATTTTGTCTATTCAATTTTTAGTCTCTTCCTTATTACGTATAATGCATTTTATCTTAATTTTTATATTCCTATTTGTGGGGTATCCAGCTGAAGAGTTCTACCAAGATTCGATAAAGTCATTAAATCCAGCTTTATCGATGAGTTGCTCACTGGTGACTGGCCCTATTCAGGTAGGTAGTTACCTGGGTTCTAGTGGGAAGTCGTGACCAGTAGGGTGCAGCAGGTCGAGTGTGAAGACAAACACTCATCGAAGACATTTCTAAGTGATCGCGCTATGTCGCGAATAGGCAGAAGTTAGAATTCATGGGCTGGCCATGGGGTATGGTCCCTGTGGCTAAATGGTCTACGAGCTAGCTCGCCTTGTAACCAGAAGATCCTAGGTTCGAACTGTGGCGGTGGGTGCGCACTGATGAAGAGTCCTAAACTAGGACGAAACAGTTGTCCATTACTCCCTGCAGGTTTACCAATTGTTCTCTAACCAATGTCAACTCATGGTGAAATCCTGTAACCAATTTATCGACTTTTGTTGCTTGTTGTAAATTCGCATCGGGAAATAAATGTTTCCAATTTAATTCCTGCCTAATTAGCTTATTCAATGTACTTTTAATTATCCGTTTTATCTCATATCAATGTTTGAAATTGTCAATATTACTCTGATAAATGAATGGCGATTATGCACACAGGCATATAACAGGTGAAATTCCAAAGGTTATCTAGAAAAATTATGTTTTTCTTGTTATGATTTTTATCCTATACTTTATAAACAAATGAAATGTCCGTGTTTTTGTTTTACTATGGTAACTTGTATATAGCCGATTTCTTAATTTAAATTGTTTTTGCATTCAATGTCCAAGTGATCTATTAAACGAGTAAACAAGTACTTATTTTGTTTTAATTATGTTAACAATTCAAATGTTAATAATAGTGTTTTTATTATGCATTCTTATGTTGAAAATCTGATTAGAAATGTTTCCATTGCACGAACTTTCTGCATACAATTAGTTCCCATGACAAATTCGAATAATGCCATATGAACACTTTTTGAAGATTAATATGAGTTCACTTTGTTTCATTGGATTTTCATCAGCTCTGTGTATATAACCTGAATAATAAACTTTATAAGCAATAAGTGTGAAATAGTTTTTAACATACTTCAAACTACTAACCAGTTCCTTTTATGCGAGAGTAAAATAACATGTTGATAAGAAAAATCTAGAAGATCGAGATTTCGCAGATCATTTGTGTTTATTGTCACATAAACTCGAAGAAGTGAGGGCGAAAAACCAGCTAACTGACTGGAGAGGTAGGTAGCGAAGACAGGACTCCCGGTGAACATGGGGAAGACAGAGGTGATGAAGGTAACCAACCAACAGCAACAACAACCAGCACCAATCACCATCAATGGGAGAAGTTTGAAAGAAGTAACTTCCTTCACTTATCTGTCTAGGAAGAACGGTTTCAACTACAGGCAGTCGGAACGGATGAAGATGTCAAAACCAGCCAGAATCGGAAAGGCAAGATCCCTAACTTAAAACCAGTTTGAAAATCTTATGCACTGACTCAGCCTGTATAAAGAACAAGATTCGGATTTTCAACACAAATGTAAAGTTAGTCAGTCAGTGCTTCTATACGGGTCAGAAGCTTGCACTGTGTATCACGAAAAGGATTTCCAACAGATTTCAGACTTATATCAACAGCTGCCTCACTGCCTTCATTCTAAAGATAAGATGGCTAGCCGGAAACAAGTAACAGCAAGAAAGGCTGGTGGTGAACAAACCAACGGAGAGCCGATTGCTCAACACATATGTAGGAGAAAATGGAGATGGATTGGACACACGCCGAACTGTGTAGACCGTCGAATGACATCGCGTGCAGTGTAGGCTATCGCTGTGGTGGAACCCAAATGGAAAACGACGAGCAGGGTGTCTAGAGGTGAAATGAAGGAGATCGTGGGAAAAGAAGGCGAAATATTATGGGCAATCGTGAGGACAGCTAAAGAGGACAGCAAAAAAATAGAGCAAAGTGGAGACGTGATGCTGAATCCCTATGTTCCACCAGGAACCCAAGAGAACAATAATATAATAATTATCTCCTTAATCTCCACAGTCTGCTGAATGATTCATTCTACCGTAGTAAGGAATATCGGCAAAGTTCAAAAATAGCGTCCCAGGAGTGTGAACTCTCCAATGACTTTTAACGCATGCTAGTCGTTGGCTAACGGCACCTGTCATTATCATAGCTGAAATATCAACGCTATTCACCAGCTAAGCAGCAAATTTCACCCAGATCACGTTTTTAAGTACTGTTTCGACAATGTGTTAATAGCTCGTTAGAGTTGGGATTAGGGTTAGGTTTATGATCAGGGTCATAATTAGCATTAGGGTTAGGATTAGGGTGTGTTAAGTTTAGGGTTAGGGTCAGGATTAAGGTTAGGGTTACGATTAGGGATAGATTTAGAGTTGATGTCATTTATTTTAATTTGTTTTCTTTTATCCACATTTTCCTGGTAAGTAGTCGTCGATCCTCTTACTGGAAATCATAGTAATTCAACCGAGGGCTTTCGAGGAAGACTGCACAATTGGATGCGAGATATAAACGATTCACAAAAACAGCTCATCTTCGGTCACCTCGGTGAATACATGTACAGAAACTAGTCTAACTTAGCAAGTGATACTCTTCATTATAACTGGGACGTATTTTTAAGTGATGTCAGAGAAAGATACCCTGTTTAATGTGTTTTCATGTAAATATACGCCATTTTTTGTGCAAAAGTCACTTACTTTTATGATTGGTCGGCTGAAGGTCACTCGTGCGTTCGCATCCCTCAGGACGCTATTGTTGAACTTTGCAAGAATATCATCGGTGATATTAGGCAGTTATGTTTTACCAAATGATTCTAGTTTGTAATTTTTCTTCATTCTCAGTCATGATAAGATCACTCACGTGACCATAGTTCAGGGGTAGAATGCTCGCTAGCGATGAACGTAATCCGGGTTCGATTCCCTCCCAAACGACACGGTGCAAAACATACTCCAATTTACTAGTTAGCGGTAATCCTGGGTAAACGGAAAGGTTGTCTGTGAGTATAGCAGTACCACCTTGTTAGAAAAACACATTTCTGCGCCGCAGAAATTCCAAAGTCTAAAACTTGTAGCCCACTCGGATAGAGAAGGAATGAAATCAAAATATCATCTATTTTGTGAATTTATTAACTCATACAGTTGTAATCTATCAAATTGAGTGGATTTTCTGCACAGTTAGGTAACCAGGGTAACTGCTTTTATTCTCAACGCATGAAATCTGCGTTAAATTCATGCACAAATCACATTTCACAGCATAGAATGAGTGTTAAGTAAAACAACGAGATATAATTAAATCTAAGCTAAAGTATTCACATACTAAGTGACTAATTTTTTATGTGTATAATATAAAATAAAGCTACAATTATTTATTGATCGACTGAATGACCTTGGAGAGTTAAAAATCAGTGTTAGTTACAAACATGTAAAGCGTATTTTTTTAAATACATATATATACGTACACATATGGGTTGAACACAGTAATTTCCCCTTGCCTAATGTCTTATATGACAGCATTGACTGAAAAGAATTGAAACAATTTTTGTACATGCTGTTATGTAGGTGAATGTAGAAAATTTCCATTCTGTGTGGCATGAACACTAGCTCATTTCCAAGGTAGAAGATCTGTTCAACAACTGAAATCAGCTACAGAACAATTTCATTGGTTTCTTTAAGGGATTTCAACCTTTAAATCGATAGAAACTCTAGATTGATAAGAATAAGAAGTTCAGCAAAGATATCTTTTCGGCGATTTCATTTTCAAAAGCTGTACAATCGCATTTAAATACATAATTTTTTCCATGGAGACAATTCTTGTTTGATTCTACATAATTACGACGGCGAATTAAAGGTGATAATTATTTCCAACTAGATATGGTTTTTACGAGAGGCTTAGAAAAAAATTACGCAGGATTAGAACGGATATCAAGTATGTAAAAATGAGCATGAATACAAAATTGAAATAATAATTTTCAACTTGAGATGGGAGTTAGGAGGTGTGAATATAGACTACAAGAGCCTTGGAAACAAAATTACATGGGATTTAGTAAATTACAGGTGTACAGAAAGTGAGCATGGAAACAAAAACCCAACACCTGAAAACTGAGATACTTTAAGTTTGAGCACAGACTAGGATCAGTCAGGAGAATCAGTGAAAACGAGAGTGTACTGGATAGTTTCGGACTGTCTATCAGTATGAAACCATTAGGTTTCGAACCCAGGACCTATGGGTTACAAGACCATTTAGCTACTGGTACTGTATGCAACGGCCCATAAATTCCAACTTCTAAAAATACTTGCCGACAACGCTGACTGATAGTCGTGCCAAAATCACGCGTTGATAGAAATCAAAATTCATGGGTTGGCCATTGGGATGGGTGCCAGTCTCTGAATGGTCTACTAGCTTTCCTTGTAACCGGAAGATTCTGGACGTGTATTACCGAAGAGTCCCAAACTGGGACGAAACAACTGTCCAGTACTCATAGATGGTTTCCAAAAGTTCTCTGAGTGATATCAATCTGTGTTGAAACTTGAAACAAATCGAATCCCTTCCAACAAACTCTTGAAAAGTAAAATATCTTATTTTTGCACAAAGAGGGCTGTTTCTAAACACAAAATTTTACCATGCAAACATTAATTTATAATACACCCTCAGATGTCATCAGGCGTCAATTGGTCGCCTGTTTAGAAGTCGTCATATGGATGTACTTGCATTCTCCAGTGAGTGATGGTGTCCCCATCCTTCAGGCGAGGTTAAACTATCATAGCCAAAGTCACTGCCTGTTAAAAGCTGACCTTCAAGGACCAATCAGGTTTAGAGAACTCTATGAAAGGTCATTTCAAGTCAAATCATGCCTGCATTTTGGGTTTTGACGACGGAAGATACCGTATTCTACTTATTCCCTAGGTACTTCTGTAAATCTATACTCTTAGTCAGGGTTATCTTATTTAAGATTAGGGTTAGGATCAAGGGTTAAGGTTAGGATTCCGGTTAGGGTGTCAGAAATACCAATGAACCTCAAAGTATCATGATCTACAGTCACCTGGATGAATATGATCTATCTTCCCTGGTATGATTTCTCTTTAGATTATCCGTGTAGAGAATAGGTGAAATTCTTACAACACATAAGCGACGATTATCTAGTGTAGTATCATGTTTGCGAGGTTTGTTGATGTATTTTTCAACGATTATACGACATTTTTGCATCTGAATTCTGTGATAGGTCGCTCAAGGTCATCATGATATTGGCTATGATAGTTTAACATCGCCTGTCATCACCTGCAAAACGTATTCAGACTCATAGAGATTACATTTAGCTCAAGGCAAACCTATATCAAATGGCCAGCCCATGAATTCCAACTTCTGCCAATTCATGACATAGTGCGACCACTTTGCAATGTCTTCTTCGATAAGTTTCCGACTCACCTTCAACGTGCTGCAGCCTACTGGTCACGGCTTCCCACTGGAACTCCAGGTGAACTGCCTGAATAGGTCCAGTCGCTAGTGAACATCACATTAATTAATTTTCAAGTATTGGTTTTGTAGGGAATTTTGTTTGATTGGTTGGAGGATCTTAATTGAATTCCTAGCATAGGACTTTACAAAATAAGTACATCAGTTCAGATTATCACACTTCACAAAGATAAAAAATGTAAAGCAATTATGATAGGCAGGAATGTGTGGGAGACATGACAGTTACATAGATAATGTAATCAGCATTTAGTCGAGTAATGAGACCACAAAGAATGAATGCATTTTCGCTACTGAGTCATGACAGAAGCAGTCTCCAGCCATCAACTATAAGCGACTATGAGAACCCAGATAGAGTATTCACCTCCCTAAGTGTCTCAAAAGAACAGTCTCACAAGAAACTTCATAGATTGATGTATACATAGTATGCCGTCTTATATCGACCGGAGTAAAAAATTTATGTAAGACTGTGAATTGACGTATCACATTTAAGACATTTCGTGCCAAGGTCAGTGATCTCAGACAGTCCCAAAAAACAAATTTCACGGAATGGAATATGACCATGTGGATACACACATCCTAGAGATCGCACTGCCAATAATAAGTATAAAACTCCCACCAGAATAACCAGAAATACACCATCGATTGGAAACATTTCCCGATATAAATTTAAAACGAGCAAAAAACGTTAATAAAGCAGCATTCGATGTATTCATTAAATTTCGTTAGAACTCTTCAGCTGCTGAATGCTCTACATACAGGAATGCAAATTCCATTAGAATTACATTGGAGGATGTAAGACTGATAAGCAAACAGACTAAATTGAATCAGTTATGCAGAACAACTAGTGTGAATGTTTCTCAGGTCATGTTCAAATAGATATAAGGGGAAGGGAGTATGAGAAATTAAAATTAAGATAAAATGCAGTACGGTTCAATTACATCACTTAGATGAGCAATTACTTGAATGTATCAAGATTGCAAACTGAATAAGATTCATAATAACAGTGCTGGTAATATTCGGAATAGAAAATAATTGTGTTAAAACTAGATAAGATAATGGTACTAACAAAGGATAGATCGACTGTTTTTTTAAATGTGGTAATAAGACAAAAGCCACTTGATTCCGAACAAAATCACTAACAACCAATCAGTGATAAATGACTTGCTCTATTCGTCTACAGTTTTACTAGGCTCATGATCTACTTGCTCACTTAGCATTTGATGGACTAACACAGAGAAATGCTTTGTTGGTAGCCCTAATGTCAATGTTCGAAAATCAACCAATCAGGTGTGCCGGACGCCTACACTAAATAGGCAGCAAGACGCCTACGCACATCAAGTGACTTACACGTCTTCTGATTGGTAGATTTCAGTACACTGACATCAAAGCCAATAATCAGCTGATTAGTACCTTTATCCATTGCCAAAATAATTCACTCAATAGTCTCTGATCCAAGGGAAATAATGAAAAAGATGCAGATTTTATCGAAGAAAAAACGAGTTGTCAGCCTTCTTGTCCAGCTAATGTTTGGTAACTTAAATAAGCACATTCAAATATGATAAGTAGTCAATATTTGTTATCGACATTCGGTGTATGCGAAACTTACCAATAAAATCTTGTTTCATCCATATAAATAATCGTATCGCTGAGATCTTCTAAGAGCCTCTAACATGATCTGCCTTTGGAGAAATGTCTCATATCATTTTAGTTAACACTGATCGTCGACAATGGATTGTGCAGCATCTGTCCTAGCCATCTAACACCATTACGACCTATGGTATTAACGACTACCTCCTCTGATAGTTAACGCTTAAATCAACACTACCTGTCATGTTGCTTAAAAACCGGTAATCTCTAACGCAGCCATGTCTCACAGCTTTAAAATAGAATTGTGAACGAACTGCTGCGCTGTAAAGTCGACGGATACCTTATCCGTACCGGATACGAGTAAGTACAGAGATTCCGTTGCTGGCCACTTAGTTTTATTTTTCCAAAGTGTGTCTAAGAACTGAGAATAGAAATTGAGCATCGTGATAGAGTATAATTCCATCAGAGAGTAAATTTATTTGATAAATCTGGTGATACAGCATTATTTTCTAATGACGTTTCAACATCATAATCATATCAAAGCAATCACACAACCTTCCAAATTCGTTTATATAATTCCATTACTTCTTATCCTTTAATTTCATTGGTAGAGATATTTTCAGTATCTTTGGTGCTAGCGTTGCGTCACTCCTATGGAATGTGTTGGGTGTGTAGATTCAATGAACAAAGATTCAGTGATTAACCTTTCAGGTGTTTGTATGGATTTGATTCGTTTCAAGTTTGATCACGGATTGATATCAGTTAGAGAACCACTGAAAACCAGAGAGTACTGGACAACTGTTTCGTCCTAGTTTGGGACTCATCGGCAGTACACATTCACCGGGTTTCGAACCTATGGACGAAGTCGTGAGAATTAATCTGATGCTCCCTAGTGACTGGCTGGCTTCAGGACGAAGTTTCCTGGATTTCTAATTAGAAGTAATGACCAGTAGGGTCTAACAGGTAGGGAGTGAGGACAAATACTCGCCGCCTGTGATAGTGTCTGGTGGTCGCGCTAAAACCACAAATTGGTAAAAGTTAGAATTCATGGACCGGTCACTGAATCGGGTCTCACTGGCTAAATGGTCTACAAGCTTGACTTGTAACCGCAAGGTCGTGGGTTCAAACTGTAGCGGTGGATGCGTACTGCCAATGAGTCGCGAACTAGGATGAAACAGCTGTCCAGTACTCTCTCTGAGTGTTATCGATCCGTGATGAAGCTTGACTGACTTTTCCACCTACCCACCTTTAGTACTTCCAAGAACTATAGCTTTGCCCCACTTTATGGTGTGATTGTGTGTTAACATATGCATCGCGACCGCAAAGTTTTTCTCTAAACGATTCCTCTTTATATGAACATTCTATACATAGTCAAATTCTTATGTTCTGATAATCTGACCACTCCCAATCTACTGGTCTGACCTACATAGTCGACATCACAGTCGTTGCAAGGTATTCTGTAGATCACATTATTTTGTCTAATTGCGTCAATAGGATCCTTAGCCCTACAGAGGTTGTCCCTGTATGCGTTTTTAGGTTTAGATACCACCATAATTACTGCTTTATTACGAATCCCATGTAAGCTTTTAAATGTCCCTTGTATGGTTGGTACGGCTGTAAATGTCACAAATTCTTTCTTATTTATGTTCTGATCAATAATTCTACTACTGTATCTGTCTCCCCTTACTTGTGACTTTTTGTAAACTTCTAAATCAATTTTATGGAACAGCTATTCAGCACCAACACTTCTTCTATCCGCTTTGAATTATTGATATCAGGGGTGGTTGAAGGCAATCAAAAGGAAGCCTTGCTAGACCTAAGTTTCATACTTGTTGACAATCATCACAGTCAGCAAGGCGTATCTACAATCTTGAAGAAGCTCATTTCCCTTCTACGATTCGAACCTGTGTGTCACTACCCAGTGCTGCTGCTGCAGTCAGAGAGACGTTACCACCACTGAGGTATTTGGGCTCGCAATACTTTGATTGGACACTAATTAGTAACTAGTGTGATGTGTCTAGTCCTTCGTTCGATGCAGACTGATCTCCATGTGTGTATATCACCATAATAAGATTTGTTTACTTTCCCCAGTGACATACACCTGTCTGTCTGTCTGTTTTCGACATAGAACTTTGCACCCATGTGCAGCAGTTCAAGTCGCCACACTCCTTCCATGTAGCACACAAAGCAAGAGAAGAAAGTAGGAGAAATGCATAATGCAGACAGTAAACAGAGGTGTGAGACACAAGAATAGTTATAACGAAGAACAAAACAGTTTAATTGGAAATCATAAGTCACAAGGAGTGGATGCATCTGCGCCAGCCATTGAGAACGATCACTTTGAGCCATGTCACCGATAGTTTCCAACCATTGGTTTTTACCGTCCCGAGGACCCCAACCAGGTAGTCTACACCTTCCTACGTGGCTGGCTTAGACTAACTGTTGTAGATTTCATCGACTGGTGGCATGTTTTCGTTTGACCGCCGTTAGCTCTTTTTCAGTCTGACCCTATATCAGCTAACATTGCCCGTCGAGGAAGGCGATGACTAGGCATACGTAGCACATGTCCTAACCATCTCAGTCGATGTAATTTCACAGTCTCGTCGACTGATTTCCCCTCCTTACCTTGTTATACCACTTCACCTGGGAGACAGAACGCAGACACCTATGATCGAAGACAGCTAATCTTTTCATGTCTTCTGCTCTCAATGGCCAGGTCTCACAGCTAGCCATAAAGGAGGACGGAGCGGACTGCTGAGCAGTACACACGCCCTTTGGTCGATAGTCGGATATCATGTAAACTGGCATATGCAAAACTAGCCCTCTGTATTCGTGCTGAGATTTCGTCAGAGATCAACCCGTTGGCACTGGCTGATGGTACTTCCCAAGTAAGTGAAGCGGTCAACGTGCTCTACCACTTCATTTCCTATTTCTAATCTAGGGGTCGGTGTAGTCCAATCCTGCAACATCATCTTACATTTTACAGGAGTGACATACACCAGCACTCATATCTTAACAACAGAATATATACAACAAAAATTAGACCGGGTGTACTCGAGATTTTAACAACACCGTAGAGATGGAATTAGAATCAGAGAGATAAGCAAGCAAGCAAGCAATCACTGAAAGACGACAAGTGTAGCACAGTAGTATATTTGAACATACATACATGCATGCATGCATACATGTGTATATGATGAATCAATTAAACAAAAAAATCATGATTATTACCAATAATAATAATAAGCAATAATGAAAATGACAAATAAGAAGAAGAATAAGGCTTCATAATTCATTGGTGTGATATGGTTTCAACACTACGCTACTAATAGTTAATAAACAAATGAATGTATAAGTATGAAAACTCAGATCAAACATAATCCCCACCTCCCGTTACTCACTCACCCACACACATACACGCAGCAATAGACAGATAGACGAATGAGATATATGATATCACCTTTAACTGATGGGCTAGAAGTCAAAGGGGAAAGTGAAAAGTCAGAGAGAGTGGGAGGGCGCGCGAGAGAGAGAGAGAAGCGATAATACCTTATAGCGGTGCTTTAGAATACATAAATTAGAGATCTAGGATAATTCAACTTGTTCAATGATGGTAAACAGGCCAATTCAATCATTGGTGGAGGTCCACAGAGAAGCGTAAGTGTATCTTCACTTGATGGATAGATATGCTCTTGTAACATTTTCTCATTTATATAACCGGTACTGTACGACCAACCTGATAAATTAATAATAATAATACTAATAGTTTTAAGTTTAAACGAATAGAAATATTAGCAATAAATATTGAAGAAAGAAAAGCTTAAAGCAAAACCAATGCCTTCTGTGGCTTCAGTGGATCTTAGATAGTTGAAGGTAATTGACAGGAAACCATGGGGACTTAGGTTTCGTGCTTGTTGGTACTCACCAGTCAGTCAGCTAGGAGTATCTACAACCTTGCAGGAACTCACATCCCCTCTGTGTCTCGAACCCGTTGCTGCTGCAGTTAGAGACGGCGTTACTACCACTGAGATTTTCGGATTCGCGATTGACCTCCTTCAGGGAATGTATTAGATACTTTCAATGAACACTACATAGTAAGTACCGAGTGTCATGAGTCAAGTCCTTTGGTGGGTGCAGACTAAAATTTTGAAGGCAACATTGGGTGACACGAGTGTCGAATCTCAGAGGGGATATGAGTTCCATCAATGTTGCAGATACGCGTTGTTGACGAAATCTAGGTCCAAGGTTTCTTGCTGATTGTCTCCAACCATCTAATAACAAAGAATGAGAACACACTAAACAGGATAACCTTTCTTTAACACGGATGCTTAACTCTGTTTCCATTTTTTCGCCCTAATCACCCAGGTTGGTTTAATTGGTCGCTTTTTAAAAACCACATTGGTACGCCTGTTCTCCTTAGATTGCTATTCTTTAAATTCTCCTTTTCAGTCAAAGACGTTACCACTGATCAATTAATCACTGGTGTATGTATTTTTAGTCCTACATGAGATCAACAGTGAGCCTGAATACCTCTCAGTGGTTTAGTGTGATGGATGATATCTTTGTGAAACATACATTGTCTTTGGAGAGGAAAAATCTTCGACTCTAACTTCAATATTATGCTGAAAGATGAAGAAAGTTTTGCAATTAAACTACCAATTTTAAATAACAAAGCAAAAATACCCAAAGTGTCTCATGTACAGTGTACCAACACAGAAATGCTCTATATATGTAGAAATCCCTGAACAGCATAATACTGAAATAATGAAATACATAGAGATATGCACTTTTGAAAAAGTGTATGATTTTCTAGAAATTTATGTAAAGATCTTTTTTTAAATTCCATTATGTTCCGAATGGAGCTTTTGAAGTTTCTGTAGCAGTAGTTTTATTTTTACGGGATGGGGTTGCTAGCCTCACGCCCAACCATCCCTTTTTACCAGCATTACTATCTGCTTAGTAAGGTTTAGATAGGAGTGCGTTGACCGAGGATTGAACCCCGAACCACATGCATGGTTGACGAGCGTTCTATCGCTTAACCACCGACGCTATGTATGTATAGATTAGTCGTACCAAGGGCAAAACATGATTTATAACAGTGTCCCCCCATAAAAAACGTGATACAGCCGACAATGGGTAGATCTCGGTCTTCCTCTCGAAATCCTCTTATGTGGCCAAACGACCATGGCCTCTGCCAAGTAAGTCCTATCCACTGCCTTCACCTAAGGTGGGGGTGTTCATCACATGAGTGAAAGGGTGAGTGCAGATATCTGGCACTTACAATCGGACTGGTAAACATGCATGCCTATCTAGGGGAGCTGGAAAACCCTCCAGAATCTGAACGGATTGAATGGCGTATGAATCGGTTTCTGTTACTGAAAACCATGAGAACGCATCTTCTGAAGTTGCTCCACTCCCAAGTGAATTATGCTTCAAGCCAAAGGTCTGGAGGGGGAAGGGGAAGTCCCATAAGACAACCACTTGCTTTAGTCTGGGTGTCTGAACAGTATTCTAGACTTCACACAAACTACAAGACATGGCACATGTCTTGGTGTCCACCATGTACTAAGTGCATGCTTTAACAAACAGCAAATCAATAATTAATCAAACAGTGTCCTAAGGTGAAAGCAATCAAACAGTTAATATTTTGATTGTGTTGTTAGATGGTTAAATCGATTGACATACGATCAAGTAGTTTCATTCCATCTGTCTAACTTCACAACTTTATTATAATACATGTACTTGTAAAGAGATATTTCCTCTTTGTAAGTCCATTCATAATCCTGTCCTTTCAATGACTTAGCAGCAATGTCTCGTTTACTGTCACAGTCAATCCAGGTTGAGAATTCAAGAACACTGTTCAGTTAGACTGCCTAGATGGAAGAAAAACAAAAAGTCAGTGATTCTATTTTTGTGAACTTCAATCAACTTTGAGCATCCATCTACCTTGGGTGATGGATCTACTCAGTCTGAAATCATTTAGTCACACATATATTGTATAAGGGTTGTTGATACTAACCAACACTTTCCAAGTTTAAGTAGATGGAGCACGACTCGGACCTAACCAGGACTGAAAGTTGGCTCCTGATGAGCAATATCTTCACTCATACACAAGTTCCCAAGTTTAATATATAACAATTTTAAAGTATTTCCCTCAGTGCAAGCAAGTCCACTTTCATAATAACAAACTGAGACTTACGTTCAGGTTCTTCGCTCACGGTATACCATAGACGGAAATGATTAGGATATTTGTCTTGCAGGCCTTCCAGTTCATCACGCAGAATTATATCTTTTTCAGTCTACAAAACATGTAATAATAGTAATAATAGTAACAACAGTAATAGCAAGTAAAATTCAACATTCCTTTGGAAACGAAGATTATTCATTCCTTAAGTTCCGTGTGAAACATACAGCTTCAAACTTGGGATCTTGAAGTTTTAGTAGAGGCGAGATGTTTTAATGGGGTGGGATGGCTGGTTAGCTGGTTGGTGAAAACCGACAAACTGGCTGAAGAAGCAACCACCGAAGACAGGACTCCAGGTGAACATAGAGAAAACGGAGGTAATGAAGATAACCAACGAACAGCAACAACAACAACAACCAGCACCAATCACCATCAACGGGAGAGATTTAACAGAGGTTACTTCCTGGCTTCACTTATCTGGGAAGCATACTCTCTACTACAGGCGGAACGGATGAAGACGTCAAAACCAGCCAGAATCGGAAAGGCGAGATATGCCTTCATCAACCAACCTGAAACCAGTTTGGAAATCTTCTGCAATAAGTATTATACAGAACAAGATTTGGATTTTTAACACAAATGTGAAGTTAGTCAGCGCTTCTTCTATATGGGTCAGAAACTTGAAATGTGTATCAAGAAAAGGATTTCCAAAAGGTTGAAGATTTTCACCGACAACTGCCTTCGCTGGTCCCATACTGAAGACCAAATGCCTGGCCAGAAAGAATAAGTAACAAGAAACTCTGACGATGAGCGAACCAACCGAGAGCCGATCGCTCAACAAATTTGTAAGAAAATGTAGATGAATTGGGCATGCATTGAGGAGGCCAACGAATGACATCGCACGCCAGGCCACTGCTCGAGTGGAATCCAAATGGGAAGTGAAGAGTGGGTCGTCAATGAGAAGGTGACATGGAGGAGATTGTGTGGCGAGGAGGGGATGAGAGACTATGGGCAATCGTGGACCCAGCTGAAGAGGACGGCAGAAAAAAGAACAAAGTGGAGATCTATTGTTGAAGCCCTATGTTCCACTCGGAACTCAAGGGAATAATAGTAATTTGGTCTTTATATATATATATATATATATATATATATATATATGAATATTATGGTTATCTGAACTGTTTATCCGAGACATTGGAAGCCCCCTACTCAACGGGCTGTCTTTTTCCCTTCTTACATCACTTGTCAGCGGTATCGTGTACTGCTGGTTGTCGTGGCGAATAGTGATTAGCAGAGTAGACTCTCAAATCCATTAGTTGTACTGACGATCATACCAACCACCACCCTATGTGATGGTAATTAAAGATCGAAGTGATCTAGACGCCGGTTGTGACCGAGTTCACTCGATGACACTCGGTTCAGAGAGTTGAGCCAGTTGAAGCCACTTAAATTCTGGTTAGCTACTTGGGTGTAAAATAGTTAGTCATACCAGAAGATAACCGCATGACAATTAATCAAAGTAATTGTGTTTTTTTTTAGAAAGTCGGGTTGGGCAGAAATAATTGAGTTCTTAGGGTATACCCCTACTTGACAGCAGTGGAATCGCATCAATGCTCAGAGAGAGTAGAATACCATCAAGCAGTATCCTCTGCCTGCTTTACTCAATCAACTTCTGTCAAAACCACTTATACTTCTAGGTTGTATCGCATACAATTTCTTTTGTTCTAAAGCAAGAGTCTTATTTTGCAAAGCGTGTATTCACCTTATTTTAGAATACTACCCATTTACTCTTAGTGGACATCAACTCTGAATGACAAACTTAAATTAGAAAAGGCATAACGATACTTAACTTTAGTAAGAACTCTTAGCTCAGAATGTGGTCTTCACTAAACTGAGAGCTGCAATTAGGCTGATGATGGTGGATTGAGCTAAGCCTTAGTTTGTTTTGTTTTTTAATTTACTACAAGTTGACTAATCTTATTTTTCGCATTCCTCTAAGGCGATATAAATAGTAAAATTTACCCACCCACACCCCATTGGAATTAGTTACAATGTTATAAGCCATAATAACATGGTGTGTGAGTTTGAGTGTGTGTATACATAAAAGTTTTATGGCATTTTGTTTGAATGAATCACATGAGACGCATCATTTTTTTCGCGCGCATATTTCAATATCATATGACAAAACGAAATAAAAACAATATGACCAAATAAGACAGATTTTTCTCTAAAATAATAATAATAATAAAATAATTCAGCAGTGTAAACATGACAATCAACAATAACTTGATTTTGTATTGTATTTTGTATTAACTCAATGGCCTAATCAAGGCGACAACAGAAATAACAGAATAGACCATTACACACATATACATGTGATTGTGTTAATTAGTGTATAACATGCTTAATTTACTATTTGTAAAGTGAAGATTTATGAAATCCTTGGCTGAAGTTTACCAGACTTTTAAAATGAATACAGCAATATATCTCATCTGTACACTGTCGTCTACATTGTCTATTAAATGTATTATCATCCCCATGGGTCCCGGAGTGGGCTTCAGCAGCGCACCTTCACTTCAGTCTGTTATCCAAAGTCTATTTTAGCCGGCTCCTTAATTGTTTACAAGCTTTCATTCCTTCCCCATGCAATCTGTTCTACATCACCATCCTAGGAAGCGCATCTCATCTTTATGATTTCCCATTCGGGTTCCACTCGAGGGCCTGGCACACGTGATATCCCTCAACTATCCCCCCCCTTAGCCTATAACAACCAATCTATCTCCATTTTTTCCTGTAGATTTATTCTTGACTGATTCGTTGCAAATGTTCCTTGTCACTTGTTTATCCTTTCTGACCGGCTATTTGATCTTCAGTATGCAGAGAAGGCAGCTGTTCAATGAATGTCTGCTGTAGCTTTTTGGAAATGCTTCCGGTGACGACGCGTTGGTCAAGTCACTGAACCATTTGGAAGTACTGACTTGACGTCAGTATTGAAGATCTATGATCCATGAAGATCATGCTGAATACAGTAGATTTCCACAGTGATTTCGGAGTGATCAAAGGCCTGCCTTGCTTTACCGATCCTGGCTGGGGCTTTGAAATCCTCGTCAGTGCTGCCATAGTTGAAAATATCATGATTAAGTGACATCCCTTAGATTTCATCCGTTGAGGCTGATTGCTGTTGTTGGTTAGGTATTATCACCACTTCTGTTTTTTCTATGTTCAATTGAGGTCCTTAGAGTAAAAATTACTTATTATTTATGTGTCTGAATGAATGCTGGAAAGCCGACAAACCACTTGATGAAAGAACTAACTCTAACATATACTTTTTTTCTAATCGACAATTTGAATCTATTGATGTCATTCACGAAAGTTATTCAGTTAGTTTGTTTGTTAAAATTTGTTTTATTGACTTACATTCCCAACAGAACATAGGGCTTGAAGCGAAAGGCTTGAAGTTGCAGTAGCAGTAGGGGTTGCTAGTCTCATGCCCAACCTTCCCTCTTTACCAGTCTTATTACTGGCTTAGCGAGGTAAAGGAGTGCGTTGGCCGGGAATCGAACCCCGAATCACTTGCGTGGTTGGCAAGCATTCCACCGCTGTGCCACCAACTCACAAACTTAAATATCCTAAATAAATTTCCATGAGCTATATGCCAGGGCTAGGGATAAGGCACAGTTGTTGTGAAATGACTGATCATACTAACTAGTTGTTGTGATTTCAGTAAGTGGAGCGGGATTTAAACCCAGGATTCGTTAGTTACCAGCCAAACGCCGAAGCCAATGAGCAATATCTTCAATGATTCAAAAATATGTAGGGATTAGCTCAATAGGTTTTCTATCAAGTTATGACTTAGTCGGCTTCTACTTAGGAAAATAACGGTATTCTGTCTCTTATTCCAGAGATCGGAAGACTATTGTAACATATATGATTCATGAGGAACCCGAAACACAATCTAAAATAACGTCTCATACAGTTAAAATGCCAAAAAGAGAACACTGATTATGATTTGAAGATTGAAACAAGATATATTAGGTAAAATATTATAGGCATCACTTTACACACTTTACTGTCCTGCCAACTAGTGATTGATGTTTGTTACTGTGATTTCTTGATTTGGATAAGTATTAAAGATAATTTACACCTTACACACCCCTCCCAACTCTGTATGTACCCAGTAGATATCCATGTATTCTTCTGAAGCTCAACATTAACCCATTTAAATGACGAATAGAAAAGAAAGTACAGAAATCTCATTTAGAAGTTACATGTTTGATGGTGCCTGCGAGTGGAGTCTACAATGTGCATCTCCTCCTATTTTAAACTCCTCAGCTGGATGCACCTGCATTCCCACTGAGTAGTGATGATGTTCCCACATTGAAACTCAACGCCAGTACCCTTCATCACCTCAAAGACCAAAGAGTTATCCACTAAGCTACTGGATTACAAGTAACTCCAAGTTATGAACCCTGGTTATTATAGGGACACTCGTTCCAGGAGACCCTCTATACCAAAATAGGGCTGGCCAACCTCTCACTCAAGAAATGGTGAACATGAATGAATAGTTTTAAACATCATTTCACTGAATAACACGTTATGGCGTCAGGTCAGTCAAGTAAATAGGCTGGGATTTTCAGCCCATCGATCTCATAGAATACGGTTTGAGCCACAGAATATTCCCTTATAAATTTCAAAACACACACGCAAGCATCAAATCTGACTTATGGATTTAATGAACAGACAGTTACTTTCTTGATGTTTGGGGTATTTTCTGAGTTGGATGGCTTAACTGTGAAACTGTCAACAGCACATCTACTGTGGTAACTCTACAGTGAAGTTCACAATTAAACAATTCATTGCACAGAAGATAACAACACTAACAATATCCCCACCTGTGTTACAAATTTTCCCCGATTCTTTCAAAAACAATCAAACAGACCCTTCATAGTGAGTTGCAGCATTAGCACTATCGACGAAAGTGAAACACACGCTGATTATTCAGTAAAGACTAGTCTAGTGTTCAGTGTCTACCGAATTTTATCCGTCAAGGCAGGCATTTGGATTTGCTTCGTGTCGACTGCACTCCCCTCTGCCTTCCCCATCCGTCAACTATCACCAAAGATGAAAGTTGTTTCGAAAGTTTACACAGGTTTGATCACGAGTTGACATCAGTAAGAGAACCACTGGAAAACCAGCGCGGAGTACTGGACAGCTTTTCGTCTTAGTTCGGGACTACCATCGCCAGGGTTCGAACCCAGGAGCTCGTACACCATTCAGGCACTGGGGCCCGATCCAGTGGTCAGCCCATGAATTCCGACCTCTGCCAATTCATGATATATGTAGCGCAACAGCCAATCAATGTCGTCAGCGAGTAACTGTTCTCTTATCAGCAGACTCCGCGCTGGTTAAGACTTTTCAGTAGAACTCCAGATATCTTCCTGCAGAGAATCAGTCGCTAGTGAGCATTAGATGAATTATCAAGTGTTGATTTGCAGAGATTCGACTGACTTCAAGTAGGATCACGAACTGACTTCAGTTAGAGAACCACTGAGAAAATCATAAGGGAGTACTGGACAGAGGTTTCATTTGTTATTGGGACCAACACTAATGCTCACAAGATGAAGATACCTTAAGTCCTAGTGGGAAGTTATGACCAGTAGGACCCGCCAGGTTGAGTGTAAACACAAAAACACTAGCCGACGACGACATTAGCTAGCTGGCAGTAGCACTATGTATCGCAAATTGGCAGAAGTTAGGATTGATGCATCCGTCCGTCATTGGATTCCATTGCAGTGACTCAATTAGCTATGATCTGTCCTCATAACCTGAAGGTTCTAGTGTTAGTCCCTGATGGGGTTAAGATTGCGTATAGCTGAAGAGTCTCGAGCAAGGACTCCCTGTGTTGGTTTACAATGGTTCTCTAACTGAAATCAGTTCGTGATCATTCTTAAAAAGCTATTAATAATAAACAATTTTTGTTAAGTGAACAATTTTATGATTAACACAAGTGGCACAAATGACTAGTAGATTTTACAACAACACATTTAAGAGAACAACATTGTGCTTTCAATTAGATCTCATCAGGCTTGACTCTAATATACCTACGTAACTTGACAAATAAAAATTCAAATATAAACCAATCGTGGTGTTTTGTCTATAGGATAATAAGATGGTGAATATAAACAGTACAATTAGTCATAATAGTAATAATAATAATGGTTTTGTCAATAATAAGGATGAAAAGGTGAGGCAACCTGTGATAACACGAATAACTAAAAACAGCATGATTAAACAAAATAATGTTCAGGTGGAAGTAGTCGATAAAGGCTAGTAAAAACAAATGAACCGATCAAGTAATGCTAGATGGTAAGGGAAAGAAATGAAACACGTTCATAATGAAGATGTGATAAGATTAAGGGATGATAAGAAAGGGGCTAAAAAATATAAACAAGGCGTGGTGTAGAAGTCATTAGTTGCGAGCAGAGCAAGAAAAATATGTACGGATGACCTCTTACAAAAGGAATTTGAATATATTCACGATACCTTGACGGAGATGGGCTATCCGAGTAGTTTCATAAAGAAACATATGAAAACATCAGAGAAAACACCTGAGACTCTGACTGTACGTAAGAAACCTCTATTTATTAAGTTACAATTTAATGGTGACTTATCAAGTGAGATTTTATTCCAAAGACTTTCAAGGAGTATACGAAGAACATTTTACGCAGCACACCTATGTTTTTTATTCTCTAGCCGACGAATGATTGGGACGAAAACGAAGGATAAGCTTGATAGTTTTGCCACATCTATGTACAATTCACAACTGCACCTGCGGTGACAGTTATGTTGGGCGTACTACTAAACAGCTTAGTCAACGTGTTAGTGAACATCTCCCATCGTCGTTCGGCAAAGGACAGACAAAAACAATCCGTAGCTCAATTTTGTCACACTTAGTTGATAGTCGGGAAAGCAAGAGCTTTCAAAGTAATTCATCGGATCCCACCGAATCTTTCCAATAGACTTAGTATTCGTCTACTGCATACAGCTGAGGCGATAAGCATTCGAACTATTAAGCCTAAACTATGCATTCAAAAGAAGTTCGTACAGCCATTATCCCTCCCTTGGCCTATTAACATATAACCAACTAATGACTTCTACACCACGCCTTGTTTATATTTTTTAGCCCCTTTCTTATCATCCCTTAATCTTATCACATCTTCATTATGAACGTGTTTCATTTCTTTCCCTTACCATCTAGCATTACTTGATCGGTTCATTTGTTTTTACTAGCCTTTATCGACTACTTCCACCTGAACATTATTTTGTTTAATCATGCTGTTTTTAGTTATTCGTGTTATCACAGGTTGCCTCACCTTTTCATCCTTATTATTGACAAAACCATTATTATTATTACTATTATGACTAATTGTACTGTTTATATTCACCATCTTATTATCCTATAGACAAAACACCACGATTGGTTTATATTTGAATTTTTATTTGTCAAGTTACGTAGGTATATTAGAGTCAGGCCTGATGAGATCTCATTGAAAGCACAATGTTGTTCGCTTAAATGTGTTGTTCTAAATTTTACTAAGGGAATATTTAATATATTAGATTATAAACAATAGCTCAAGTTACCTAATATAATTATAGTTTACTAACTACACTTAGAAATAAATGCGATTATTATTCATAAGTACACAGTCAATCGTACACACATGTACCCCCAGACACAAATACACACACACACAGAGCGAGTAAAAGTGCACATACCACATTGGCAAAGACCATAGCTATTTGAGTTGTATCATTCTTAGATTCAAGAATATACGACAAAAGTTGGAACATTGGTGTAATACCAGAACCACCACAAACCATATTCACACGCTTGACTTTCACAGGATTCGGTGCACTACGTGCATCTGGTTTAATATGGAATAAACCTACAGAGAGAGAAGAAAAATAAATGAAAATGAAAAATGAGATTTTATGTGTCTATTGTGTTTTGAGTAGTATAAAATAATGGTAAATTAAACTGAGTTATTTTTGCCACAAGAAATGCCGAAAAAAAATAAATACCGAACTAGTAAATTTTATGGATGTCCACTTCAAAAGCCACTTGAATTCCTGCGTTGTCGAATATAAGCCACAAGTCAGAACCAGGAAATCTAGTGGCCTGGTTAAATCACTGGCAGAAACTCTTCTCCATTTCTTATTGTTTAAAAGTCTAACTGGCAACCCTAAAAAGAATAGATACCACGGCCAAGTGACCTTGAGCCGACCAATCAGATCGTTCAACATTACAAATGAATGCTTTTTGTAAACTTCATTGCAAGTCTCACCCTGTATCAAGGTTAGGGTTAGGATAGGATTAAGGTAGGGTTATGGTTACGGTTGAGGTGAAACTTGCAACGATGATTATGGACTATATCCTTTTGAAATACTGAGCAATAGGACTATCATCGTTAGGTTATGTCCATCATAAAATCAATAATTCATCAGAATCAGTGGTTAGTATAACTGCTGCTCATACAGATGCTTGTTTATTTACAACAGTCACTCCTGTGGGTAACTGAGACCTCTTTTTTTACTTATTATACCGATATTCAAGAAGGGAGACAAGTCCTCATGTGTTAATCAGAGGAGAATCAGCCTAACGAACATAGTTTCTAAAATCCTAGGCTCAGTAATCATGCGCAGACTAAGCCGAACTCGGGAGGGACAAACGAGGGAAAATCAAGCAGGCTTTAGGCCAGGTAGAGGGTGCATAGATCATATCTTCACTCTCCGACAGATCCTAGAACATAGACACACTTTTAGGCGTCCAACAATTGCCATATTTCTTGACTTGAAGGCGACTCCGTGGATCGAGAGGTACTATGGCAATGTTTGACTATGAAGGGAGTGCCAAGAAAGTACATTGCACTAATCGAGGCACTCTACTCAAACTCACGTAGCTGAGTAAGGGCTTATGGGGAATTGTCATCTGAACTGATAACAACCAGTGGTGTCCGTCAAGGATGTCCACTTTCCCCTTTTCTGTTTAACTTCATCATAGATATGCTAATGGAAGTATCCTTAACTGAACTTAACGACTTAGGAATCGACTTGTTACCAGGGAATAGTTTTATAGACTTAGAATACGCAGACGACATAGTTCTGTTAGGGGAGGATGCTGACAAAATGCAGAGTCTTCTGAACACCTTGAGCAGCAATCTTCGTATGTTTGGCATGCGATTCGCCCCTGTAAAATGTAAGATGCTGCTACAGGACTGGACTACGTCAACTCCTAGCTTAGTGATAGGGAGTGAAGTGATAGAACATGTTGACCACTTCACCTATTTCGGAAGTTGTATCAGCACCAATGGACTGATTGGCGACGAAATCTCAGCTTTCGCTAACTTACACCGTCTCTGGCGTAGGCGTGACATCCGGCTATCAACCAAGGGACGTGTGTACTGCTCAGCAGTTCACTCCGTCCTTCTCTATGGCTCTGAAACATGGCCAATACGAGTTGAAGACATGAAAAGGTTGTCTGTTTTTGATCATAGATGTTTACAATCTCTTTCTCACGTTAGGTGGCATAATAAGGTAAGTAATGTTGACGTTAGGCGTAGTGTTGGGCAAAGAGGGAAAATCAATCGAAGAGGCTATAAAGTTACATAGATTGAGATGGCTAGGTCACTTGCTGCGCATACCTAACCATCGCCTCCCCCGACGGACATTACTAGCTGATATAGGTGCAGGTTGAAAAAGAGTAAGTGGTGGCCAAACAAAAACATGGCATCAATCCATGAAATCCTTGACAGTTAAACTGAGTCAGGTAGGGAGGGAGATGCAGACTTCCGGGTTGGGGCCCGTCCTCGGGTCTCTAAGAATCAATGGCTGGAGACAATAGGTGACATGGCTCAAAATCGTTGTCAATGGCGCAGATGTATTCAGTCTCTGTAATCTTTCATATTCCTTTCTACCATTACTCATTCTGTTTCACTCCTATACTTGTCAAAACTCTATTGATTCTCTTCACTCATTTTCTTGTCTACCTTTGTGTGCTATTTGGAACATGGCAACTCGAACTGCTGCACTTTGGTGCCAAGTTCTATGTTGAATCCAGACAGACAAAGACCTCCTTTTGCAACATATTAGAGACATATACCCTATCTTATTCATTTCTGTTATACATATATTCAGTAAGCATACTTGTTTTACACTGTAAATGCTACCTTTTACCAGGAAATATGTGATTGGCCGGTTCAAGGTCATTTGACCATGGTATCTACTCCTCACTGTTTTGGATTGCTACATGACTTCGTACAGTGTTAGTTTGCTGCAATGCAGAGGACTTCTCAAGAGAAATGAGGAAAATATATTATGTAGGGGTTTGGATATCGCTTCAGATGGGACAACACAGCGTCACACCACTTACTGCTGAATAACACTTTCCTTGAAAATCCTGTACGAAGGGTAGATATTTCGCTATCTAAATACTATGTGTTAACTTATTTTCTAAGATTAAGCTGTTATTAGTATTACTATACCTTTTTTTATGGTTATTGAAGCTACCTAGTTGCCTAAGTTAAACAGAGTTCGAACCTGTAACCCTTTGGGTAAGGAGTCAAGCATCTACACAAATGGATAACAGCTAGATTCGGAGTGCATACGAAATACCCGTACAACACATAATAAAATTTATATTAATGGAACTAAGAAACAATTCAAGTACAGTTTATGCACTAAAGGTGAATTCACAAGATTTTAAAACCTAGTTTTACTGCTCAAAGTTGAGTCATTTCTCTCAGCCCTCAGACTATCATGACCATGAACCTTTTTCAGAAGCATACTGAGAAATTTACTGCTGTTAAAGATGATGAAGAGTAGAGAATTGCGAAAATTCTACCTAGCTCAACTGTCGTTTTGAACCTTAGGCATGTTAGTAATCTCCTAATGTAGAACTCTGCACAGAATTGCAGCCATCCAAAGTTACCAGACTCCATAATGACACAAATGTACAGGAAAACACAAGGGAACTACAATGAACGGATGCATGAAGAGGGGGGGGGATAATAAGTACATACAGAATAATGAGGGATACTTCACTTTGAAAGAAAACTATAAGTAGTAGTTTTGTCCAATAAAATAAAAGTAACTGTATAGCAAAGAATTAACAGCCATGTCGGGATATACAAGCCATCACGATAGTGTCGTTCAAGTACTGAGTGTCTTTATTTAACCTCTACGTTGGATACTTTCGAAGGGAAACTACTGTGATGACAGTATTTACTCCTAGTGAACGGATAAGTATCAAGGAACTTTCAGAAACCTAGTCTATATAAACCAGATTATCTATCAAAAATCTAAGAGGCTTTGCTTACTATCTCCATGACTACACATGCCTGCACTTTCTGAATGATTGAGTTTCAAAATGGAACTTTGTAAAGAAGTGCATCAGTTCAGATTGCCACACTCCATGAAGAATAGAAAGTTAGAGAGAAGAGAGAGGAAAAAAATTCAAAAGAGCCGTAATGAGTAGAAATGTACAGGAGAAAGAACAGTAACATGCAAACACACGAGGATACAATGGATCTGGGAGATCACGAAGACTGAGTGCATCTGCGCCATTAATAACAATATTCAGCCATATGGCCAGTGGTCCCCAGTCATTGGATCTTAGCCTCCAGAGGACCCCGGCCGGGCAGTCTGCACCTCCCTGTTGGATCAACAAACCAACTGTCAATACTTCATGTATTGATTCCGGGTTTTAGTTTGACCTCTCTTAACTCCTTTCTAACCCAGCCCTATCTATGTCCGTTAACATCGTCCATTGAGGAAGGCGATGGTTGGGCATGCGAAGCGCACGTCCTAATCACACCAATCAACGTAACTCCACAACCTTATCCATTAATTTATCCTCGTTACCAAATACTCTATGCTTGACCTCAAAAAACTACCCACCATATTATGCCACCTAACATGGGGAACAGACGACGCATATATGTGGTCAAAGATAGCTAGTCTTTTCAATGGCCATGTCTCACAGCCATAAAGAAGGCCAGAGCGAACGGCTGAGCAGTACGCGTCCTTTGATCGATAGCCGAATATCACTTCCACTCCAGAGATGATGTAGATTGGTAAGAGCCGCACAAGTCTTTTGTATTCATGTTTAGTTCATTAGAGCTGATGCAAATTACCAAACCAGTGAAGTGATCAACACCCTGAACCACCACTACTTAGCTTTAAACTACGATTCACTGAAAACCAGTCCTGCTGTATCACCTTACATTCAACAGGAGTGAATCAAATACCAAATATTCGAAGATTTCCACTCAACATGTCCAGCGTCTTCATCTGCGTACTACACTCTGGCAACAAGCCAACCGCTAAGTCGCTAAAGTCAATTAAAATCAATTCCATTACTACTTCTATGATGAAATTAAACACTTTCTGAAGGATTAACAACTGCTAAGATTTTACAGGGGTTGTGTTTAGTTGTACTAATGGATGAAACCAATCGGCTCACATAAATGATACGAAAAATTCGAATAGCTAAAGGCAGTCCATCAATACAATAACACAAGCAGGAATATATATATATATATATGTATATAATATAGTAAGTAGATAAGTACCCATTTTTAGATATAAGCTTAATCAAAAGTGATGTAGTTGAGGATTCCCACTGTAATTACTGCTCCTGCTGCTGGATTCAACATAGAACTTGGCACCGAAGTACGGCAGTTCGAGTTGCCACGTCCCAAATAGCACACAAAGGTAGACAAGAAAATGAGTGAAGAGAATCAGTAGGGTTTTGACAAGTATAGGAGTGAAACAGAATGAGTAATGGTAGAAAGGAATATGAAGGTTAAAGAGACTGAATATATCTGCGAAGGCCATTGACAACGATTTTGAGCCATGTCACCTATTGTCTCCAGCCATTGATTCTTAGAGTCCCGAGGGCCCCAACCCGGAAGTCTGCATCTCCCTACCTGACTCAGTTTAACTGTCAGGGATTTCATGGATTGATGTCATGTTTTTGTTTGGCCACCACTTACTCTTTTCCAACCTGCACCTATATCAGCTAGTAATGCCCGTCGGGGGAGACGATAGACTAGACTGTAATTACACAACAGCTTGCCACAGTTGAAATAATTTTGTTCATCATAAAAGATCGGCCTTTCAGTAGTTCGAATATATATATATCACCTAATGTAGTGATGTGAAGTCTCAGGACTATTCCTTGACTTCAAAACTCTAAGAAAAGAGGTTCTGACGATCCTCCTCAAAATGAAATGGTTACTGATGGGGAACAAAATATTTCGACGTCAATAAATAGCTAACTTTTTATAAAAATAAATAATTCAATGAATTGTTTTTAAGGCGAAATGATCCAAGAGTCAGGAAATGTTTCAGATAGATGAAAATAAGGTCTTTAGGGTTAATGTTCTGTAGTCATAAATTAAATAGCAGAGAAACAGCTCAGAAACTGTCGACTGTTAAAACATGAGAACGTTCACCAACTAATTCACCTATTGCCATTACTCTGTATTGATAGACAAAATCATGACAACTTTTTCGAAAACTCCTCAATATATTCAACTTTACAAAAGAGTAATGTAATACATTCTGATGTAACAGGTTAGTAGGAGTCCTTGGAATGCAAAGAATCAATGACTGGTAGAGACTGCTGATAACATGGTGCAAAATCGTTCTCAATGGCGCAGATACATTCACTCTTTGTATTCTCCGAAATCCATTACACCCTCATGATTTCCCATGTTCGTCATTCTCACTTTCAGATATTTTTACTCATTACGGTTCCTTTGAATTTCTTTTTTCTACACGAAGTACGGTAACTTGAAGTGTCGCACTTCTGTGCAAAATTCTGTGCGGAGACTCAGTCAGTTAGTTATATCTCAAAATGACCAAAAAAAATACTACTTAATAAGCAGACTAACTTTTTTGAACTGATACTAATATCGTTGACTAAAAGTTTATATTGTTGTTTCAATTCATAGTAATATACAGGACTGAAGATCCACAAAACGAAAAGTGAAGTAAAAGTGATAGCTAGCATAAAGTCACAGATATGTGAAAGTTGATACTGGGAGTTAGAAATGGAACTACAAATATATTTCTACGACAAATTTTACTTCAGATTTTGATTATCTTGTAGCCGTAAGCAAAATTCCTATACCTCAACAAACGCTTTATTTAACCAATTCAAAACCACGAAAATTGGAGGTATGTCTTAACCGGCCTATTTCTCCACACTTCAATCTGACTCTAATTTAGAGGACAGTGCAGCTTAAGGTTACTATGCATGATCCTTCTTACAATAAACTCAGTTAACACAGTTCCCCAACATAACCAACCAAATCATTCACGTTTCGCATTACTTTATGCGAAAGGTACTATGGATGTAATAGTGGTTAGACTTCTAAACATTTTTAAAACCCACATTTTTAAAGACCATGTACTATTGTGGGGTACAATTAAGCCCTGACTGCCACAAGTTGGCAAAAGCCGAGTAATTCTTATGTATTTTAAGTCTAAATCTTGAAAGCCGACCCATCAAAGTCAATACAAGTACATGTTGAATGTGATCAACCACAACTCAACCATTTCCATTTTAAGGGGTAATGAACATTCCCCAAAGGTTCTTGCAAGCGTCCAGGGAAGCTTTTCATGTGTTCATTCCAATCATGTCACGAATGTTTTTATAAAGACGTCAGTCTATGTGGCAAGTACAACGAATTCTACAAGTACACTTACAACAGATCTAAAAAATTTCCAAACGTTCTTAGAAAATAAATAACCAAAAAGACAAATTTAAAGCTGACATACCACATCCTTTATATTCTAAATTTCCAGATGGACCACGGACATCAATAAATCCGTTTATAGGAACATTGGCAACATATTGTGACATTACCCCACCATTAGGATATCTAGGATTAACATTTGCTTTGTAAACCTGAATGAAAATAATATCACAAGAAATTATGCCAGTGAAAGCAAACAGATGTTTGCGAACACACGTTAATATAATAAAGTTTTCTTTAGAAAGGAATTACTGCTATAAAAAAAAATTTGCTGATAGAGGATATTTAGAAGTACCTAAATAAATCCCTTTTTAAAAACATTCAAAACGACAACCGATACTTATTGTAACTTTAATTTTTCTACGAATTCGTGTATTGGGTGAAAGAATAACGCAGGGCTACATATACGCCACATAAAAATATTTCGATATTTTAATGGTCCTAAAAGTGGTCCTATTGGAAAGGCATGATACGCCTTCACTAATCTGAGATCAGTTTGGAAGTATACTGCACTCAATGTAAAAAACAAGATTTGGATTTTTAACAATGGTAGGTTAATTCTTTTATACGATCAGAAACTTGGCGTGTTACGGAAAAGACTTCCAACAGATTGTAGAATTTCATCAACAGCAGCCTCTGCCATAAGTATAAAACTTGGGCACTGTGGTAGAGTATAACTCCATTATGGATAAGATTTTATTTTGATAAATCACACAGTGTTATACAGTAATAATAACTGATGACGTTTCGAGCACAAACTATTGCTCATAATCATATCAACTTGATATGATTATGAGCAGCCTTTACCGGCTCCATATCGAAGATCAAAAGGTCAGCAATAATTAGCAGGACGAAACTTTAGGAACAAACTAACCAAGAACCTATCGTTCAACAAATATGTAGAAGAAAATGGAGGTAAACTACGCATATGCTAGGGAGACAGTCGAATGACATCATGCGCCAGGCCCTAGGGTGGAATCTAAATGTAAGGCGACGAGTGGTTCGTCCTAGGGTGACATGGAGGAGATTGTGCGAAGGGGAGACGAGGGATTATGGGCAATTGTGGACCCACGTATGTGGGACAACAGGAAATAGAAAAAAGTGAAGATGTGTTGTTGGAGCCCATTGTTCCACTCACAACATAGGGGAACAATAATAATGATTATGGTATGACGTACTCTAGTAAACAAAGCAAGAAAGCGAACTGAATGAAATGTTTGGTGAGAGTTTTAGACCTATATCGTATGACCAGTTTTGTTTTACCTACGACAACAAGCAGCTACTCGACTAGTTAACACAAAACCCACAAAGATTTATTTAACATCTCCGTGCCCACTATAGGATATGCTCAAATACTATGAATGCAAGGTTACCCGGTAATCACACTAGTGTTCAAGCACTTGGAAATGAACTACAGCAATTATTTATTCAGAATTACTTCTCTACTTGAATTAACATTGAACATATTGAAACATACCTTTATGACGAAGTCAGCATATCCTTTCTGAGTGTCCAGTGAGATAGGTGTATATGGTCGGACAACCAAATTCCCATTTATTTTGGCACTGAAATATACATGGTTACCTAGTGCAAAAATAATTTGTGATATCATAATCATACCGACAGGCAGTCCCAAAACATGATCAGTTGTGGGCAAACCCAACTTCAGACGGATAGTATCATGCGTGATGAACTATTAATTTAAGCTAAATGGAGTTTTTCTTACATTTCTGTCTACCACACGTAGACTTATTTTAGTGTCATTATCAATAAGAGTCTTCTTAGGCTTTTTCTCTCTGAAGATAAGTCCCAAGACAACTCCTGACACAGCAACAACCGCTGACACTGAGGCTACAATGGCGACCTAGGCAGTAAATGAGACGAATAGGGACTAACAATAACTCCAGGACTCTGAGTCATAATTTTGTATTGCGCAGTAGCTCACACACTCAAAACACCACAAGCTCCAGTCCTAATAAATTCAGTGAAAAAAACAAATAGATATTGAATATTGAATACATTCAGAGTAGGCCTGCACATACTTCCTGATTTGCTTGCAACCGTCGAGGAGCAGTTATAAATCTTCCGTGAAATTCAATCTCATAGATATATATACCTTCTGAGTTGAGTGGGTGGGTAGTTCATAGGATTTGCAACTTGTTTCAGAGTGCTTCTTCTGCTAGTATGAGCGATTGTGGCACTTTCAGGCAACCCTTCTAACCATTAAAAGACGCGTTCTAAGAATAAGCACTCTGACATTAAAGAGAACTTATGTGGAATATGATAAAGGGATTGATATCTAGTTTGTAAATTTTATCTTTTCAACGAATGGTTACCATTTGTGGACTCATGTGAAAAATGGGCCAAGTCCATTTTATCTAACTCACACCACCCTCTTCACTCACAACTCTCCCCTTGCATCTCATCAGGTAAAACCAGAAGCCAATATAGAAAACTATATGCTCGTACCAGCAAGTACAAAAACTCAACCATACCCTACTTAGCTCGCGTTCTGTGTGATAAAGAAAGCATTAGGCGTGACACCTATAATTCATTAAACAGTCAGTAGTACAACTGGATCTCATCTTTCCAACCCACTTCATCAATAGGTTCAACATTTCCTTTCTTTCTGTTCCTTTCCTCTCTCTTCTTTTTCCGTTATGTGCTGCTTTGTTCTCTTTCTTTCGCTTACGCCAGTTAATAAGACAGCTCCCACTTTTCTAACACCTTCAAACACTGTTTCAGCTTTACCTTTGCTACTGAACATGCCAATGTATTGTTGTAATAATGAACTGTGGTTTCCTCAATCTATGTAGAATTCTATTTTATTGACAATGTACTAACTGGATGCAATACTGTAGTAAAAATGCTGAGAATTCCATTCTGTATCACAAGTACTGTTTTGGAATAAAGCAAATTATTATTATTATTATTATCCATTCTTCATCCATTTCCGTTCAGTGTGAGGAGCACAGTTCCAAGCTTTCTTCAGGTTTCAAGGACGTCAGCATCTTTATATGGGGTTTGGTTGCTAGCCTCACGCCCAACATTCCCTCTTTTCTGGGTTAGGTTTATTAGTGTGCTGGCTGAGGTTAGAACCGCCAACATTTCGTGAGTACTGTGAGCATTATACCATTACTATACGCACATATTCCTTCTGGTTTGTGGACATAACTTTCCTTGATATCTAGGAGCAGCTATAAAAATATGTAATAAGTCTGCAATATTAGTGAAAAATGGACAGCATGTATAACATAGACCATGCACATGCATTCTATATTTTATTAAGTGGTTTGGAGACATGAAAATGAATGGATATATGCCACTGACAATAATAATAATGTATTGTGATAATTATTTGTAATAGTAGCATTTCGCAATGACCGAATTACATGAATTCAACGAAAACACAGAGAAGGATGAACTTAGGAATTTGTATTTGGCAGAATTATTATTCAAATCATATAATGAATAAATTAACAAAAAACAGTGAGTATTTAAACAGTACAGAGATAGAAATTGTCAATCACCACATCCGCCACATGTTGAATGTCTCCTTGCGTATTTATAATGAGGTCTCGGTTTGCTTGCAAGTCTCTGCGATCTTCTATCTGACTCTGTGATATTATTTTCATCATTGTCATCTGGACTTATTTCTGAATGATCTACAAAATCAGGATTAGTAGTGGAATCATTAAAATTATAATCGGAACGACCTACTTCTCACTGTTATGAATTGAATAATCTTTGATGTCTAATATATTCACCATTCGATTTCAAGATGGATGGGCTGAATCTTCATGCCACCTACACTCTTTGAACATTGGAGAACTAATTCTCTGAACAAAGATTCATCAAACAACTCAGTACAAAGCGAGATTTCGACATTTAACAATCTAAGGGCTTTCAATACCAATAAAGATGGACCATATTCACTAACAAAAAAGGGGATATACACAAACCTACCATTATCTGATTCCAAACATGTTAGTAGTACCAATAAGAGGTAGTTTATGACCAGTAGTAAGTGTAATTGAACTAGTTCTAATGTCTACCTGGGCACGCTTACAGAGCGATAGTAAACCTTTCTTAGAAATTATAGATTCAGTACTCCCAGTACCAATTATAAAACAGTGGGACTTGCCTGAACTTGTAGTGAAGGTTCTCATTAGATGAGATTGGGTATTGTGAAAAGTTGAAAGAGATATTGACTTCATTTTATCAGACAGTTTGGGAGAATCATGAGTAGCATAAGTATTTGAACTTCTGCAAACGGACTTGATGTGTCCAATTTAACCACATTTATGGCACTTAGCACCCCGAAAACGGCAAGTGCTTCGTAGGTGAATCTTTCCACAGGAAAAACACGGTTTAATGTTCTTGCTTTCTGTCTGCATTACATTACATGTGGACGACAGTTTGCATTTCTTTCAATGAACACTTTTATTATCAACTTTGGACAGCATGACATCAGACTCTGGCGTAGTGGTAGCTGGGTAGTCACTGTTGACATCTTCATATGTAATACATAAATCCTTAGCAGTTTCAAAGGTGAAGGAAGGTATCTGAACCAACTCTTTCTCTAACTCAGGGATATTGATTCCAGCAATTAGACGATCACGTAGTTGAGTAAGTAGCTGATCTCCAAAGTTACAATTTGAAGCTTGTATCCTCTACTAATGGCACTCGACTTTCAGATGACAATGGTTACAAACTAAGACACACTAAGGGTACAGTAGCTATCGAACAATGTAAAACAGCCACCAGGCAAAAGTTTTACTTGATTAGGTGTGCACAGATATGGAATAAACTGCCAATGGAAATGCGTCAAGCAAGTACATTGGCCTCCTTCAAAAAGGTGCTTAATGACAAACTACAAAAGTTTGCAAACGATAGTAGTTCTAGTTCCTATCTGAGAGCCTCCGAAATTATAGGTCCATTTAATGTATAAGCTTAAATACTACACCTGTTGTGTTTTTTGCCTGTATTTATAATTCTAGATAAAACATTAACGGTTAACATACGTATCCTCAAACAGACAAGAAATCTCGTTTGTAAAACCACTACCCAACACAATAAGTGGAATAAAATGGATATAAACCGACAACATGGAAAAGGTATAACTCACCACAACATCACAAGGACAGATGAACGCTCGTTGGGCACCATATATCCCTGACCAACTGCAACCCACCTTTCCTTAGATAATGTGATGAACTTATACCCATAATGTTGCTGAGCAGTCAATATTCTCAACTCCTGTCGGAACAGCTGAAACTCATAAACCTTCCTAACGCTAAGAAAATACCCACTAGCAGTAGAAATCCATTAATTAATGCGTCCGAAGCTTATGTACTTACTCCCAACAATGACATTGAAGATCAAATGAGATAAACACATCACTGATTTCAAAATAACACATCAATGAACTATAATTCGAGGACTCTGCACACAACAAAGTTATGTATGAATATTTACTTCAAGCTTTATTTTTTTTCCCAGGCACTTATAATCCATCCACCAAAGACCTGGTATTTTTGTTAATGCGAAGACAATACTCCTGTATTTCCTGTTGTGTTGCACTCACTGACAATCTAGCAGATTTTTCCAACTTTGCACAGAAATGATTGTATATAAGTGAAAAGGCTGTTTTATACTACTGGGATTAACATTTATCAAGTGTATGTATAATCTCCAGCGAACATGTAAAGCATATCTTGCTACTGCCTGTAAATTGTGATTGAATTATATGGTTCCATTTCTGTAACAATTTGATGATGCCTGTAAACTGGCGTCTCTCATGTACTGTACTATGAGAATAAATATATTTATTTATTTAAGTTGGAGAAAAAAGTCTCTTATCTTCCGGTTGGGAGCACGAACAAGTTTGTTGAACTGAGCCCTCTCTCGTGTTTCGAAAGTTGTTATTTGGAAGTGATTTGTTAGCAGTTCGTGGAGTTTATCATAAGACAGAGAAATTGGTTTATCAGAAAATGACAGAGTTTTCACTAGTCTGTACGCATCTAGCCCAATAGCAGTAATAAAATGAGTTGAAATTTTGTCATCGCGAACATTCCTTGACATGAACCATGCGTCGAAACATCCAAGATAATCAGAGATTTCCCGCGGTCAACCATTGATAGTAAACTTTCCAAGATTATTTAATCCTGCTCGCGACGCCAAAATGTCATAATTATTTGTAATAGCAGTATTTCGCAATGACCGACCAACCGATACACAGACAGGGATAAATTTAGGAATTTGTACTTGGCGGAATTATTATTCAAATCATATAATAAATACATTAACAGAAACACTAAGTATTTAAATAATACAGATATAGAAATTGTCAATCACCACATGTATATTTTCATATAAACATATAAATTTACACGAAAATGCATACCATTTTTACAGGCACGATCAAGTATGATATAATCTCAAATAGTAGATTGTCTACAAGTTAATAATGTTTCAGCAGCTAAATATTTGATACGTATATAAATACACTCATTGTCTGAATCAGGCCGTATAATTATTGAATTGTACAGTAGTCCTCCAGGTTGCGCGGGGAAATCGACTTCGTTTCGTTTTCAACCCGTGGTGGCAGGAAAGACGCTATAGTCAGCTTCACACGATAACCAACCAATATTGAGGTAAGTACTACATTTACATGGGATTGAAAGCTGTTTTAGAAAAGTAAAAGTGCTAAGGTGAATCAGTAAAGTGTAATGAAATAAGTAAGCGTAATGTATCATTAATAGATGCATTCATAAAGGAGATACAATGGGAGACTATAACCCCTAGGCTGACAACGCTCATTTGCAATGTATAATGCTACCTATATAGGTCTTACTATCATGATGTCCACTTTTGGTTACAATACAATTATCCTCAAGCCGGTTGTTTTTATTTCATACCTTTTTGTGTATTTGGTGCACAACCGCACCCTACAGAGAATAGGAATAGAATAGGTCGAATCGAATTCATAAAGAGCTATAAAATGTTAGGTTTAATGGAATATAATGGGGAGCAAGTGGAGACGTTATTAGAAAATGAATGAGATGAGACATTGTTAAGTGATATTCAAAGATCCGACAATGGAAAGCATGTTAATTTGTAAGATGCCTTATGAATCTGTGCAGAGCCCACAGGGTCGCATCTCAACAATAGGCTGAGCGAATGATATATGTTTAAAGGCAGAAGCAACACCTATCTAGGCGATCATTATTACCTTTTTCAAGATAACGATCCAAGCCCTCATAAAAATCTCGAGCCGTCAAATTGCATATTGAAGAATGTGGCGATTCACCTTAGTGACCACCACCATTTCTACTGAGCAGCATGCGATAGGTCACGAATATTGAAAACGACAGTTAAAAAGAAGATTACTATAATTAATATGTTGCCACTAGGTTTGGACTGCCCTTCTGGTGGATTGAAGCATACTGCGCCACTTTGTGCAGTGATTTAGGCTTATTTCTAGGCTGTCAGCAAATAGCGCGCAGTTCGTGATAGAAGAGTAGTGAGACTCACAAAGAAGGTGCCTGATGGTAGGACAAATTTGGCGCTACCTCACACATTAGTTATGGGTATTGATACACTCTGTTACTCACCAATGATCTTTCCTGTGTTAATTTTGTGCATTGAGGACACCGAAAGCTGTCGGTAGAATGAATAGTGTGTCTCTATGTCAACTTGTCAGTGTTGGTATATGCAGGCATTTGAACTCATCCGTTGAATAGGCGAAAGTCGTTCTGTCAGAATCCCAGCATTCTCTTTGTTCACAAATTTCCTCTTGGATATCCTCAGGCAGGATTTCACGCTGTTATAACAAATTTTGTGCTCACACGACGAAACTGTCCACGATGCATTACGTGACACGCAAATTATATAGGATAAAGAAATAATTAGGCAGGAAATTACTAACTGCAGAAAAATGAACGTCCCTTTCTACTGTTCCAATCACTAATTTATTGCTGTCACTATTCTTACTAATACGTAACCTATTTTTACACCCGCATATTATCATTAACGATGTAATGTTCATCATGACTTTGGCAATCATGCATCTAGCAAGTGAAGTGTGTGACGTGTGATTAGCAGTTTGTTGCCCCAGATGACAGCCAAGTTTAAAATCGTTAAAGATTTCGATATATCTTAGTACGTAGCTTGCCAAAAAGTAAGGTTACGTCGCAGTCTGCTGGACGACTGGGATACTCCTTATATGGCCATGAGTGTTGCTGTTTAGTTTTGCAACAGGATAGCACAGAAAACAGTTATTTACGCATATATTTTTACTTTTCAAGAAAGAATCTGTTACCCTGTTTCCATTATCAGAAACCGATTAAGCATATTAATCTAAAATACTCCTCTGTCCTCCTCATACAAACGACGTTTATTTTTATACCATAATTTGTATCGCTTGTACGGACACAAAATCCGTAATGTATCTTGAGGACGTTAAGTCCGTGGAGATCTGTTAGTTTCGTTGCTATTGTCGTCATGAACTGACGTCAGTGAGTGACCCAGTAAAAACCAGACAGCAAGTGAAAGACACCTTATTCTAGTTTGAAGCTCTTCCGCTGTGTTCACTTGGCCCCAGAAGATAGTCCAGTTTAAAACTTAACACATCTGCAATGAATTCTTAAAGAAATCTAGGCTGTAAAATGTCACTCTCGTTGAATGTATTTTCGGTTTTAAATTTTGTGAATCCATGGGATGTGATTCACTCAGTCAATGGTTTTAATCATGAAACCATTAGTTAGACTGCGTCTTGGGCAACAAATCTGCCCCTATCACATCGTATTATTCCAGAGGTTTTCTCTATAGATCACTCATAAGCACTTACTGGTGTGCACTGAAAAAGGTTTTTGGGAACACTACCGTACATATTCTAATGTTAAAACTTGTTTTAACGTATGCAAGTACAGACTGGTGCCAACGCCATTTCTGCCCTCTCTGCTTATGCAATGGACGGTTACATTCTCTGAATCATCTGTACAAACTGTAACACTAGACAAGTTATTACACCGTTTTTTCAGAATCACCTTGAAATCTTATTATATGCAAATATACTGCTCGGAAAAGCACATAACAATTTATCAGAGCCTTTTCAATTTGCATCTTGTCATCAGCACTAACAAGATGGGTAGAGTGCTAATTTATCGTACACCAGGCAGACTTCACGTAGTGGTGTTGGTATAGTTCAGCTAACCTACAGCACTACCAGCATTCTATAACAGTGTGAAGTTAGAACCGGTGTTAATGATTCTGGAATGGTGACATAATATCGCTTCACTTTACTATTAAGTGCTGACTACAAGTC
Organism: Trichobilharzia szidati; assembly: GCA_944472155.2. NCBI lineage: Eukaryota > Metazoa > Platyhelminthes > Trematoda > Strigeidida > Schistosomatidae > Trichobilharzia > Trichobilharzia szidati. The sequence continues at coordinate 115,605,962 of OX235274.1, read as the reverse complement.
TGAACACATTCCAAGAAATTTTTGGATGAAATTTTCATCAATCTTCTGTGGTCGACACCTTAAGGAAGCTTCAAATGGCCATTGTACTGTCTAAGCAGGGCTCGTTTAATTTCCCTGAATCAGTAGCTAGTAAATGATTTAAAGCAAACCATAAGGAAGACATTTTGATCCGTTTGTCTTCTCAGCGTCAAATTCCTATGCTCTAATAGTTACATCATTATTTCAACGATCCACAGCCTAAAGTTAAATTTCCTCTTATCTTTTATTAGTTAACTTTAATCCAAGATATTCTGGTGAAAAATGAATGATCGATTGTCTCGTATATATAATCAAGGAAGTATTGTCAGTATGTTTGGCAACATTTCCGCTTTAAGGTATTCACAATTTGAGGACCGGGACTTGACGAACACAGAAAATACCCGAAGTCATTTTATATTCAGCCCTTCTTATCCCACTTGCGTAGTGTTAAAGTTTTTGTCAATGTAGTTGAAGAATGAACGATCGATTCATGGTTGTTTACCCACATCCAACCCCATAGTTTGGCGGGAGTCACCGATACTGCAGTCATCACTCCATCGTTCGCTGTTGGTTAGAAGACGGAGAAATACTATCAGAAGTATTATTGTGATTAATTCTTATGACATTTATTCCTAGAATTTGTGTATAGTAACCTTATGGTTGGTTCCATATTGGGGCCAGAATAAAGGATTCTTGAGTCACCAATCTGTGTTCTGTTTTTCGCGTTAGTTAATGCACATTGTTGCTGAAGGTCTTCTAAGGACAGCGTTAAGTCCAGTGTAGTTAGACATAGACATTGACAGTTTCTGATATCTCCTGGAATTATTCGCCCTAATTTTTGGCAATTCGGCTTTCTTCGTATCTGCAAGTTTTATTTGAACGAGCGTTATATATACCAGCTTAAAATCAGTAGACAGAAAAAAGGTTGAAAGTGTCCAAAGATTCCTCACGAAACTCATATTAGGCTATGATCAACAAACAGAATACCTTGACAGATGTATTCGACTGGACTTAGAACCCCTATGGTTAAGGAGAGTGAAGTGCAACTTATTTCTCTTATTCAAAGTTATAAGAAAGCACTGTAACAGTAACCCATCCATAACGTGGGCTTATCTTAAATCGTATCGACTACCCAACCATGACTACCTTCTCAAGGTTAACTCACCACTTGAGCTAACTTTTTCACCACTAAATATAGCACACTTTGGAACCAAATACCCTCTGAGATTAGATCCTGTGAAAAGCCTGACAGTTTCAAAAAAGCCTAGAAAAACATATTAACATGTCCACCCTAGCCCTTCCAAAAGATCACAACTGCTGGTAGAGTGGGGAACCAATGACATTTCAGTATTTAACCACGGAAAGCACACTAGTCCCAATACTAATATAACAATACTTAGTAATTATGCATGATAAATTCTTGAAATTAGACTGTCATTACAATACTTCAAATGATTAAAATATTTATGCAGCAAAGTTCTCTTGCTTTACCACGATTGTTTCCCTTATGACACTCAATTGTTGAGCTGAATGTATTCTTTGATAATACGAATTGTAATATTGATTACACTCTTGTCATATATGGCTTGATTTACTTTACGGCTCCCTGTAAGAATAACTATCCTTCTTCAGTATACACACACTGCAGTATTGTTAACCAAATATTAAAACTTTGTTGGTTCCGTGTTGATATCTTTTTATAATATGTGAAGACAGGTTACTTTGCAATGTCAAATGTTTACTATGTAAAAGACTGTCATGATAATTTAGTACAATAAGTCCTGCCAACCGACCTTACCTTCAGTTCATACCACCTACATTGAACTCTATAGTGTTATGCTGAATCTTGATCCACTACTCACAAAACCTATTCTTTTTACTCTCTAAGGTTTTAACATCTTATAAACCAATCTGTTCATTGGGAAGCATGCACATATACAATATGTTCATAAATCTGTACGTGGAGACCTATTGGAAGCACTCACTGAGAAAGCTAGCGAAATGGAATATGAGGTACGAGCGTGTCTGGTATCAAGCAATATATTTGCTGTAGCCATAACAATCAGAGCCTAACATCATAAAAGGAGGAAGGGTGACGCATGCTGCTCAGTAGAAATGGTGGTGGTCACTAAGGTGAATCGCCACATTCTTCAATATGCAATTTGACGGCTCGAGATTTTTATGAGGGCTTGGATCGTTATCTTGAAAAAGGTAATAATGATCGCCTAGATAGGTGTTGCTTCTGCCTTTAAACATATATCATTCGCTCAGCCTATTGTTGAGATGCGACCCTGTGGGCTCTGCACAGATTCATAAGGCATCTTACAAATTAACATGCTTTCCATTGTCGGATCTTTGAATATCACTTAACAATGTCTCATCTCATTCATTTTCTAATAACGTCTCCACTTGCTCCCCATTATATTCCATTAAACCTAACATTTTATAGCTCTTTATGAATTCGATTCGACCTATTCTATTCCTATTCTCTGTAGGGTGCGGTTGTGCACCAAATACACAAAAAGGTATGAAATAAAAACAACCGGCTTGAGGATAATTGTATTGTAACCAAAAGTGGACATCATGATAGTAAGACCTATATAGGTAGCATTATACATTGCAAATGAGCGTTGTCAGCCTAGGGGTTATAGTCTCCCATTGTATCTCCTTTATGAATGCATCTATTAATGATACATTACGCTTACTTATTTCATTACACTTTACTGATTCACCTTAGCACTTTTACTTTTCTAAAACAGCTTTCAATCCCATGTAAATGTAGTACTTACCTCAATATTGGTTGGTTATCGTGTGAAGCTGACTATAGCGTCTTTCCTGCCACCACGGGTTGAAAACGAAACGAAGTCGATTTCCCCGCGCAACCTGGAGGACTACTGTACAATTCAATAATTATACGGCCTGATTCAGACAATGAGTGTATTTATATACGTATCAAATATTTAGCTGCTGAAACATTATTAACTTGTAGACAATCTACTATTTGAGATTATATCATACTTGATCGTGCCTGTAAAAATGGTATGCATTTTCGTGTAAATTTATATGTTTATATGAAAATATACATTAATGTTATTAAGTACAATAACATGTTATACGTTAGAAGGATATGCAGACTACTTGGAATCATAGTTTACATTTGCAATGGTAAATGCTAACCATATTGATCTTGCTATGAAAATTTGCCGTTTTCGATGAAAATATAACTTTGCTTTAAAAGTGGTGTCGTTATCTTTTTAATCAAAGCAACTAGACTTTAGGGAAGCAACAAATATTAACAAAGTTATCTTCAGCCCTAATGAAGGCATAGGTAGTTACGATAAGGTAGAGTATAATATTGCGTAAATAAAAAGATTTTTGTGAGGTGGACAAGTGGTATTTTAGTGTGAAGTGAATCTTAAGATCTGGAAGATTTGAACCCGTAGGATAGCTGACCCTACACATTTCTTGCGAATTTCTGTAGGGCTCATGGTGCAGTATCCTGACAAGAAGCTGGTCAGGCTTGCAGATTATAGGAGCAATAGCATATCTAGAGATATTGATCTGTATAATCCTCATTGTTATTTTTGTTAACGGTCTAGACTAATGTTTAATTCTCGAGCTGTCAGGAAACGCATGTTTCTGTTCTACAGATCGGAGCGATTCACATTTGTGACCACTACCATATCTGCTGATCATCATGCGCCACCCTCCCTCCTTTTTGATGTTAGGCTCTGAGATTTTTTGCAATAACTGTAGTTGCAGCATTGCGTTGCTTTGAGCCCGTCTCAATCATACAGTGTGCTGCACATTAATAACTTTCATGACAAGTGCTTCCGATCGGGTCACCAGATACATAAATACCTGAGGATATTCTCAGCAGTGTCACCTTTATACATGCATATATGCATATAAGTATTTGTCACAACTGACTAGGAAATTAAGTTTCCCCTCAAAAATTTATAAGGTATATAAGTAGTTAATAGTTATAGTCAATTTAGTAGAATTAAATAGGTAGTGGAACAATTAGTGATAAAATTCTTTATAATGATCCTGAAGAAAACAGCTGCTTAACAATACTAGTTATACTAAATTATCATGGCCGATTTTCATCAACTTATGTTAAAAATTCTGCAAAATATCATAAAATTATACATTTTGAAAAGTATATGAGAAAAAGTAGTTATTGACCGAGTAAAGTCTTTTTTACACAAAAATAGCATTGTATTATTGATTATATATATAGGATATTAAAAGGTGTGCTTGCTAATCTGGCTTATGTATTTTATCGCTTCTCGGCTCTGTGTGCTTGCTAATGTAATTCTCTTTAGAATTACTTATACTAACACAAATTATTGAAGATTTTATAGAATAGAAAATCAATATATTAGTTAAGCGTTCGCTGCGTAAGTAGTAGAGTCGGGTTGTACGTAAGTGACTACCCTGGAGACTGGTCTGGCTTTCATCTACCATTTTAGGCGAGTTAGGGTGGGCATGTTAATTTGTCTTTCTAGGCTTCGTTTGAACCCATCGAGGTTTTCACAGGATCTAATTTCAGATGAGAGTTGGTTCCAAAAAGTGCAATATTTAATGGTGAAAAAGTTTGCCCTGATGAATTTTCTGTAGGCGGACACCTTGACAAGGTCGTGGTTTCGCAGCTAACATGATTTGATGTTTGCTCATGTTGTGGATGCGCTACTGTAACAATGTTTCCTAACCATGGAAGCAGCACTATCTGGTGGGTTATATTCAGAACAATTTGTGGCATCTCTGGTCCTACAGGGACTCTAAATTTGTATGTTTTCCCCAAAATACAGGAGTGGTGAAATACCTGACGGAATCCACTCCGAATTTACATCCCATACATTTGTGTTATCACAGTTTCAATATTTCCATTATTGTAGACAGACATATTTCATAATAATAAAACCTTCATTCTGGATGGTATTTATGAAACGTGCGGAATTTCCAGAGGAGTTCATTGCAGGAGATTTTCTCTCATATAATCTCTTTAAGTAAAATAATAACTGACAGTATATCTTGTGACACAATGGTCTCTAAGCTGAAGTACGAACCATTCCATTATAATATATCTGCTTTGTCTCCTTCAAGAAATCCACTATATATTGTGAGATGTTCAGAAGTACATTTCGAGACCCAAGAACATAACTGAAGAACAGTTATCTAATGCATTGGAAGACGTTGCCAGCCACAATCAGGCCATTCCTCAAATTTATTCGAAACTTGCGAATCAGGAACACAAGATTAAATAATAGCAGTAGAAGTCGTATCTTAATCGATTAAAACAAATAGAACCAGGGAAAAGATATGCGAAAGAGTGATGGAAGTTGTTAATTAACCCAAGTTTCAGGGAAGCCATCAAATGAGACTTATTAACAGTCGATCACGAAGATAAACCTTCATTCCTTTACTTAATTTTTAACAACTCGGCCCGTTACTCAATCCATTTCTAGAATTTAAATTATAAAAGAAAGTGTTTTTTGAAGATTTGTTTGTTACCTTGTCGGAAAATATGGTGTTCAGTCTAGTACGCGCGAGTTTCGAAGACTAGGAATTAAATGTAGTGCAATGAAAACAAAACCTATATTATGATACTAATCAATATTTGATTTTCTCTACTTGCAGGAAGATACTCGAGAGTCAATTGTTTGGACCAGGAAATACAAGAATTAGAGAACCTGAACTTTAGGGAAGACCAGTAAAACTGTTATACTCAAAAACTGTACTCCCTCACTTTTTAAAAGTCAAATTCCTGGAATATACGCTCTCCTGCACAGCTTGTGTTCTGCTTTCATTAACTGTGTGTCTGCTTTCTGTTTGGAGAGTATTTCAGGAGGTTCGGATGAGTCTGATTTCATATCTAGACTGAGTTTGGGACACCTCCGGCACCAATTTGTAACAGGCAAACCAGCAGACACACAGTTAATGAAAGCAGAACACAAGCTGTGCAGGAGAGCGTATATTCCAGGAATTTGACTTTTAAAAAGTGAGGGAGTACAGTTTTTTGAATATAACAGTTTTACTGGTCTTCCCTAAAGTTTAGGTTCTCTAATTCTTGTATTTCCTGGTCCAAACAATTGACTCTCGAGTATCTTCCTGCAAGTAGAGAAAATCAAATATTGATTAGTATCATAATATAGGTTTTGTTTTCATTGCACTACATTTAATTCCTAGTCTTCGAAACTCGCGCGTACTAGACTGAACACCATATTTTCCGACAAGGTAACAAACAAATCTTCAAAAAACACTTTCTTTTATAATTTAAATTCTAGAAATGGATTGAGTAACGGGCCGAGTTGTTAAAAATTAAGTAAAGGAATGAAGGTTTATCTTCGTGATCGACTGTTAATAAGTCTCATTTGACGGCTTCCCTGAAACTTGGGCTAATTAACAACTTCCATCACTCTTTCGCAAGCAGTTGACTCCCGAGTATCTTTGATGTAAGTATAAAACTTGGGCACTGTGGTAGAGTATAACTCCATTATAGATAAGATTTTATTTCGATAAATCACACAGTGTTGTACAGTTTGTACAGTAATAACTGAAGACGTTATGAGCATAAACTATTGCTCATAATCATGTCTTATAAGACATCCCTCTATTGAAGCCATTTCTTGCAAGAGTTTACTTAGACTGCTATTATACACTGTGATAACCGAGATTCCACACATTGACTGTGATGTGTGGGTAAATATACTTGACTGGGTCACATAGAATAACTGACGTGGTTCGTTTTACATGTCGCAACATCTTTTCATCGCTTAAGCCACTCTGCAGGTAATACAGTGGCGTTTCCTTATAGTGGCGTAAGACGTTATTTCTGTAGGAAACAGGTTCTTTTTCACTTGGTTGTATTGTCTCATTTGGTTGATTTAGCTGCGAGTTCGTTGTCCTTCCGGACATCTTCAGCGCAAGCTTTGATGTGGAGTGTACTTACTCATTTCTCCTTAAATGATATGATCGTGTTGCCTGGAAAACTTTGCCATGAATGACTATTGATTTATATGTTTATTGATCGTCTTTATTGATTTCGAACTTCAACTTATTCGTCATGTACATTATTCTCTATTAGTGGACCAATGTGATTTATGGTAAGGTTTGTTAGTCACTGATTCATATCAGTACCAGGTTTGTAGGAATCGCCTGACAAGTTTTCCGTTTCCCCTGTTTAAGAATTCTACTTCGAATACAATTTGTATCCATAATTGTATACCTGAATCGATATGATGAGAAACGTCCTTTCCACAGCTAGTTCGTGGGTTTTTTATCACAGTTCAAGCGATTTATTTTCGTAGATAGTGTTGATATTGTCATCTTTTGTTGTTGGATCTTGGTCTGCACACTATTGAATGGCGAGATTGTGTTGGTTTGTGCTCTGTGTCTACTTCGAATGGCTTCAGCATTCTAGCTGTTATTCCAGAGATATCCTTAATATATGTGGTAAGATAAGTTTTCTTGTGGTAATTGAGGTTGGTTTCTTGTTGGTACTTCGACTCAAGTCTCAACATTTTCTGGTAGTAGTGTAGAGGTATTTCTTTTTTCTTGACGAAAGCCAGTTAATATTTGTCTTCTATTTTTCTTCAGTACTGAAATGCTAGTGTGTTTTAACTCCGGTAGACAATGTTAGTACGCAGTTTCTTATGCGAGTCATTCGAATATTGCCGTTAAAGTTGAGCGTTTGATCTGTGTGTGTGTGTGTGTTCACTTCTGTGTATGCTTGTTTCTAGACTTCCTGTGGTTGTTCCATTGATTAAGGCATCTAAGAAGGGGATAACGTTTCTTCTCATGTGAACTCGATGTCTCCTAGCATGCTGTTTATTATATGTTTATATGTCTTCCACTTTCAATAGCCATGTGTTTCTCTTGGACATAAAGGAGGAAGAAGCGAATCGCTAAGCAGTACACACGTCCTTTGATAGATAGCAGACCGGATATCCCGTCTACACCAATTAGACTCAACTTCATATACAGAGTGAGCTAAATTCTAGACTGAATTCGATATACTGCTTGGTGTATGTAAATTGAAGGCTACTTGTACCTGTTAGTTATTTACTATATGTTCTATATAATAATAATGTCTTTGTCCACCTTCAGTATCTGTTACTTCTTATATACACATTTTAACCGGTCGACACTTCTTGTTTTAAGAACATTTGTCACGTAGTTTCTTCCGTATAACTTAACAGCGTGTTTTAAAGCATCTATGCATCAAGTATAGGCAGTCTATGATTTTAAAATAATTACGATTTCTTTTCCATTTTGTATTTTAGCACAAAAAGTCTACAAACAAACATATTGGTATCTAAACCAATGGTACTTAGACGTTCTACTAAAAGAGCTGCTCCAAGGAAATCTGAGCCTGCTCCCGAAGAAAGGTAGCCACTTTCAATGAAATAAAATAAATACCTTTTAGGTCTTTCGTTAACCCATCGTCTGTCAGCCTGCATCTCTTCTGTCCTATATGCCAGGAGGCATTTTCTAATCCTCAACGTGCACCATGCGGCCATTCATTTTGCAAAAGTGTAAGTGTTAATTGTCTAAATATCACTTTAACTAATAATGTATGTTTGTTAATACATGAATAAAGAAACCAACGGCTGTATTTGTTAATGGTGACTAACAGTATAATCCAGGATGCACATTTTCTCCTGTATGGGACTCATCAACTAAGAGTGCTCGTAGTAGGTAACAACGTGCTTACAGAGACTGCACTTTTTAGAGCCTTCAGATCTAGTGCGTTTCGAGGGGATAGTATCAGTAAATATACGCGGATGGCATTGCAGGGTGACTAGGATAACTTGATACATTATACATACCTATCGGCAGATTGGTCCTGACAGTAGTAGGGAAGCAAAAGGATGGGGAGTGACAGGGATAAAGGAGAATGATGATCAGGAGGACTTTGTGTGCTTATTATTCTTTTTCCCTCATTCACACTTCTGTTTGTTACCTCTCGTTTGAATCTCTCTTAACTGTTTTCTCTTGCCTTGTGTACTAAATGGAGGGAGTGTGGCAACTCGAACTGCCGTACATCTGTGCCAAGTTCTCTGTTGAAACCAGTCAGTGAGTTATTTGTTCTATTGATCCGTAATTCAGTGGGATCGAAAAATTCAAGTGAAATCGAAGAGAATCGGTCTAATCATTACTCGTGTAAGGCACATTCACTTGTCCGCACACCCTAATGATAATAATAATAAAAATAATAAATGCCAGTACATGGATGAAAACAAAAGAAATTCTTCATATTGATTTTTAATCCATAAAATGGAAATGTTCATTAAACACACAGGAATGTAGTAACTTTCCTAATATATAGATTTTTTGTAGTGTATTGTTTTTACCTTCTCTGTTTTTAGTGTATCGACCCGTGGATTCGTGACTCGCCTACCTGTCCGGTTGATCGTTTGCCTATCCCAAAAGGATCCATGCACCATGATTTCATAGTTGAAAATATAATAGGCGAATATATGGTAAGTTATTGTACGTTTAGGGAGTACAGACAATGAGAGTATCGTTGGCATTGGTTTATACTCTCTTTTTCAAGTAATCATTTGCTAATACAATGTACAACTGAAGGAATTTATAAGGAAAAAGTAGAAGAAAATCCACTACATAGGTGCACAAGTGTTTGTAGTCGTGTTACCTACTGATAGAGATGGCCACTGATGCCAACATTGTGACTTCATCGTTTCATTGGGAAATGTGCTAAATTTGATTTTTTTTTAAATCCAGACTAAACTGATTATATGATGGAATTAACTGCATTCTATCTCCCGTGTGTGTCGGGTGGTATACTGAAGTGAGGAATATTGAGGTTAGGCTTCGTGTGTTTGGCAACAAGAAAAATTCATTCGATGAGGTTGTGAAGGTATATCGGTTGAGATAGTTAGAACTTGTATTACGCATACGCCTAGCCATCGCATGCTTCGACGGGTAATGTTAGCTGACATAGGATGGATCAGGCAGGAAAAGAGCTATTGGTGGTCAAACCAAAGCATGGCTTCATCGGTCAATCAAATCCACAACAGTTATTTTAAGCCAGACACGTATGGTGGTGTAGAATGCTTGGTTGGTGGGGGTCCTCAGGATGGTAAGAACCAATGGTTGGAGAAAATTTTTAATATGGTTCAAAATCGTTCTCAGGGACAGCGCAGATGAATTCACTCTTTGTGATATATCATATCCAATAAAACTCCATCGTCCTTCCATATTACTGTTCTTTTTCCCTCACCCACACCAGTGTTTACTATCTCTCTTTTGAGCCTCTCTTCTCTTGTTTCGTGTACTGCATGGAGGAGGTAGTGTGGGAACTCAAACCGCTGTGCATCTGTGCTAAGTTCTATGTTGAAACCAGTCAGTCAGTTAATGTTTCATCTCGCTGTTCATTATGCTGTAACTGAGTCCCATCCACACCTACTGTATTCCGTGTGTCGTCAATTGTTTGTTAGAAAATTCCTTGGCGTCCGGATTTGTGGACGCGGGTGGGGGTTGTAAGCTTGAGGCTTTTAAATTTTGAAGTAGCCGTATTCTTATTCTTTCTATTCATCTATTTAGTTTATTTTTTAGGTATCATGTCCTTGGCGTTCTCTAGGATGCGATTTTATCGGTCGCTTGTGCGTTCTACCCAGTCATAAAAAAACGTGTCCAATGAATCCTGAACTTCTTCCTGCAGAATTACGTAATCGTGTTATGGCTGGTTTACAAAATACAACAACAAACAGAAATCAATCTTCAGACTTGAATTGTTATTCTTATAATGAAAAGTTATCGAAAGCTCGACAGGAACCTGCCCCTCCCTATCGAGCTTTCGATGACTTTTCATTATAAGAATAACAATTCAAGTCTGAAGATTGATTTCTGTTTGTTGTTGTATTTTGTAAACCAGCCATAACACGATTACGTAATTCTGCAGGAAGAAGTTCAGGATTCATTGGACACGTTTTTTTATGACTGGGTAGAACGCACAAGCGACCGATAAAATCGCATCCTAGAGAACGCCAAGGACATGATACCTAAAAATAAACTAAATAGATGAATAGAAAGAATAAGAATACGGCTACTTCAAAATTTAAAAGCCTCAAGCTTACAACCCCCACCCGCGTCCACAAATCCGGACGCCAAGGAATTTTCTAACAAACAATTGACGACACACGGAATACAGTAGGTGTGGATGGGACTCAGTTACAGCATAATGAACAGCGAGATGAAACATTAACTGACTGACTGGTTTCAACATAGAACTTAGCACAGATGCACAGCGGTTTGAGTTCCCACACTACCTCCTCCATGCAGTACACGAAACAAGAGAAGAGAGGCTCAAAAGAGAGATAGTAAACACTGGTGTGGGTGAGGGAAAAAGAACAGTAATATGGAAGGACGATGGAGTTTTATTGGATATGATATATCACAAAGAGTGAATTCATCTGCGCTGTCCCTGAGAACGATTTTGAACCATATTAAAAATTTTCTCCAACCATTGGTTCTTACCATCCTGAGGACCCCCACCAACCAAGCATTCTACACCACCATACGTGTCTGGCTTAAAATAACTGTTGTGGATTTGATTGACCGATGAAGCCATGCTTTGGTTTGACCACCAATAGCTCTTTTCCTGCCTGATCCATCCTATGTCAGCTAACATTACCCGTCGAAGCATGCGATGGCTAGGCGTATGCGTAATACAAGTTCTAACTATCTCAACCGATATACCTTCACAACCTCATCGAATGAATTTTTCTTGTTGCCAAACACACGAAGCCTAACCTCAATATTCCTCACTTCAGTATACCACCCGACACACACGGGAGATAGAATGCAGTTAATTCCATCATATAATCAGTTTAGTCTGGATTTAAAAAAAAATCAAATTTAGCACATTTTCCAATGAAACGATGAAGTCACAATGTTGGCATCAGTGGCCATCTCTATCAGTAGGTAACACGACTACAAACACTTGTGCACCTATGTAGTGGATTTTCTTCTACTTTTTCCTTATAAATTCCTTCAGTTGTACATTGTATTAGCAAATGATTACTTGAAAAAGAGAGTATAAACCAATGCCAACGATACTCTCATTGTCTGTACTCACTAAACGTACAATAACTTACCATATATTCGCCTATTATATTTTCAACTATGAAATCATGGTGCATGGATCCTTTTGGGATAGGCAAACGATCAACCGGACAGGTAGGCGAGTCACGAATCCACGGGTCGATACACTAAAAACAGAGAAGGTAAAAACAATACACTACAAAAAAATCTATAAATTAGGAAAGTTACTACATTCCTGTGTGTTTAATGAACATTTCCATTTTATGGATTAAAAATCAATATGAAGAATTTCTTTTGTTTTCATCCATGTACTGGCATTTATTATTTTTATTATTATTATCATTAGGGTGTGCGGACAAGTGAATGTGCCTTACACGAGTAATGATTAGACCGATTCTCTTCGATTTCACTTGAATTTTTCGATCCCACTGAATTACGGATCAATAGAACAAATAACTCACTGACTGGTTTCAACAGAGAACTTGGCACAGATGTACAGCAGTTCGAGTTGCGACTTGCATCCAGTGGTGCCCGTTTTGAAGAAGTAGCAATTGTCTTTCAGTAACTGACGACATCTTAGGATTCCCGTGGCTTAGGCATGCTTGATGAATGTCACTCCTTTCATTTTTGCAGGATCTCATTGAACTCCGATCGTTTTTTGTCCTACAATGTGTGTGCGCGTGTACCTGAAAGGAATTTATGCATTTATCAATTTCTAAGTTTGTCCGTTCTGCGTTTGAAGATGGAATCTTGGAGTGTTTCAGCATTATGTTGGCTCTTTAGCTCTATGGAGGGTAGAACTATGTAGTGATTTTTACGTGTCAGACATCAGGAATTTTGGATAGAATACCAAAATTTCTGTTAATCGGAAGAGTAGAGTCGAATATATCATTAAGGCTGCAACCTTGCCATATGTCTCCTTACCCGTTCAAGGATATCTGCTAACCAATTCGCAATCTGATAATATGTTGAGTTGACGCCATGTCTATAATCTGTCTGTCTGGATTCAACATAGAACTTAGCACCGAAGTGCAGCAGTTCGAGTTGCCACGTTCCAAATAGCACAAAAAGGTAGACAAGCTCGGTATCAGATACTCTAGTAACTTAACGTTCTCTGAACAAACTGATTATGCCAGACGTAAAACCCGAAGGCTCCTAGGATGCATAACTCGCAATTTCTTTTGTTGTGAAACTAGGGTTTTATTATATAAAGTATGTGTCCGACCTATTTTAGAATACTGCCTGTTTATTCTAAGCGGACTCAGACAAAATGACAAGCTTAAGTTAGAAGGAGTGCAACGGCAATTCACCTTAAGAATTCTTGGTTTAGAAAGTGGTCTCCAATACTATGAACGTTGCGACAGACTAAGTTTAGAACCACTCTGGAAAAGACGTCTTAAGCTAAACCTGATTTTTTACTACAAGCTAACTAATCTGCTCGTGCACTCCTCCGAGCCAATAACTAAACCTACCGCTGTCATCAGTTACAATCTTAGAAATCATCACAACCTAGTTGCTATAGAGCATTGTCAGACTTACATGCGGTATAGTTTCTTCTTAAATAAGTTTTCAGTCATTTGGAATAGACTACCAGCTGATGTGCGCGATGCAAACACACTCGCAGTGTTCATCTCCTCAGTCACCAGACTGCTCAAAGATGACAGTGCACTTCTGCGTCTGAATCCTACACCCACTTTTTCGCTCAACATAGATATTTTAAGTTCATTAAACGTGTAGTTACAACAAACTACAATTATAAATTTTTATATTATTGGAAGTACATGGTAGACATTTTTACACAGGACAATAATATTAGTTCACACAATATAAAAGTTAGCATCACGGGAATAGTTAGTTAGTGCACCAAAATAACTATAATTACTAAACAGAATATAAATGTATATATACATATTAATCACCCCCTAAGTACTCCACTTGCTTTCTTTTGCGTTGTTGTTGTTTGTCTTCTTTTGTCTCTCACCATTTCAGCTTCCATTTAACTTTTTGAATGAGAATGAAGAATGTAGATATTTGCCCATTTACAATGACAAATGATCTGCAAACATTATTGGTCCCATATCTTACAATTCCCTCGTGAATTGCGCATTGCCTTCACCAACGACGCAACCTGGATTACAGTTGTGAAATATACCTTTATACCCATAAAAAAGTATTGATTTATAATACTTCACGATTGTAACTTACAACATAACTGATCTTGTCTGCAAAATAGCTTGCATTTCTTGAAAACACCCGTTTATAAGAAAATACAGACTGTCATTATTATTAGTATACATTGAGTACTATTCACTTGTGATGTTACGAAGAAAATGCTGACAAAAGTATACAAGTGTATTACTTATTTTAAATTATTATCAAATTTGGATATAAATCAAGAATAAGACTCGATGCCGTACACACCAAAGTTATATGGAGGAATTACTTCAAGCTTTATTTTTTCCCAAGTATTTGTAATCCATCCAAAACATACTTGGGTTTTTTTTGTTAATACGAAGACAATATTTCTATATTTCTTGATGTGCTCCATTGAATGACTAGTTATCATATTGTTCCCATTAAGAAAATGACTGCAACCTTAAAATTTTACCATGAACCAAATTTATGTAATTTAAATAATACTTATCCATGCCTGTACAATTGGTGTGTCCTACACAGGTAGGAAAAAATGTATTTTATTAAATTACTCTTATTAAATATGCTTACTAATCGTATGTGTAATTTATCATATTGATGATGCCTGTAAACTGGCGACCCTCATGTACAAAATGAGAATATACTATTATTTATTTATTTATTTATAGAAGATGAGTGGAGAGAATCAATAGAGTTTTGACAAGTATAAGAGTGAAACAGAATGAGTAATGGTAGGAAGGAATATGAAAGATATGAAAGAGACTGAATGCATCTGCGAAGGCCATTGACAACGATTTTGAGCCATGTCACCTATTGTGTCCAGCCATTGATTCTTAGAGTCCCGAGGGCCCCAACCCGGAAGTCTGCATCTCCCTACCTGACTCATTTTAACTGTCAAGGATTTCATGGATTGATGAGGCCATGTTTTCGTTTGGCCACCACTTACTCTTTTTCAACCTGCTTCTATATCAGCTAGTAATGTCCGTCGGGGGAGGCGATGGTTAGGTATGCGCAGCACGTGACCTAGCCATCTCAATCTATGTAACTTTATAGCCTCTTCGATTGATTTTCCCTCCTTGCCCAAAACTCTACGCCCAACGTCAACATTACTTACCTTATTATACCACCTAACATGAGAAAGAGATCGTAGACATCTATGATGAAAAACAGTCAACCTTTTCATGTCTTCAACCATGTCTATAATATGTCGAAGTGAGACATCCTTCTTATGCACTTCAAGCAATCCATATTGTCTCGGCATAAACTGAACTGCATGGTTTTGTTTGTTCATACATCTATGTCATAAGTAAATTTGCTCTCATTTTCTTCAGTAATTTTGTAAGGAGGTTTTCTGTTCTTTCTGGTTGGGTGATTTGAAGAATTTGGTATTTGTCTGATTGTACGTTTGTTTGTTTCTCGACATTATCTGATTTGTTCAATACAATTCCCCTAAATCAGGACAGACGAGGATTATGTCTTTATTTTCTTGAAGTTGTTTTCTGCCTCCCTTTGTTATCATTTTTTTTACATTTACTTCGGCTGTCTCCTACGGGAGGATGAGCCGGCTTCATGAACATCTCGAATCATCGCTGCCCAGGCGCGGCGATCTGATGCAAGGTTTTGCAACAGGGTTATCCAATTCTTGTTCCACAGACGGAGTCCGTAGACGGTTTGTAGCCCCAGTCACTCCATATCAGCCTTGACTGTACCAAGCCATGTAATAGAGTTCATGAAGTTTCATGGGAATTTGGTACGAGTGATGTGCCCAGAATCGCTCGGCCTTTTGTTTGAGAGTGCAGCTCTAGCCTTTACACAACCAAGTGTGACCTACAAGGCAGTAGGAGTGGAGTAGGGAGTCCACTATCTATTGGCAGCCGGTGACCGGAGTTCGGTTCATACGCCTTTTTGAATGGGACCAGACATCCAACAAGCCCTTTGTCCATGCATCTGCCGGTGAGCTCCAGTGAGCTTCATACGCCAGTCGTTAGAGGTTTGGAATCAGGGTTTAGCCACCTCCCCTAGACTGTCATCCAATGAACAGTCAACCCGGTGAAGAGCGCCGGGCATCCGCTTTCGCCCTCTCACTTTGGTGAAAAACACCTCCCTTTGTTATCAGATAATAATAACTCAGTCGTGCACGCATGTACTTGTAGCAGCTGTCGAAAATTGCAGCTTTAAATTGTTCGAGATGTTTTTCAGAATTAGGTGTGACAAATCAAATATCTGCAAAGTTAGATTCTCGAACTGAACTTTGGTCTGTAATTCGTTGATATTTCTCAATACATCGCAAAATTGTGGACCAAGTGATTGCAGTTAGAGTTGGATAAGGCGTGAGAGAAATAGTTGAACAGTTGAAGACGTGTTTTCCAGGATTCTGTGGAGACGATGAGACACTTTTAGGTTTTATGTCAGTCAGGAACTAATAGCATCTTCTCAACGCTTTTGTTTAACATTGGGAACATAATCCTGAATCCTTTCTCGTTCCTCATCAGATAGTTCATCGGAAGCGCACGGGTTCAGTGCGTGCCTATAATAGCGGGAAATGACAATGTTATGCAAAGTGTTTAATACTGCCGACATCTGGATGTTAAGATATCGGTTGAATTTGATGCAGTTAACAAGTGAGGATAGGTTAAGATTCTTTTAGGATATCAAGAGTGGGCGTAAAACTCATTGAAAGAGGCATTTGACTGGACTACTTTGCTATAATAGTAATATTATACGAGAATAATAAAAGCATCGTCAATCAAATAAGACATCTCATAGATTTTCAGGTTAAATCAGTTGGGAACTCCCTCAGAAGCATGCCTCGAAGTACTCAGTATGTGCTAGTATGCGTAGGTTTTTGAAACTACTATCCTCCATTGTTTCTCCTTCACTGAGTAGTGCTGTGATAACTAAAAATTGGGACTTTGGTTATCAGTTTTCAAGATTTTGGAGTATATCAGAAGGCAGTGTACAACTGGGGTAGAACAAAAGTTTCTTGCCAGCTCAGTGGTTGATTAGTCCAAACACCTTTTCGACAGCTTCTAAAGTGTAACTATTCATCCTTCGGACACCTGTTTAATTTCCCTTACTCTATGCTATCATTTGATTTTGTTGACCGAGAGGTAGTCTGATACTGCGAAATATTAATGGAATGACCAGTGGTGATCACTAATTAGAACCTAGGTAAACGCAGCAACTCCCAGGCCTCGGAACCCGGTACAAGGAGAGGTCGTAAACCATTCAGCCACTACAAGCTGACTCAGTTGCCCGAACTAGGACTAGGCAGCTGTCCAGTACTTCCTCCTGGTTTTCAATGGTTCTCTAACTGATATCAGTATCCGTGATCAACCTTGAAATAAATCAAATCCCTACAAACTAACTCTTGAAAATTCATCTAATGCTCGCTGGTGACTGGCTACAGGACGAAGTTGTCTGGAGTTGTGGTGAGAAGTCGTGATCAGTGGGGCTTCTCTCCGATCGAGAGTGCGGAGATTTAAAACACGCAACAAAGGTTAGTAGAGCAGGATTTAGTGATTTCATCATTATTTCGGCAGAAGTCTTCATCTGAATACTCCCCACACCCTATTAGAAATACTTTGGGAGATATACAACTAAGACGTATTCAGCGAAGAAAACTGTCTTTTCAACGATTCATTTTCACAAGCTGTACAATCGTAATTAATATTTAACAAAGAAATCATAAGACCAATCAGATACTGGTAAAATTTGTCTTCGAAAACGTATTACGTAATAGAAGGGGTGGTCGGTTTTCGACATAGAACTTTGCACATATGTGCGGCAGTTCAAGTCGCCACAATCTATGTAGCACGCAAAGCAAGAGAAGAAAGTAGAAGAAATGCATAATATAGACAGTAAACAGAGGTGTGAGACAAAGGAATAGTAATAACGGAGAACAAAAGTTTAATTGGAAATCATAAGTCACAAGGAGTGGATGCATCTGCGCCACTGAGAACGATTTTGAGCCATGTCACCAATTGTTTCCAACCATTGGTTTTTACCATCCCGAGGGCCCCAACCAGGAAGTCTACATCTTCCTACGTGGCTTAGATTAACTGTTGTGGATTTCATTGATTGGTGCCATGTTTTGGTTTGACCGCCGCTAGCTCTATTCCAGCCTGACCCTATATCAGCTAACATTGCCCGTCGAGGAAGGCGATGACTAGGCATACGTAGCACATGTCCTAACCATCTCAGTCGAAGTAATTTCACAGTCTCGTCGATTGATTTCCCCGCCTTACCTAGCACTCGAGGCCTAACCTCAATATTGCTCACCTTATTATACCACTTCACGCGGGAGATAAAACGCAGACACCTATGATCGAAGACAGCTAATCTTTTCATGTCTTCTGCTCTCAATGGCCAGGTCTCACAGCCATAAAGGAGGACGGAGCGGACTGTTGAGCAGTACACACGCCCTTTGGTCGATAGTCGGATATCGCGTCTACGCCAGAGACGGCGAAAACTGGCGAATGCGAACCTAGCCCTCTGTATTCGTGCTGAAATTTCGTCGGAGATCAACCCGTTGGGGCTGATGGTACTTCCCAAGTAAGTGAAGCGGTCAACGTGTTCTACCACTTCACTTCCTATTTCTAATCTAGGGGTCGATGAAGTCCAATCCTGCAGCATCATCTTACATTTTGTAGGGGCGAATCGCATGCCAAACATGCGGAGATTGTTCTCAAGGTGTTTCAGTAGACTCTGCATTTTGTCAGAGTCCTCGCCTAGAAGGACTAAATCGTCCGCATATTCTAAGTCAACGAGATTCTTCCCTGGTAGCAAGTCAATCCCTGAGTCGCTGAAGTGAGTTAGGGTTAAGTCCATTAGTACATCTATGATGAAATTGAATAGGAATGGGGATAATGGGCATCCTTGACGGACGCCACTAGTCGTCACCACTTCAGATGACAACTCGCCGTAAGCCCTCACCTGGCTGCATGAGTACGAGTAGAGTGCCTTAATCAGTGCAATGTATTTTCTTGGCATTCCCTTTACAGCCAAGCATCGCCAGAGAACCTCCCGGTCGACAGAATCGAATGCCGCCTTTAGGTCAAGAAATATAATGATTGTCGGACGCCGGTAGGAGTGCCTATGTTCTAGAATCTGTCGAAGGGTGAAGATGTGATCAATACACCCTCTACCTGGCCTAAAACCTGCCTGGTTTTCTCGTGTTTGTGTCTCCCGAGCACCACTTAATCTACGCAGTATTATTGAGCCTAGGATTTTAGATACTATATTAGTCGAGCTAATCCCTCTGTGATTATCACAAGATGACTTGTCCCCCTTCTTGTATATCGGGATGATCAGTGACTTACACCAACCCGATGGGACTTCCTCTGATTCCCAGACGCTGCCTAGAACCTCCGTTAACGCAGACAGTAAACTGTCGCCTCCGTACTTAAATACCTCTGGAGTCAATAAATCAGGTCCCGCTGCTTTGCCTAGCTTCAGATTGGTGACAGCTTTAGTAACCTCGGTTAAGGACGGAGGACCTGTGTCTATCTCCCATTCAGGGAGGTGTTGGATGTCCGGTAGGTTAAGTGTGGCTGTGGGCCAATTAAACTGCTCCTCATAGTGTTCTTTCCAGCGCTCCAGACGTCTATCCTGGGAGCTAATTATGGTGCCATTTTTCTCGGAGATTGTTTCGCTTATCATTTGTTTTTTACCACCTGTTTCCCTGATAAGCCTGAAAAGTTGTCTGGTGTTGCCTATCGCTGATGCTTTTTCCATCTCTTTCGCCTTTGTCAACCACCACTGTTCCCGGTCCTTGCGGAGACTTTTCGTAAGTTTCCTCTTGTGCAGCTTTCGCTCCTCATTGAATTCGGAGCTCGCCGGAATAAGTCTTCTAGCATCTATCAGTTCGGATGAGGCAGTCGAAATCCAGTGGTTTTTACTCACCTTTGGAATTACCTTATTCACAGCTTTTACAGCTGTATCTATGGCTGACTGAATATTCTTCCAGGCTTCTTCAGGGTGAGCGCAGCTGTCAAACTCAGATATGTGTTTAGCTAGTTCTTCCTCAAATAGGGACTTAGTTCCCTGGTCGAGCTGGGGACGTGATGGGTTTACCGCTCGCTGTTTCCTACGTCCGTTCAGTCGTAAGCACACACGAGCGCGGATCAGTGCGTGATCGGTATCTACACACGTGTTCCAGAAGGAGCGACAATCTCCTACCGACCCACGCCAACGATAGCTTATTGCTATGTGGTCTATTTGTGTCCAGCGTTGATTTGATGATGGGGGTCGCCAGGTCAAACAGTGTCTCTCCTTGTGTTTGAAGTTAGTGCTTACAAGATACAAATGATTATCTGAACAGAACTGTAGGAGACGGTCACCGTTGTCGGTTCGCTGGCACGGAATTCGGTATGTGCCACCAACATTCTTCTCAGATTGACACAATTTCCCTACTTGAGCATTAAAGTCACCAGCTAAAACGACTATATCTGAGCGTCTAGCCTTTCGCAGCAAACTAGACAGCTTTTGGTAGAACTCATCCTTCGTTTCATCCGAACTGCAGTCAGTGGGGGCGTAGGCGGAGATTACGAAAAGGCATCGGCGAGTAGTGCAGTCCTTTCTCCTTTTCACTGATCCGTTCAGGCGGACAGCGCACATTCGGCTATCTACCGGGATCCAGTCAAGTAATGTCTTTTCTGCTCTAGTACTTAAAGCTATCCCAACACCAGCTAATCCTCGTGAGCTAGCCGTCGCATCTCCTGACACCCTCAAGGTGAATTTTGCAGATTCATCCTGTTGGCCAGGTGGGGTTAGGTGAATAACCACTCTTGGGTCTTGTATGCGTGTTTCTGAAACACAACATACATCAATGGCTCGGGATGCCAGAGTCTTGGCTAGTGATGCTTGTTGTCCTATTTGGCAAAGTGTCCTAACATTAAATGCTCCTATATAAAATTGGTGGCGTGGTTTTAGGAGACAATCGGTGGTGGCTTTTTGGCTTCCATCGTTATCAGTGCACACAGAGTGAAGGGGAAGTGAAGAGCCAACAAGTAGAGGAGTTGCATTGGTAGAAGGAAGGCAAGATAATAGAGATGAAGATGAAGACAAAGATGAGCGAGGATTAGAGGGGTTTCGCGTGCACTTCGGATTGTGAGGGCGATTGTTACTTCCCGGCTGCCCACACCGTGGAAGTTGGTTGCGTGACCGCAGAGCCCAGGGGACAACTGCTTGAGGCCGGTCACACACGGCCTGTTTTTGTTTGTTCTTTTTTATTTAGTGTGTCTCAGTAGCGTATTTATCACTTCTGCCCTGTGACACGGCAGCAGAAAGCGCGGTCGTTGTTAATCCGGGCCCCGACCGATCCGGCATGATATTTTGTGATTTATTTGAAATCATAGGATTGGCTTGGGTAACTGCTTTTAGTCTAACTGCTATCCAAACAACCTTTCTGGCATGGTAGGACCTGCAGGAACATAAGTTCCAGCCAGTATAGCTTGTTGGGTCATTGCAGTGTTCAAGCCCGACCACCACGTCAAGGTAGCAGCTTTCGGTCGGGAATAGAAGGGGTGACTGATTGGAAATTAGGAAAGGGGCAAAAGTTGGCTTGACGTCATAAGTGTGCGATATTAACTCATCAATAAGATTGTGTAGAATGGAGAGGAACTAGTGGAAAGACGATAAAGTGTTTTGAAAAATGTAAAATCTGTATGAAAAAGCAATTTTATTCATAAACAGTAGTAGAGTGGTAATAAAATATGGATAACGATGGGAATTATAATGATAATAGTAAACTTCCACAATAAAAAGAAGCGAAATCACAGTAAGAACGTTATTCTGGTCACAGTAGGGTGAGTGGATGCATGTGGTGCTTCTGAATGCAGAGGTCCAGTTTCAGATACCGAGTATCCAGTCTAACGTTAAGGATAAGATACCGTTTTTGGCGGTTCCCAGTGGGAGATAGGGCTTTGAAGTTTCAGTACCAGTGGTGTTTTCTTACCGGGTAAGGTTGCTAGCCTTACACCCGACCTTCCCTCTTTGCCTGTCATACTGTGGTGAGAGCTGTCTACTAGCCGAAATTGGTAGACAGCAATTTACGTCAATTTTCACGTCCCATATCTTGGTCATGAGAAAAAAACAAGAACAAAGACTAACTCAACAACCGATCACAGCAGACTTAGCATGGGCGGAGACGAGTAGCAGATATATAAACGGACTGTCTAAGAAATGGCAACAAAGAAATAACAGAATAACCACCTTCAGCAGGAAAACAGCCAATCAGAAGACGTTGCTTCTCTGCTAACAATAAATATCTCTTGATTTTCTCAATAAACGATCTGTTGCCTGGCCCTTGTATTCTGTTGTTACAATACTACCGGTAAAGCGAGGTAAAGGAGTGCGCCAGCTGGGGTTCGGATCCTGGGCCACTTGCGTGGTTGGCCAGTGTTCTAACAGTGAACCGACGACGCACCGAGTAATATTGGTAATAATAATGTTGAAACGAGTTAAGATAACGCTACTGATGAAGGATAGTTTTAAATGAATCAGGAATAGCAATAATAAGAGGTAGAATAAAATACTATTGCTAATAATAAAAGTTAATAAGTAGAACATATTACTATGGTAGATTCATAGTGACCACCATTTCCATTTGTACACAGAGACCTAGTTTATAAGCTCTAAGGAGAGGTGAAAGCAGTTGCGGAATTCAAGACGAGCTGTTACGTAATCAACGAATTCATAAAATAATTATGACCAAGGAGAACTACATAAGGATACCGATTTGTAAACAAGTTAAATGAATTAACTAGAATAGTAATCAAAATAAAATAAAGACAAATGATAGTGACAAAAGGGTGGGGATAATCACTTATAAAACTTAATGCATGTTATGAGAAAAGGAATGGAGCTGCAAAAATTTCTTTTGAACACACAGAACTGGCTTGTTCATCAGATGACTTCTAATGGCCCCTGCTGAATGTAAAAGTCATGCTTGTAGAGCAAGCGAAACAATGGGTGAAATGCGATAAGTAACTTTGAAAGTTTTGTCAAAGTCAGCTCAATGTCCGGTATAGATGAGATGAGCTAGAATTGAGTTGCGTACAGCTTTATTCGAAGCTTTTGCCTAACGAAGATGCGAGGTGACTGTACACTCTCCGTCAAAATTTGGATATCTTGTCGATTGGCCATCTGTTGCTAACATCTACTAATTAACTAATTTGATGATTTGTAATCTCTTGTTTTAATATATATCTATATCACAACAGAATAATCAGATCAGAAGTTCACCTATTTTGTGTAACTAAGTAGAAGCCATCCATAGCAGGATGACTGTATTTACAATATTACTATGAAAATTGCATTGCATTAATATTTCTTTAAGTTTCTGAAAGTACGCAGTACGAGGCAAAGATGCGGGACCCTATGGAATGACTCCAGAGGTGTTCATGGACGGCGGAGACAGTTTACTGTCTGCGTTAACTAAGGTATTAGGCAGAGTCTGGGAATCAGAGGAAGTCCTGTTGGGCTGGTGTAAGTCATTGATTATCCCGATATACAAGAAGGAAGATCAATCACAGCGGGGACCAGCTTCACCGATGTGGTATCTTAAGTTCTAGGATCAATAATCATGCGTACATTAAGTGGTGTTCGGAGAAAAAACAACAAGAAAACTAGCCAGGCTTCAGACCACGAAGAGGGTGAATTGATTATATCTTCACCCTTCGACAGATTCTGGGACATAGTCATATCCACCGGCGTCCAGCAATTGTCATGTTTCTTTACCCAAAGGTGGTATTCGATTCCGTCGACCGAGAGGCAGTATGAAAATATTTGTCTGTGAAGGGAATGCCGATTAAATACATCGCACTAAACTCGAACTCATGAGGTCAGCCAAGTGAGAGTTGTCATCTAAAGTAGTGACAACCAGTGGAGTCTGTCACGGATGACCCACTATCCCCATTTCATCAAAGATGTACTAAAGAACTTAACCTTAACTCACTTCAGCGACATTCACGCACTAACTTGTTCACAGGAAATAATCTCGTTGACTTACAATACGCAGATGACATAGTCCTCCCAACTAGGTGAAGACGCTGACAAAGCCGAGCAGAGTCTTCTGAACACCTTGAGCAGCAATCTTAGAGTGTTTAGCATGCGACATGCTCCGCCAAATGTAAGATGATGTTACAGGACTGGACTACACTGACTCCTAGATTAGAATTAGGGAGTGAATTGGTAAAGCGCATTGACCACTTCACTTATTTGGGGAGCTGCATCAGCTCCAACTGGTTGATCGCTGATGAAATCTCAGCATGGACACAAAAGGTTCGTGCGGCTTGTCATCCTGCTGGTAATCGATCAAAAGACGTACGTAATGCCTAGCAGTTTGTCCAGTCCTCGTTAATGGCTGGCTATAAGACTTGGCTAGCTGTCGCTAACCATAGGTGTCTGCGTTGTATCTGCCGTATTAGGCGGTATAATAGGGTGAGTAATATTTAGGTTCAGCATCGGTCGAGTGCTAGGTAGGGAGGGAAAATCAATCGACGAGGTTGTGAAGTCACATCGATTGAGACGGTTAGAGCATGTTTTACGCGTGCACCCCTAGTTTTCGCCTTCCTCGAAGGACAATGCTAGCTAACTTAGGGTTAATCAGGTTGGAAGAGAGAAAGCTAGAGGTGGTCAAACCAAAACATGGCATCATCAGTCAGTCAAATCAACAACAGTTAGTTTACGCGACACGTATGGTGGTGTAGAATGCTTGGTTGGTGGGGGTCCTCAGGATGGTAAGAACCAATGGTTGGAGAAAATTTTTAATATGGTTCAAAATCGTTCTCAGGGACAGCGCAGATGAATTCACTCTTTGTGATATATCATATCGAATAAAACTCCATCGTCCTTCCATATGACTGTTCTTTTTCCTTCACGCACAACTCGAACCGCTGTACATCTGTGCTAAGTTCTACGTTCAAAAAAATTAAGGCATTCACCCAAAAGTTTTCAAATTATATTTTGATGACTGTTTCAGGTCGCGTATGATTCGACAAAGCTTTTAAAGACAAGAGATATCTTTGATATATATATACACCTTTCTTATATTAATTTCCCTGAAGAAGTTCAGACCAGTTTGGCGAACACAGGGAACGTTGGAACTAAGCATTTCCAACTTATATGTCAATTTCTCTGAGATTTTACAAATGTTCCTCTTACATATGTCGACTTCTATACATTGCCATCCAACTTAGAGAAAAGAGAATAACAGTCAATTATTTACATCATCTCACCATATATGTTGCCGTTCACCTAAACGTTGAACAACACACACATCAGCGCTGCATATCTGCAGCAGAGTATTCATCACCTTCGAATGCCAACTACACCATGAGACTATATACTAACTGTCAAATTGGCTAGCACATCATAACACATAGAATATCAATGTACGCGAATCAGATACAACAAGAAGGGATATTTACAATTTCTATTTATCTTTTTTTACCACAAAATATGCAAAAACAAAGAACAGATAAAAGAAATAGCACAGAGAATAGTCGAGAGTATGTTGGAGTAATTTATAACAAAATAAGGGTTTTTATTCACCGAGTAATATTAATAATAATAAAAATAATAATGATAATAACTACAATAGTAGTTTCTAAGGAAAGAAAGGCATTTCTGGCGATCAATCTATTATCAAAAAAACACGAACATTGCCACGTAATCTGTGATGGTGATGGAAGAAAATTTTATTTATCATTCCTGTGGTACTTCTTCGCATGGAACAATCCTTGTAGGTTCCACCACTGGCACGATTCCGTCACTTCCACTACTACTACTACTACTACTACTAGGAGTAGTAGTCGCCGTCGAATCTCCATCATTTCTCAGGGATAATTTAGCTGAATCGTTTTCTTCTTCTTTTCCTTGTGATTCAATTTTATTCGTCTCCACTTTATTAAGATCTTGATTTCTTAAATAGAGTTTATCAATTTCATCTAAAAGAAAGACAGAATGGACGGTGTTGTGACACACAATGCAGCGATATGCATATGAAGGATACAATCAGACCAAATTACCAAAGTATAACGGTGAGCCAGGAGTGCGGAAGCACCAGTAGCCTTGAACGCATACTACTCGTTCGATAACGAGACCTACTATTCACAACACAGTGTCACTTTGAACGCTGTGCACGGATAGAGGTGTGAATTTCATCCCGATTTCGATTTTAAGTACTGTTTGGACAATTTGTCTATGGCTTGTTAGTGCTACAGTCACGATTAGGGTCAAGGTTGGTATCAGGGTTACAATTAAGATTAGGGTTAGCATTATTTTTATTATCCGCATTCGCCTAGAAAATAGTCATCGATCCTCTTAGTGGAACCCATACTGATTCAATCGGTGAAACCCTCTAACTAATCAAACACAATCCCTCCCTACAAAACCAATACTTGAAAATTAATTAATCTGATGCTCACTAGCGACTGGCCATATTCAGGTAGTTAACCTGTGGTTCTAGAGGGAAGCCGTGACCAGTAAGGTGCAACAGGTCGAAGGTGAGGCAATAACTCATCGAAGAAGACATTGAGAAGTGGTCGCGCTATGTCATGAATTGGTAGATGTTAGAATTCATGGGCTGGTCATTGGATCGGGTCACAGTGACTTAATGGTCTACGAGCTAGCTCGCCTTGTAACCAGAAGGCCCTGGGATCGGACCTTGCTGGTGGGTGCGTACTGAAGAAGAGTCTACAACTAGACGAAAAAGGTGTCCAGTACACCCAGCCTTTACAATGGTTCTCTTACTGATGTCAACTTATGATGAAACCCTCCAACCAATCAATCGAGGTCTTTTGAGGAACAAGACTAAAAATTGGCATAAGAGGGATAAATGGGTCACAATATGAACTCGGATTCAATCACCTTGGTGAATACATGCATATAGACTGATCAAGCCTGAAAACCTATACTCTTCATTATAATTTGGAGGTTTTCTTGCATCATGTGAGGAAAAAATATCCTGCTTAATGTATTCTCATGTAAACAAACATCATATTTATATGCAAAACCTAATGCATTTCCTGATTGGTCGGCTCAAGGGCACTCGTCGTGCGTTCGCATTTGCCTATATTCAAATCATATATGTGTGAAATAGTAATGTGATCAAAACTCTACAGCATATACTCTACAATATGCATGATATTTTATAAATTCTAAATACTCTTGTGTTATTTTGCAAGTGCATAATGCAAGAAAAACAAACTTTTGTGAACGACGACGACAATAACGTTATTCCTACCTACACTTCCACCACAGTGGTTAGATCGATCAAATGACTGA
Organism: Trichobilharzia szidati; assembly: GCA_944472155.2. Lineage (NCBI taxonomy): Eukaryota > Metazoa > Platyhelminthes > Trematoda > Strigeidida > Schistosomatidae > Trichobilharzia > Trichobilharzia szidati. The sequence continues at coordinate 115,578,428 of OX235274.1, read as the reverse complement.
AATTCAGTCAACCATAGACGATCGCTTCATCGACTAGTTGTAAGTGTGATGTGTACTCCTCACCAGAGTGGAATTCATAATTTTCTAATCCCCTTTTTCATTATCCCTACGATTAGTTTCAGGAATAATCAACACGACACACACCAATTATTAGAGTTTATCACTCCTCCACCTCCTTCTTGGCATTCAATACAACAATATAGTCGTCATTAGAGTGTGCGTGCGTGTGTGCCTGTGTAGGGTTAAAATCACAATGATATGACTACGTGTAACCCCTCTGTATACACAATATATCATAACAAACCTGAATCCGATGCACGAAATCTCTTTGGCTTCGAATTCACAGCATCGGCATTTTCATTACCACAGTGATTTTCCTTCTGTAAACTGGCAAGTTCACTCTGAAGTTCTGCAATTTCTGAAGACAGAGATGAATTCATAGCTGTATAGTGCCATATTTCATCTTGAAGGTCACGATTCGCTAGAGCTATATCAACCAAACGTTGACGACTTTTCATTTGGCTTTGTACGGTTTCGTTAAGGGCTTGTTTTAAAGACTTACAGCGATTTCTATAGAGAAAAAACATTATGGAAACGTTTATATATATATATATATCATTACCAAGTGAGTAACTGTCAACTCTGACATAGAATTAGTATTCATTATCGCAAAATAAAGTCATCACATTTATTATCGATTGACATCAACCCATGGGCACATATCGTGTCTTCTAGTCATTTCAAATGATGAACACTTATCAACATACTTGTCTTATCTAACCTAACATCACCTGATTATTATTCACAACACAGTTCGACTTAACATGAACAATTGATACGAATGAAAACACGAAGGTCTAGTCTAAATGCAATTCACACTTTCAATATCTTTTATATAACAACCGTCAGTAATGTAGGTCACACAGATGAACTGACATCACCGTCCTACGTAGTAGTAGTAGTGGTAGTCCTATTATCAACAAAACAACCAAAATCGCTTCAAGTACACTTCGGCACATACGGAGGAGACTGACGACCAGACCAAAATTATTCAAGAAGCGTTTAAATGCTTTAATAGCCCTAACCATAACTAAACCAAAAATCTGGGTAGGGCTTCGAAGAAAAGACCAAATACCTAAAGATACTCTAATTGTGTCTATACAAAAATGCTCGCTTGGAATGTGATGCGATATACCTCGGACAAACATCTCGAGAAATCAAAATCAGAAGAAATAAACACCGTAAAGCCGTCTCTGTTCGACCACCGAGAAATCCAGTTGAACAAGAAAAACTTGAAAAATCATCAGCCATAGGTCGTCTACACGCAATAGAATCAGGTCACAAAATTGATTTCGACAATATTGAAATCATCATCCAGAAACATTTCAGAAATAACAAAGAACGTCTAATAACGGAAAAATCAATAAGAATGTGATAAGCAATTTCATTATGTAGACACACACTGCTTTTATAATTTTACACACTTATCAAATCCAACAATCTACACCTAGTTTTGTTATCTTTACCAACTGGCCAACTTGACAACGCCAAAAATGACCCCATACTGAGGAACGATGATTAAGTTGTCACATGAGCTGAAATTTTGTAAATCCTTGTTTAATAATAGTTTGATAAAGCTATTAGCGTTAAATTGCGAAACGTCAGTAAAAACAATATCGTTTTGTCTTTCATTCATTGGGAAATACAAAACACCTCTATTGATACTGGGTACGTTACTTTGATGACATATTCGTAATGATTAAAAGAAATGTGATCTGGAATACACTCACAAACTAATAAACAACATATGTTAGGAATAAATTAGATTCACAATAGAAGAAGAATTAGACGACAACAAAACTCTACTCTCAGATGTCTTAATCAAGAGAACTAACAAAGGAAATTTAGAAACACAAGCGTATAGTAAAATCAACGCACACAGACGAAATGTTCAACTTTGGTGGTAATAACTCAATAACACACAAAAGAAACTGTGTGCAGACATTGTTTAAAAGAGCACTCCAATGCTGAAGAGAATGGAAGAAAAATACCTACTAGCTGTCTTCAAAAATACCAGAGAATTTCTAGTAGTCTGGTACTGAAGCAATGAATCAGCGATTAACAGACACACTGCCACAGATCAAATACATCAACTAATAAAAAGTAAGTCACGTGACAAGAAAGCTGAAATTCCAAGTAAGTAGAGACGTAAAGTAACCACCAGTCACGACAGTGGTTGCCAGAAGATACAACTACATCATTCATGGAGAATTTAAATACGTCTATTTTATACTAAAATCTAAAGCAAGATCATCCACCTGAGTTACAAATCTTCTGCATTAATTCAATATTTAAACACCACCTAAATGTTGGTCACTAAATGACCACACTACAGCCTCAGATATTACAATGAGACATATATCAAGATATACAACAAATCAACAGAAACATTGGCGAACAAGTCACAACTATGTCATAACCGTTGAATGTACCATGAAAACTCCTGCAATGTCACATTTTAGTTGGTCAAGTCAGCTACTACAGGTAGACAAATGAGATAGACTTCAGGTCCTAAAGATATCGGGTTTTCAACTAATCCTATCTTATCCTATCCTATCAACCAATCACATAAAATTGACATTTCAGTGTAACAAATGAGTGGAGCTAATTGGAACTTAATGTGATTAGCGGACACTGATTTCTCTACGAGAACCTATTCGGAAGAATATTTGCGCAAAAATTGAACCAATTCAACTTATAAAAGTATGACATATCACTCACAGCTGGAGTAACACAAATCCTAGAGACAAAAATAAGCACAACCGAAATAAGAATGAAAAAGAATATAGCAAGCATCTTTTGTTCACTGTTCCATTGGTCGATCACAAAAACTGTTATTCCATATTAGATAAGTTTATTTTAAATATCACACAGTGATGATGCAGCATTAACAACTGGATGACAAGGTGTCCAGCATAAATTATTGCCACTCATAATCTTAACGATTTTAGTCACACGACTTCACAATTTGTCTAATAGATATTCTCTCTCCATTTTCCCCTTGTTGTTTGTTGCCACTTTCTATATCTCCAGTATAGACTCTGCATCATTCCGAATGCACGGGTGTGGTTTTGAGTCGACACACAAAGTATCAGTGATTAACCTTTCTCTCTCCACCTAACTACAGTACTTTTTAATACTTTCACCCTGTCCACCCAACACGTATTGGATGATTTTAGTAATTTCCAAATTCCTATTTACCCATATACACAAACTGTCCACATTGGATTGCATTAGTCAACGAATGGAACAAGAAAAAAATGTTAATAAAAAAATATTACATATATATATAGTGCTTTGGTGGCATAGTAGTACAATGTTCGCCAACCGCGCCACATATGGTTCGGGGTTCGATCCCCGGCCACCAACGCACTCCTATACCTCGCTAAGACAGTAATAAGACTGGTAAAGAGGGAAGGGTGGGCATGAGGCTAGCAACCCCATCCCGTAAAGATAAACACCGCTGCTACCGTAACTTCAAAGCTCTAGCTTGAAGCCCTATGTTCCAATGGGAACGTAAAGGACTATATATATCCTTGCAACTTAAGCACTGTAGTAGTAGAGATACCCATACTAAACTTTTCAACTGATATAGCAGCAAATGGAATGAAAGTAGATTCTCAAAATTGTTAACTGGAGTCAATAATCTACTCCGGTCACTCTCAGACGATACACTGACGGAGTGACTATGATGATGTCACCAAAATCATTATCCAAGGCTCTTATACAGTGGGAATCAATCTGCTCCAGGATAATGACACCAAGATTCTACTCCATAGAAAGGAGAATTACAATTACCCAATTCTACTCACCCAAAACAACGCAGAGCGTCCTGTGAAGGAGAAGGAAGTCTTCTACAGAAAACTGCCAGCAGTAAACCGCAAGACACCAAATGAAAGCATCAAAACTTTGATGGGCGATTTAAATCCAAACCAAGCTAAGAGCAAACACAACTTAGGAAGATAACCCATCAAGAGTTGGGAGGCTTTCGCTCGGCTAAATGAAGGAGAAGGCAGGACCAGTCCTCGATTTCTGTACCTTCAATGATTTAGTCATTGGAAGTAGGGTGTACAAGAACAAGGACATAAGCAAATCGACATAGGCTTCACCAGACACTAGATACACCAAAAATCAGACAGACTTCATCGCAATGTTCTAAAGAAAGTGGAGATTCGTTCTCCCAGAGGAGGAGATTTGGCTTCATAGCATCATTTGGTTCAAGGGACCTTCGAGAACAAGTTGAGAGACTGAAAAGCAACTGGGAACAGACCACAATTCAAGTTCAACACTGAGAAACTGAACGATAAAACTACAAAGGACACCTTCACTTCAGCCATCACAGCAAAGCTAAAAAAATTTTGTATCATCACCGAGGAAACCTGTGTGGAAGAACATTAGAACTCTCTAAATGCTATGTGCAAGGAAACCTCTACAGACGTCTAAGGTAGAAAGAACAGGCAAAAGAAAGGAATCATTCTCTACGGACTCCTGGGAGCTAATTAACGAAGGAAGGATAGTGAGACAGAAGATGAACTAATGCAGAGAAGAATAACAGAAAGAGAAGCTGAATTCAATATACAACGCACTGAATAAAGAAATGGACAAGAGTGATAGCAGAGACACAAGACAATTCTACAACACACTGGCCGACAACTGAAGCAGAACAGGTAGGCCACGGGCAAAAGAGACCTCAGAACATTGCATCAGATAACCAGGCTGCTCGCTATCCGGGAACAGATCAACACAGATGATGAAACAAATAAAAGGTAGCCAAGGGAAGCTGATTATCAAAGCGGAGAATTATGGGACACAATGGGCTGATCACTTCAAATGACTCTTGAACCGACCGTCACCTGCAACCCGTTCAGGACTACTACCAACAGCCACAGAACTGTCAGCGAACACCAGACCGCCAACTGAAGCAGAAGTGTTCAATGCAATCAAGCTACAGAAGTCCAGGAAAACTGCAAGACGGAATCTGAATACAGATCACCGAATAGAGTAGACCATGGCTGTCAAATGTCTACCTCAACTTCATCCACTCTGAAAAAGTTTCCGACAGCAAAGACTGTGAAATAATTTGGAAACTGTTTGAACACTATGGAGTGAAGTGGGTACACCTTGATTAACTTCCTTCAACAGCTACATGTCAAGTGATTCACAAGAGAAAACACAGTGATGCCTCCGAAGTGAAGACAGGAGTAAAACCAGGCTAACTACTGTCACTATTGATATTCCTGATTGTGGTGGACTGGATTATTTTATAGATGGAGAGTGGGGAGAGGGAAGACAGTAATATGCTGGACCGATAAGAAAACTCCAGACGATTTACACTTGGCTCGAGTGGAACCCGTATAGGAAACCACAAGTTGGACGCCATTCCGAGGGTGACATGGTGGAGACCATGTGAGGACGAGATTATAGCCTCTAGGCAGCTGAAAACAACTTCACAGAAAAGAATCAAATGGAGTTGTGCTGTTGAAGCCCTATGTTCAACTCGATACCAAAGCAGATAATAATAATAATGGTTATTTTGAAGAAAACCTATTAAGTATTTTACCAATGAAGCTCACAATTACCAGTTTATTAAATAAAGAAAAATACCTAAATCACATCTTACACTGTAGTAGATACTCTTTTCTCGCAACTCTCATCCACGAGATTGAATGCTCTTGCCACCTTCACAGTTTCCCAGTTCCGATCCAACTATATTGAACAAAAACATTTAACACATTATATTACCGGTGAAAAACAAATAATTACAAAAGTTACATACTATACCATGAAAAACAATTACTACCACAACATACAATTATCAATTATGGAGCAGATTTCAAATGTCTAACAAAACGAGCAGTAGCACTTAGTAGCACAAGAAAACACCTAAATGATGAAATAAAACAGATAGATGAAGAGTTGTTGGTATCAAATAACTATCCTATAAATTTCATTAGGAAGATCAGTAAAGGCCAAAAGCAAAATAAAAACAATTGTGAAACTAGTAATGATAACATAAATAAGAGAGAATATAAGTCATCCACCGTTATAGCATATAAAGAGGCGACATCTGAGGCCCTACGTAGGATTCTTAATAAAGCAGGAATTAGGGTGGCATTGAAAACTACAAACTCACTCAGGTAGGACAAGCTCTGTAGGTTAAAGGACCCTGGTGACCTAATTAGACAAATAATATAATTTACAAAATACCCTGCAATGACTCTGACTGAGGTCAACTACATAGGTCAAACTAGTAGGTCGCGGGTAGTCAGATTGTCGGAACATAAGAATTTAGCTAAGGTAAGAATGGTTGACCCCGAAAAGATTAGTAATTCAGAAAAAAGCTCAGCACTACACTGCACTGTATGGATTAACACACAACCACACAATAGGGTGGGAGAGGGTTAAGATTCTAAGAAGTAATCTATGTAGGTGGAGAGAGATTGATTACTGCATCCTGGTTCATTGAGTCTACACCCAACACATGCAACAGAAATGACTCAATGCAAATACCAGAAATATGGAAGATATTATTACCGCCGGTCAAATCACAAGAGGATGATAAATAATCTTAAAATTCTATTTCCATTCAAGCACATCACAACACTCGTCTTATTTCCGGTCTGATTATATTTGATCAATAACACTAATATTATTATTGTTTCTGAATGTACATTAGCCTATATTGATTTTTATTCCAATATCTAATCGATCCACACATGTATATAAATGAAGGAAAAAGTTGTGTGAGTAGTGATTTGATATGATTATGAGTGGCGATAGTTTGTGCCTAAAACGTCATAAGTTAATATTACTGTACAACACTGTGTGATTTATCAAAATAAAATCTTGTCCATAATGGAGTTGTGCTCCACCACAGTGCCCATGTTTCACACTTATATGAATTATACAATTATCAATACTAACAAGAGGCGAAGAAGACTACTCAACCAGATGACGTCTAGTCAGTCACTCAATCAGGCCGTAATATTATTAACAGACATAAAATCAAGCAAGCCAAAAACATAAATTTCGATAATTCCATTATAATATTTTGAACACAAGTTTCAGTGAAGAGACTCGTTTCAACGGATTTACTATCAAGCTGTACAAGCGTCTTAAGAAATTATATCCTGTGAGAAAATACAAACAAATGTATGAGCACAGAAGATAATAATAGAGTGACTTGCAGTTGAATTAGATGCGATTATATAATCACACAGCTAAATGTCAAGTGGTAAAACAATCAATGTTATATACACAATAACTCATAGGATGTACAGATATTGGAAGGGTGCGTTTAACCACCATAGGGTTAGTGGGCAAATATGAAACGTTACATAACATGGTATGAAATTTGATAGGATGGAAGTCAATATTGCAAACAAGTATTTTTGATTTTGAATGGCAGCAGGGATAAGTGGAAATGCTTCAAAGTGAGAATAGCAGTAATAATAATAACAACAATAATGAGATTAATAATGATAGTAGTAATGAGGGGAAGGTACATCGACAAAAAAAGCAAATTAAATGAGTGAAAAACACAATGGTAACAATAATAAAAAACAGATAGATACGTATTTATCCGTCTACGTCCACTGCAGAAATACAGATTGTACATACTTCTTTTACACGCGAAAGTCTGGCTCAAACTAATGAATGGAGAAGGCCTCCCCTGTTTTTAGGAGTTTAGAACGAAGAAAATGCGGCAAGTTAACACAGATTCCATAGATGATCTCAAAATCATGGTCAGCGTTGGCAGAGTGACAGGAGTCGATCAAGTGTTGCAGAATACATCTCCCCTCCCTCTCCCCTTTTCCTTTGCAAAACCGTGCTGGAATATGTTCTCCTATTCGTGTGGAAAATCTCCTCTGGCTACGGCCAATGTACTTTGCTCCACAAGAGCAGTTAAACTGATAGATGTACATGGAGGAGGCCAGATGAGTGGGCTTATCTTTTATACTACTGAGATTGAGAACAATTCACGACTGGCGAACGTCATTTGTAATTTTGCAGCAAACAACGTCTTACTGACTGATTTAGGGAGATGATTTTTGAGTATATCTAAAGAGCCTGATCACCTTTGAATTCCAAATTCATGAATGCGGCTTTCTTAGGAACTGAGTCAGTGACCCGTTTGGTCTGCTTATCTTTTGTATTTTTGTCAGTAAATCGGTTCGGATAGCTGTTTTCTGCGAGCGTGGTTTTTAGGAAGGAAAGCTTTAAGTGAACACAGTCAGAACTACAGATGTTTTTATCCTAAAGCAGAGCAATTGAATTCCGTCCCCTTTCCTGGACATAAGCACCCAACTATAAAATTAGTTAGTTGTCCATTCCATGTACGTTTCCGGCGGATGGATATTTTGAGAGATCCACCACTGCACCTACTAACGCACACATCATGAAAGGGAATGCTTAGTTCACATTTTCTTTTCTATGGTGAGTTGCAGAGAAGGATGTCAGTTGTTGAATGCAAGCAAGATATCACTAGGAATTACGTTCTTGTCTCAGACAACGAAAGTGTTGTCTACGTATCTTATAGAAATATCAAAGCGACTGATGGTTTGATCAACTTGAGAGTTCCTTCACTTCAGTTCATGCACTGATAGAAATGAGGAGGAATACGAGTAACATTCAGATGGGGAAAAACTAACAATGTGTCAACAGAATGTCTATAATTTTGGGCTGTGTACGCATTCGAATAATTCATTTACTGGTACAGCTGTTACGAAAAGTGTTCACAGCATTCGTTCTACGACTTTCAATAAATCGCTTAAGTCAAACACCCTCCCCTCCTAATTCATATTACTGCAATAATACGTATACTATGAAATTATACATCGGAATCTAATCACTCTCGGATTCCCCAAGCGATTACAACCTGAATCTCATGAACCATCTATGTGGAACCACCTAGATGAAACTGAACTATGCTATCTGCAAATTCGAAGTCAACGAGATTATTCCCTGGTGGTAGTAAGTCAATCCCTGAGTGACTAAAGTCAGTTAGGGCTAAGTTCATTAGCACATCTATGATGAAATTAAACAGAAATAGGAACTATAGGCATACCTGTCGTCACTTCACATGACAACAAAACTTGTGCATGGCTTCATAGAATTAGCAGTGTTGCGCCACTGAAAGGAGAATCACCAAGTCATGCTAATGAAAACACAGGTGAATTGATACCTCACTCAAACAAAATTCTTATATAACAATCGAATAAAGACAAAGTCAACTGTAATACTAAAATGAATTTTTAAACAGTCTTAAAATTAGTCAGTATATTCTCTCCATTCTCTATCGATCAATATAAACAATTCAATACTTAACAAATCAATAAATCAAATTCAAATACAACAAACCTCCATTTCTTCAAAACTTTGTAATTCATAAGTAAGTTTTGCATTCTCCTGGAGTAAACGCTCTCTTTCAGCTAATAATTTATTTACTGCATCCCGTTTGAAGTACTTTTTCCTCATTTCCGCCATGTATTCATTCTGTAATAAAAGGATCATATACATACATATATATTTATATATGAAGTTCAAACTGATGAGAGAAAAACCGTAAACATCGAAGTTGAAAAAATTTACAGCGCCATATAGTGTAAACCACGATGGATAACAACACTACATTCATACAATAAGCGAGCATATATCATCCAAGTAGCACTGAGAACTTCAGTCAAATCACAGGCCTTATTGTGTTCAATAACATATATACTGAAATTATCATTTGTGACACAGTATCAACTATATATTTGGTGGTAGACTGGCTAACAAGAAGGCAAGATGACAGTATTAAGCGGGGAGGGAGGGGGCTATTTCCTGGAAGAAGTTATGGGTTGGACAATGCACACACACACACACACCCATACATACCTTTCAGATCATTTGTTCCTCTTACATGCAAACAAAATCTTATCAGTACCATGATGTGTCGAGCTAGGAAAGTTTGCACAATCGACACTGTGGGCTACGAAATAAGAGAAATATAAAAATTATTATATGACAACGGATACCCAAAAAATTGTTTTTAAAGTCTTCATGAGGAGAAGAGATAGAGAGAAATGCCTGCGAATGGTGTAGATAAGATACATGCGTAAACCTTAGGCACAGTGGCGGTAAGTAATTCCATATTAATTTGTCTATTAGATATATCACACATAGTGTGAAACAGTATTATTATTTACTGGATGACAAAGTTTCGAACACAAATTGTTATTGTTCGCAATCATATCAATTATAATCATACAACTTCGAAACTTTAGTTCAACAGTTTCTTTTTTCCTATTTGATAGTTCTAAGATCTAATACATTAGAGTACAGGAAGAGATTGATCACGGAAGCTTTATTTATCGAATCAACTGCAAGCACGTGTAATAAGAATGATTCAGCACCCGTTCACTCAGACATCTGGAAAATTCTACTACCTCTACAAATAAAATAGGCAAGAGAAAAGAAAATTATAAAACTAAAGTTTCGAAGTTGTGTGATTATAATTGATGAAGTGATTGTGAACAATAACAAGTTGTGTTCGAAACTTTGTCATCCAGTAACTAATAATACTGTCTCGCTGTGTGATATATCCAATAATCAAATTCATATGGTGCCGAAGAGACGTACATACATGACTTTACCGTTCAAAGGAGACACAACAATTGAATTGCTGGCATCGAAACTTCGGAAAATTGTAGTTAAGACATTTTTTACCGCAACATTGTATTGAAAATTTGCCATTCATTGTTTCATTCCAATGCAGGTGAGGGATACGCTACCGAGTCTGACCAATTCAAGGTGCATTTGTAAATTTAACTGTTCATACGGAGACAGCTCAGTTCTCAAGATCAGATGGCCAGAAAGGATCAGCAATAGGGATATCTGGGAGCGAACCGACCAGGAACCGATTGTCAAACAAATAGGCAGGAAGAAATGGAAGTGGATTGGCTGGCCATACTCTTAGGAAACCATCAAGTGACATCACTAGACAAGCCATCGCTCGAGTGGAACCCGAAAGGGAAGCGGCGAGTTGGTCGTCCAAGGGTGACTTGGAGTAGGAGGAGACTCTAGTAAAGAAGCGAACGCAATGGAGACGCACGGCTGAAGCCCTATGTTCCTCTAGGAATTAAAGGAAGTAATAATAATAATATGGAGACAGCTACATAGGTAGAAAGATTCGGCAAGCTCACCGTCGCCTTCTGGAGCATTGTCCATTGTGATTAGGTAAAGGTATAGTAAAGTCAAACAGAAATTTCATACTGGCTTTCTTAGTGGATACGGAGCACAAGACCGACAAAAATTCAGATTTTACAATCCTATATAAAGTGTCACCTCAAATCCCTAGGTTGGTACGTCTTCGGTTGCTCGGGTTAGCTGAGGCAGTCGCCATAATGATTTTTCAAGCCAGTCTCTGTGCTCAGAAAAAAAAGCGTTTGTTCAATCTCTTCATCTCCCCGCATTCTAAAATAGTTATCTCTCCTGGTGACACAGGAAAACTGTAAATATTATATTATTATGATTTTATTCTATTTGTAATGCTAACTGTATTATCAGTATCCTTTGCTGTACTTGTAGATTCTAACCTCGGTTTCACAACTCATCATTATCACATTATCTAATTGCTATGTCACAACAGTCACTTCCTCTCTCCACCCCTAATAGCACACACATTCTATTTATACACTCACTGTTGCCTAGATTATATAAACACTTGAATCAATTTGTCCTTGTTATTATTATCATAACAAAACTTAACCTTGAGGAATTCAACAACCAATCACAGAGGACTTAATGTGTGCAAATACGATTCGCAGATATATGGCTTAACTTTCTGAGAAACGGTCACAAGCAGTACAGAGTAACCTCCAGCAAGAAAACAACCAATCAGACGAGGTTGCTTCTCTGCTAACAATAACGCTAATAATAATGTACATAAAAATCTATAAATATCTCTTGATTTTCTCAATAAACGATCTGTTGCCTGTCCCTTGTCGTCTGACGTTACAAAATTATATCCCACGGTGTGTTTCGTAAGTTAAGGCAATATACATCAACCAGCATCATCTCTGGCACCATCACTGGCAATGTCACACTTCCTACCTAAGACTTCCACACTATCTCATAAAGCTTCATTCTGTTCACCGAATACGGAACGAGCCTTCTCTGAGTTAAGGACTTCCCCACTGATGAATGTTCAATTGTTCTCACTTGTGCAGGATGTTTTCGTATCGGATAGTTGTAAGCACTTTTAAAGTTAAACGACGCGTCCGAATAATGTTCAGATTATCTTACAAATGAGTAACGTCATTCGGACACGCCTATTATAAATAAAATGTCCGAGTTGTGAAAGTATATCGTAAATCAGGATATGTCAATAAGCAAAACAGACTGGAAGTTACAAACAAATTGTAGGTATCAATAAGGAAACATTTTCACCTTGTGCATAACTTACAAATATACGCTTATTTTCTGTTTCTGAACGCTGCAAATCTTCTTTCAATTCACAGATCATTTCCCGCTGTCGAGCAATCAGTTTTTCACCACGTCGGCGTCGATCTTCAATCTAAAATTTATTTAAATACACAGGATGACACTTTTCAAATATACCATATATAAATATGATACTGAAATGCAGTAAAACACATTTCCTTTGACTAACGGCCACACTTGTATTTAGAGAAAACGGCATGTAACTTCAATAAAACCACTAAGATATAACACACTATGCTAATATATGAATGTCTTTATATATATATATTATACGCTTACAAGTTGAAGCCAGGTTGTGCGTAACTGGTTTCAAGGAGTTACACCCAGGGCTTTGGAATCACACAGCACTAATGCTGTTCCTTTTTCAGGTATTCCGAGAAGAAACTGACTTCTGTCCATGGTGTGATCAGCCGGGAGGTAATAACCCCTTACACACTTCCATCCACCTTCTTACTTGCTCCTCACTACTCTACAAGCACATTCTACGTCTTCTATCTGTCTATCTATCCATCAACTCTGATACCATCAATGGAGATTACGGAAGGAGGAACAACATTATCGTTAATTGCTTAAAACCATCCTGATGGCTTTATATTAAAGCATTCGGCGTTGTTGTGTACTCCAGTTTATCATGATGATTGTAAAGGGATCTACCATACAATAATGTTTAAAATTTTATGTTAAATAGTCATGCGTAGACTACGAGTTGCTCGGCAGAGACAGATCCATGAAAACCATGCAGGTTTTAGACTCGGACGAATGCTATCACCATATTCCCAACGTTTGACAGACTCTGGAACACAGGTATACTCACCAATGTTCAACAACACATGCCTACCGCAACATTGCATTTAAAATTATTCTCTACGGACTCCTGGAAGGAGGGATAGTGAAACAGAGGATGAACTAATGCAGAGAAGAATAACAGAAAGAGAAGCTGAATTCAACGTACAACGCACTGAATGAAGAAGTGAACAATAGTGATAGCGAAGACAATTCTACGACACACTAGCCGGCAACTGAAGCGGAACTGGCAGGCCACAGGTAAAACAGACCTCAGAACATTATATCAGATAACCAGGCTGCTCGCTATCCGGGAACAGATCAACACAGATGATGAAACAAATAAAAGGTAGCCAAAAGAAGCTGATTGTCAACGCAGAGAAGTAAAGGACACAATGGGCTGATCACTTCAAATGACTCTTGAACCGACCGTCACCTGCAACCCGTTCAGGACTACTACCAACAGCCACAGAACTGTCAGCGAACACCAGTCCGCCAACTGAAGCAGAAGTGTTCAATGCAATCAAGCTACAGAAGTCCAGGAAGACTGCAAGACGGAATCTGAATACAGATCACCGAATAGAGTAGACTATGGCTGTCAAATGTCTACCTCAACTTCATCCACTCTGAAAAAGTTTTCGACAGCAGTAAAATCAACGCACACAGACGAAATGTTCAACTTTGGTGGTAATAACTCAATAACACACAAAAGAAACTGTGTGCAGACATTGTTTAAAAGAGCACTCCAATGCTGAAGAGAATGGAAGAAAAATACCTACTAGCTGTCTTCAAAAATACCAGAGAATTTCTAGTAGTCTGGTACTGAAGCAGCAATGAATCAGCGATTAACAGACACACTGCCACAGATCAAATACACCAACTAATAAAAAGTAAGTCACGTGACAAGAAAGCTGAAATTTCAAGTAAGTAGAGACGTAAAGTAACCACCAGTCACGACAGTGGTTGCCAGAAGATACAACTACATCATTCATGGAGAATTTAAATACGTCCATTTTATACTAAAATCTAAAGCAAGATCATCCACCTGAGTTACAAATCTTCTGCATTAATTCAATATTTAAACACCACCTAAATGTTGGTCACTAAATGACCACACTACAGCCTCAGATATTACAATGAGACATATATCAAGATATACAACAAATCAACAGAAACATTGGCGAACAAGTCACAACTATGTCATTACCGTTGAATGTACCATGAAAACTCCTGCAATGTCACATTTTAGTTGGTCAAGTCAGCTACTACAGGTAGACAAATGAGATAGACTTCAGGTCCTAAAGATATCGGGTTTTCAACTAATCCTATCTTATCCTATCCTATCAACCAATCACATAAAATTGACATTTCAGTGTAACAAATGAGTGGAGCTAATTGGAACTTAATGTGATTAGCGGACACTGATTTCTCTACGAGAACCTATTCGGAAGAATATTTGTGCCAAAATTGAACCAATTCAACTTATAAAAGTATGACATATCACTCACAGCTGGAGTAACACAAATCCTAGAGACAAAAATAAGCACAACCGAAATAAGAATGAAAAAGAATACAGCAAGCATCTTTTGTTCACTGTTCCATTAGTCGATCACAAAAACTGTTATTCCATATTAGATAAGTTTATTTTAAATATCACACAGTGATGATGCAGTATTAACAACTGGATGACAAGGTGTCCAGCATAAATTATTGCCACTCATAATCTTATCGATTTTAGTCACACGACTTCACAATTTGTCTAATAGATATTCTCTCTCCATTTTCCCCTTGTTGTTTGTTGCCACTTTCTATATCTCCAGTATAGACTATGCATCATTCCGAATGCACGGGTGTGGTTTTGAGTCGAAACACAAAGTATCAGTGATTAACCTTTCTCTCTCCACCTACCTACAGTACTTTTTAATACTTTCACCCTGTCCACCCAACACGTATTGGATGATTTTAGTAATTTTCAAATTCCTATTTACCCATATACACAAACTGTCCACATTGGATTGCATTAGTCAACGAATGGAACAAGAAAAAAATGTTAATAAAAAAATATTACATATATATATATATATATATATAGTGCTTTGGTGGCATAGTAGTACAATGTTCGCCAACCGCGCCACATACGGTTCGGGGTTCGATCCCCGGCCACCAATGCACTCCTATACCTCGCTAAGCCAGTAATAAGACTGGTAAAGAGGGAAGGGTGGGCATGAGGCTAGCAACCCCATCCCGTAAAGATAAACACCGCTGCTACATAAACTTCGAAGCCCTATGTTCCAATGGGAATGTAAAGGAATATATATACATATACTTGCAACTTAGGCACTGTAGTAGTAGAAAATCCCATACTAAACTTTTCAACTGATATAGCAGCAAATGGAATGAAAGCAGATTCTCATAATTGTTGACTGGAGTCAATAATCTACTCCGGTCACTCTCAGACGATACACTGACGGAGTGACTATGATGATGTCACCAAAATCATTATCCAAGGCTCTTATACAGTGGGAATCAATCTGCTCCAGGATAATGACACCAAGATTCTACTCCATAGAAAGAAGAATTACAATTACCCAATTCTATTCACCAACAACAACGCAGAGCGTCCTGTGAAGGAGAAGGAAGTCTTCTACAGACAACTGCAAGCAGTAAACCACAAGACACCAAATGAAAGCATCAAAACTTTGATGGGCGATTTAAATCCAAACCAAGCTAAGAGCAAACACAACTTGGGAAGATAACCCATCAAGAGTTGGGAGGCTTTCGCTCGGCTAAATGAAGGAGAAGGCAGGACCAGTCCCCGATTTTTGTATCTTCAATGATTTAGTCATTGGAAGTAGGGTGTACAAGAACAAGGACATAAGCAAATCGACATAGGCTTCACCAGACACTAGATACACCAAAAATCAGACAGACTTCATCGCAATGTTCTAAAGAAAGTGGAGATTCGTTCTCCCAGAGGAGGAGATTTGGTTTCATAGCATCATTTGGTTCAAGGGACCTTCGAGAACAAGTTGAGAGACTGAAAAGCAACTGGGAACAGACCACAATTCAAGTTCAACACTGAGAAACTGAACGATAAAAATACAAAGGACACCTTCACTTCAGCCATCACAGCAAAGCTAAAAAAATTTTGTATCATCACCGAGGAAACCTGTGTGGAAGTACATTAGAACTCTCTAAATGCTATATGCAAGGAAACCTCTACAGACGTCTAAGGTAGAAAGAACAGGCAAAAGAAAGGAATCATTCTCTACGGACTCCTGGGAGTTAATTAACGAAGGAAGGATAGTGAGACAGAAGATGAACTAATGCAGAGAAGAATAACAGAAAGAGAAGCTGAATTCAATATACAACGCACTGAATAAAGAAATGGACAAGAGTGATAGCAGAGACACAAGACAATTCTACAACACACTGGCCGACAACTGAAGCAGAACAGGTGGGCCACGGGCAAAAGAGACCTCAGAACATTATATCAGATAACCAGGCTGCTCGCTATCCGGGAACAGATCAACACAGATGATGAAACAAATAAAAGGTAGCCAAAAGAAGCTGATTGTCAACGCAGAGAAGTAGAGGACACAATGGGCTGATCACTTCAAATGACTCTTGAACCGACCGTCACCTGCAACTCGTTCAGGACTACTACCAACAGCCACAGAACTGTCAGCGAACACCAGTCCGCCAACTGAAGCAGAAGTGTTCAATGCAATCAAGCTACAGAAGTCCAGGAAGACTGCAAGACGGAATCTGAATACAGATCACCGAATAGAGTAGACTATGGCTGTCAAATGTCTACCTCAACTTCATCCACTCTGAAAAAGTTTTCGACAGCAAAGACTGTGAAATAATTTGGAAACTGTTTGAACACTATGGAGTGAAGTGCGCAAACCTTTATCTACCTCATTCAACAGCTATATGATAACGCTACATGTCAAGTGATTCACAAGAGAAAACACAGTGATGCCTCCGAAGTGAAGACAGGAGTAAAACCAGGCTAACTACTGTCACTATTGATATTCCTGATTGTGGTGGACTGGATTATTTTATAGATGGAGAATGGGGAGAGGGAAGACAGTAATATGCTGGACCGATAAGAAAACTCCAGACGATTTACACTTGGCTCGAGTGGAACCCGTATAGGAAACCACGAGTTGGACGCCATTCCGAGGGTGAGATGGTGGAGACCATGTGAGGACGAGATTATAGCCTCTAGGCAGCTGAAAACAACTTCACAGAAAAGAATCAAATGGAGTTGTGCTGTTGAAGCCCTATGTTCAACTCGATACCAAAGCAGATAATAATAATAATGGTTATTTTGAAGAAAACCTATTAAGTATTTTACCAATGAAGCTCACAATTACCAGTTTAATAAATAAAGCAAAAATACCTAAATCACATCTTACACTTTAGTAGATACTGTCTACAAGATAGTAGGAACCGATGACTTCAGACTGTTGCTGTCGTGGCTAAAAATCCTGCTATACGATACATACACACGGCACATACATTAACTTCTCATTACTCTCCATGTACATATTTTCCTCTCCTACATTTCCGTTCATTATATTTTCTTGGATTTTCGCCCTCTACCTTAGTATGCGATATGAAGTGTAAAAACTTGAGCTGCTGCACTTTCCTGAAAAGTTTTACGTTGAAGACAAAGTCAGTCATTCAGTAAGCCGTCTATGTAGACTTAACTCCTGGTGAGTGTTAGGAATACATACACATTATATTTTCAGAAAAATACTTATCAGAACATTGGATCATAAACCAACCTCAGCAAATGCAGAATTCCCGCGTTCATTTCTCGTAGAATTGAGTTGGGTTTTCAAGGCTTCATAGTGAACTTGAGTGTCCCGTAGTTCTGATAGACATTCCTTAGTGGAAAAGAAATAAAGGTTAAGAGGAAAAATGTCTCATCAATCTAGAATCACGTCGCCTATAACAGATATACAAAAATGTATCCCGTTGAAGTAGCCCAAGCCATACAAACCAAATATTTCGTAATCTTGATTAAATACAATGCAAGGGGATAGAATTTCTGTTACACTAAGACGAACGTAACTATACTGTGATATACAACTTAGAGCTTCTTTGGAATGTATAACAAACAACTCACTACTGGATTGATGTTATCCTACGAGTAAAAGTGAAGTGCGCTGTCAAACACACCTTTCTGCAAACCAAACATCGGTTGCAACCAACAATCAAGATTCTGTGTTTTTAATATCTTTATAAATGAAGAGGTGAAAACTCTTCGTATGCTATGTCATAAAATGGCATTCACACTGAAATTAGGCAGATGATATAATCTGCACTCATCCATAGTTCAAGAAGAGGGAGTGTGGATAGTCGACTGTGCTGACCACTTCATTTGTTTGCCAAGTGCTAACAAAACGTTGGTTACGCTACAAAAGGTCCATCTCACAGTTTCCAAATCACCCTCATCTTTCACACAGATGTGATATCTGGGTATCAACCAAATGACGTGTGTACTGTTCACTAGTTCACGCCATCGTCTTTTACGGCTGACATTCGGTCGTTGAAATTGGAATACTTGAAAAGGTAGTAATGCCGTTAGGGGTAAATTATTGAGTCAAGAGGGAAATTAATCAACTATATTGTCAAGCTGGATCGATTGACACGATTAGGGCACGTGATGCATATTCCAAGAACTTCAAATTTATTTACTCATACCTTTAGTTGACGTTCCAGTTCAGTAATATCTTTCCGCAAACTATCACGACCCTCTTTTAGCTCAAGGATTCGTAGACGATGCTTTGACTCCTCCAGTTCCATATTAATTTTCACCATGGATATTTCATCTTTCAACCGTTTAACTTCGTCCGACAGTGCACTACTGCCCACCTCATCATCGTTTTCAGAAACCTGAAGAGAAACAAATTTAACACCCAGCATAGATTAGATGTTAAACACGTCACATACAACATATTTCATGATAAAATCAATCTCTGCGGTAAATCACCATACTTACAAACGAAATGCAACAGTGTTGTACAGTTATGTTCTTTCCTCTCTTTCCAATAGTTTGTGCTCGAAACGTCATCAGTTAACATAACTGTACAACACTGTGTGATTTATCAAAATAACCATTAACCATTATGGAGTTATACTCTACCACAGTGCCCAAGTTTTATACTTATATCGAAATGCAACAGTGATCCTAGAAAAAAATCCATACAGATAAGATGATTAGGAATACGGAACTTATTCCCAAATGACTAAGTCATCGAAAACGATCACAGAACAACGACTTCGTCGTTCTGTATGGTTTGAAATTATGCCAAAATCATGTTATTAGCCTAAGATAAATGCTGCACACATTATTATATGAAGAGGGGTATCCGGTGAAATCAATGAAAGGTTTCAACAACACAGAAATGTACATCACAAAACTCCTTGCTACTGAAATGAGGTCAATCCAAGACAATTAAACAGCTAGACTAATAGCCTCAATTGAATCAATGAAATGATGTGACCTAGAACTAATAAACCTTCGTGAAATGCTCTGTATTAGCGTGCCTGTCCCACTAGAAGTACACCATAAACTGCATGAGTTGATCATACACAACAGAAAGTCTCCCCAAATACTCAACATTCCGAGTGAGGCACACCAAATGCCTCATCAACTTGAAAAAAATCCTCTCTAATGAACTAACTAAACTTTCGGTACGGATAAAGAACATCTCCTTTTCAAACCAACACCAAGCATAACAAGTATACCTACCTCACAATTTTGAGCCGCAACTTCTTCGAACGCCTCCAATCGTTCCATCAACTGAGCTACACGTTCCTCACGAGCTGTAATTTTCTCAGTCAATAAGGCGACTTTCTCATCTTCTGATAAAGAATCATCAACTCGACAGGGTGACAATTTGGAACTGTCCCTCACATTTGAGATTTCTTGTTGCCTTTCTTCCCGAAGCTGATCAATAACAGATTCAAGGTATGCGATTTCATCACGATAATCACCCGCCATATCTATTTTCAACTGCACTGATCTTCTTAATCTCTTATTCACCTCCAACATATCCTGTGTAATTGTCGAAACGGATTTAATTCACACATGTTGCACAATTCAAGGAATTACATAACAAAAAAGCAAAATAATTATCATTCCAATAATCTCGTCAAAAAAGTTTATTCATCAGCTATTGAATTCAGCTACAAAAATGCTGTACACGGAGACCTATAGAGCGGACAAGTATGGAATATATAAAAGTTGGTTTGTCACATACTACAATTACAGTGCGTCGGTGGCACAGTGGTTAGGACTCTCGCCGACCATGCACATGGTCCGGGGTTCGATCCCCTGCCGGCGCACACCCGATATCTATGGTCGGCCTGTATATTTGGGCTACCCATATCCATGCTGAAAATTCCATACTTGTACTGGAAATACAGTGTGGAATCAAGCTGTAATCAAAATAAATTCAGCTGGAATGAATATAAATCTCCTGGATTGTAAGATTATGTGAACATTACTAGTTGGATCACAGAAGCAACTGATACTCAGTTCTCACCTCATAGGAAATCACACCACACGGTATCCTATTGTCCTGACGACATTTGGTTCACAACCCGACAACTGCATAATTTTACCACCACATCTCTGCAAAACTCTGACTGAAGAAGTTAGTACTATCCTACTTTTTGACCTAGTACCCTATTTAACCCTGATGCTAGCTCATTTACTTAAACCGTTATACAAAAGAGGCCTCGAACTGTTAGAAATGATCCAATAAGTGCAGACTTTAATATATCCCTCCTTAAATGTTCTCAATAGACTGATCTAAATTAATTCAGTGACCACTTGAAAACCCGACTATTACATCATGTGATATCTGAATAACATAGAAACTCTTATGTTAACTTAAGATGCGAAATAGTCTCAACGGAAGAATCCCATCTCGTCAATCGATTACTCATACCCCTGTGTTGCTAACACTCAAGAGACTAACAGCTATCAAATAGAAGTGAACACACTCATGTTCCAAAAGCCTAATGAGTGATGGACATCCAAAAGTATAAACGCCACTCGTACAGGAAACATGAATGAATGCATAGCGACCAACTCGCAGTGTGGAGACTCTAACAGTTCACTAAAACAGTATGGTACGACGTAGTCTCGATGAATTCACTTGAGCACACCGACTAAGAAGAAGTGCAATCACGCCCACTGTATTGATGCACAAACTTCATATCTGAACACTTACCTCCTAGATAAGCATTAAATTTGTTATATCCAATGTGAGGCACAATGTATATACATATATATAACTTCATAAATACCCTTCTATTTATTTAACAATATTTGCCCAGGGCAAATATATGCTTTAAAATAAAGCTTGAAGAAACAGGGTGACTCATCTTGTTTTTATCTCTTGAACCTTTATAACTACATTCAAAAGTAATCAATCGTCATTTATCTCTGCCAATGTGTTACACTTTCTTCCAAATTTCTGCCTTCCACGACCATAAATCGATATGCAATTACAATTCGCTTAATCTCGCTTTATCCATCCCTTCGCCTCTTTCGAAACTCTTCAAGAAACAGTCATAGCCAACGATGAGTTCACTACTCGTTAATTTTATCAAAATTTCATCTGAATAGGGTCAAAGCAAATGAGCGCTAATGAATTAGTTAGCAAACGATAAGTAACAAAAAACCATCTGAAATCGCATTCACTTACATCCATCCTTGTGACAATGACCGTAGAAACGAATTCGCCACAAATTATCTGCAGAAAAGGAAACAATTGTTGGAAATTAGTTTAGGTTGAAACGGACTAATTGATACCAAATACTAGGCAAAATGAGTGATGGGTATGTAAGTGCCTGGTTTTATCCTCAGGTGAGTTTGCCTGTCACATTTACCAAAAGACTAACTTCTTTTGCCTAGGTCTTAATCAGCACTCTGCCTATCCTGCAAGTACTGAAGAACGAGTGAAATAGAAAACAAAATGACTCGCTACTTGCCTGTAACCAGACGTATATTTATAACGAATGTGATTATAACTCAATGATATAAAAACAGGTTTACCACTTATCCATACCCGTAGGAGTAGGGAGCTTGAGGTGTATGCTTGTAAGAGAGTACAGCGAGGGAGAAAGCGTACAGGTGCAGCACGCGAAGCGAAGTGGCGAAGTGGAGTAGCGCCAAAAATTGGACGAGTGAGTTAAAACAAAAGTTTCAATGTACACTACAGGTTATCCCCCCCCCCCCTTAGAACGTTGGTGGAGAAACCAACAACTTTCGATCCAAGAACATAAGAGATATGCCGTAGGAGATTCGCACAATAAAAGGAAGGAAAAGGAGCGGAGAAAGAAAAACAATATTTTTATAAAATATAGAACGAAACGAAAAAAAGGTTGAGGGGAAGAATGAATGATATGTACATGATGTATGAAGTAAGTTGGAATATGAAAGGAAAGACGCTGGTTATCTTAATGTGGTTGGACAGAGTTTCAACTTATTATTTTTTTTTGTAATGATTTTGTTATATGTAATACATTTTTTTCATTGTTTTTTATGGGTTTTTTTTACATATTTACATATTTTGAACTCTGTATAAGTAAGGGCTACGAACCACACACTGACTGTTTTGGTGGTTGATGATATCACCCCTGTGCTTAGGCTGAGATCGGAGTGTGACTCATTAGGTCTAAGTTTCGTCTTAACCCAATGCTTCACAATTCCACTTCATCAGCGAACATACATCAACACTGAGGACAATAAATATACTAGCGTAGGAGAGGAACAAAGTGAAATAAAAGAAAAATGGAAAGTGATGTAGAAATTCGCAAAATCGTTTTTTTATAGAAGTATATACATATGTTGCAAAAACTGGGGCCTCGGAAGCGCAGAAACGTGGGGAATTGAATTAAAATAAATGCAAGTTTCAGCAACACAGTAATGAAAGTGGTTACAGGGCATTTGGTAAAGGAAGAAAGGGTTGGGAGAGGTTAGACATTTACATTTAGGTAAAAGCAAATGGCTAGCCGAAAAAATAAAGAGCATGTTGAATATTAGAGCGACTTTATTGCATATCCCCTCAATGACGTTTGTCTCTATGTTGCTATTGGTTTCAAGTGGCCTTGGTTTCGGGGCGAGATTTAACTGATATAATATTGTGATTTCATAGACATATCTCAGGCTCATACGTGAAAGAAAGTTATTATCCTGTAGTAAGGAAAAGCTGTTCAGAAGGTAAGGAGGACGTTATTTTTCAGTTAATTTGGGTATATACTATTGTGCATTGAGTTGCATTGAGTTCTTAGTGCAACTGTATGTAACTGCATTTACATAAAGTGAAACACTAGGAATGCTCCTGTTTCTAGAATAAAAAACATTATTATTATCATTAAGTTTAGTAATGAAGAATGGAATTTCTTCAACGTCAATGTTATTTAATTGAAGTTGTAATCTGTGTAGGCCCTCGGAGGAATAAATTCGGCATGGAGATCTCCTATGTAAACCGAAAGTGCTTTTAGTTTAGTAAATCTTACTGACTTCCTGTATAAATTTGATATTTGTCAAGTGTATATTTCAAATCTGCTGGAGCATTCAGTAAAGTAAAGGTTGTGGTGCATGATTCCAAGACTTGTTGTAGTCATTGGTGTTGCCAGGATACCACTTACTCGTTTTATGCAGCCGAAATATACAAATCTCGCTTTATTGAGGAAACACTATAATGCCTGCAAAATTATTGCGTCAGTTAATGAGTTTCATGAATTCTACAGAATGTTTTCTATTCAGTGATTACTGTTTGCGAATTATCCGAGAAAACACATTTCCAATTGGGGTGTAACACAAGGCTGAATTCTTAAACTGTCATCCTTATATCATTTCAATCCAATCACACATGTATCAGTAGGATAGTCTATAAGTGACTTTAGAGACTTATCATCATCATCAACTTACAGTTTACTGATGATACTGTACACCTAGACTATGAGAAGTTACCCCTGATACTGGAAAATATGAAAAGAATACCGGTGTTTGATTATAGGTGTCTGTGTTCTATCTCATGATTAAAGCAGTATAATATGGCGATTGCTCTTGAGGTTACGCATAAAGTGTTAGGTGAGGAGGGTAAGTTAGTCTTCAAGGTTGGGAAGCTGAACAGGTTGAGATGGCTATAACACGTGATTGCATACCAAGCCATCGCCTTCCTCGAGGGATAATGTTAGCCAGCACATGTTAAGGTTCAAAATGTGTATGGGTCGGTCGAATGAAAAACTGCTATTGGTTCATAAAATCGTTGACAGTCAGCTAGAAGAACTACCAGATATATGTCTGCAAGTCTTTGTTTATGGCACAGATGCATTCACTCTGTGTAATCTCACGTATCTATTCAACTCATGTTGTCACTATTTATTTTCCCTCAAATTTTCGTTCGTTAAACTTCCACTTAGTTTTATGTCTCTACCTTTGTGTGGTGCATGGAATGTGGTAAACTGAACAGTTGGACTTCTTTGCGAAGTCATACTGAAAGTCAGGCAGAATGACACAGGCTAGGCATAACTAAATGCGAAACACTGAATAATGGTCTCCAGAATGTCAACAAATGATAATTGCAGTTTTTAATCCTGTTCTTTGCTAAATGACAAATAAATACCCTTCAGTGACCTCTTCATCCACCCGGGATTCGTCTCCTACTTTGCAAGTGTTTTTTGTGCTTCATCACTTTTGTGCTAAGCCTTAAGTTATTCAATATATGCCGTTATTGACTAAGGACCTAGATGATATTAGTTGAGTAAGGTTTCGGTCGTGCTTATTCTTGTATTTTTCTTGTAAATACACTTCCAATAATGTATTATTCATGATTGCATTTTATACCACTTTGTAGCCGTGCAGGATTTTCTCCTCTTCCTGAAATAGCGTTCAAGCACGTGGTTGTCGCTCAACTTCGATCGAAACCTTCGTGGAAGATTTACAAATTGACAATTATAAGAATCTGTTCCGATTGCTTGTACTATATAATTCAATAATTTGAACTTTTTAAAAAAGTGATAATCTTACTACAACTACGGGTTGAAAACGAAACGAAGTCGATTTTCCTGCGCAACCTGGAGGACTACTGTTTAATTCAATAATGATACGATATGGGTCAGACAATGAGTGTATTTATATATTTAACAAATATTTAGCTGTTCAAACATTAACTTGTAGACAATCTACTATTTGTCATTATATCATACTTGATCGGGCCTGTAAACTTGGCATTTTTTTGATTTTGATTTTGATTTACAGCTTGATTCCACACCGTATTTTCAGTACAAGTATGGGATTTTCAGCATGGATATCGGTTGCCCAAATTCAGGCATACCATAGATATCGGGTGTAAATTTATGTTTATATGAAAAATATAAATTATTATCATTAAATTGTCCAGATAAAGTGCACTGAAGAAAACATAAACCAAAAGTCAGTAACACGGACATAAGTATTAGTGCTAATAGAAGTGAATTAGATGAGTGATTTTTTTAAACCTTTAGTACGCATAACTGAAATACTCATGTATCATTCACAAGATGCTTGTATCACAGAGGGCACTGAAACATAAACTAAGTCTAACATGAAATACCTTGGAGATGTTATTACTTTATAAAATGAGATACAATAATGTACGAGATGCTGCGAATTCAACACTGAAACATTAATACTGTTTTCGAACAAAGCAAATTATTATTACTGTTGCACCTCGCTGCAGTGTTAATCTGCTTATACCCTCATTATTGCCGTATCCTAAGTATTGCACTCATTTCCTTGCACTGTGTAAATAGGGTGCAACGAAGAAGTTACAGTGAACTATAAGTAAGTAACGCTGATGCAAGAAATGGTAGCAGTCGAAAGAAATGAAATGAGTTGAAGACCTTGTAATAATACTAGTAATCTCCCTTATTCCAAAACAGTACTTGACTTATTTACCTATGCACTTTAACGTGTCTTCTAATTATCTTATTTTTGTCTTTGTAGACATTGCCTAAGGTGCCGTTGTACGGATCGTCTGGAAGCAGTCTTTAATTTCATCTACCTTCCGCGAAGTTTGACGTACGAAAAGTCGAAATTTTACTGACTGGAAAACGCTACAATTGGTGTTACTCATGCGGCGATACGCCAGACTAGACACGTTATAGCAACGTATGCCTGTAATAACATTACCTACATAGTAAATACAACGCTAGTTACAAAAACTCGTCATTATCTTTTCATTGCGTACTTACAAGAAAAAACGTTCACCTTACTTCTCATACTAAGTAATGGAGATTCCGCCTAGTACTCACTTTTAATTGCTCTCTAGAAAATGCTTTCTACTATATTCGCAAATGACTATTAGACTTCTGTCACATGAAACGGTAAAACATAAGGCGTATGCAGTTTAGAAGTTAGGGTATATTTGCATTTATTGACATAAAATTTATGTACATCTTCCATTATTATACAAGAAAGTTCTCAAAGTAATTCAGACTTGCTCGCACTGCACTAAGAGTATGTTCACTACTTTAATTATCCTGCATAACTGCGAAGCTTCTGTTCAATTGCCTGCGAAGTTGCAGTATCTCCATGCAGGGTTTCTTCACTGAACCTTCACACGGCACACGACTTGGTAGCAACGGAGCCTGCCGAAACCATCTGCGACACGGGCGAATTATTTTGTCAACTAAAAATATTAATTTAAATATTAGTAAGAGTTTGATTTACCTGTAAACTGAGGACATAGCAGCATATTTTTATTGTGGCGGTACGTCCAACGTTTGCGTTACATTTTTGCGTGATTCGTTACATAAAATTTATCTTGTTGTAATCCTTGCACAAGTACTCTACTACTTCCATACCTATAACTATTAACTCTCATATCAAATAGTTATGGTTAACCAAAGTAAAAAGCAGCGAACTCAATCCCCTGTAAAACTGATGACTAATTTTAAGTCGTTGATTGCTACATCAAGCAACATACTTCCTACAAATGGTTATAGCGAGCCACAAAACTCACTTGTATGTCGTAAGCGTCGAGCTGAAACTGAGGATAAAACTATACTGACAGCTAGTATTAGCACTACTCCCAAAAATTCAGTACCCTCTGCTCATACAGAAACCCTCCCTACACCTTATGTGCTTATCGAAAAGCTCCAGCCTTCAAGCTCTGTTTCAGTACTATCTTCAGAAATAGAACTTCTAAAGTTGTCTATAGGAGAACTTAAGGCCGAGTTAAGGGACTTAAAGAACAATAAGTCAGTAAATCCTGGAATTTCTGATACCAATACCAAAATATCCAATTTATCAGATCAGATCAGTGATATCAGATCGCAGGTCTGTGAACTGACACCTTTAACTATTCTCATGAAAACTGTAGACCTTAACAAACTTGACAATGAATCGGTATCTAAGGTGGATAACCTCATTAACTTTGTTACTACAGAAGTAACAAAACGACTCGATGCTAAACTAAATGCTATTGTCTACAACGTTCCGGATAATGAGGCACTAAAAAGGTACAGCGCATCTTACTTAGTGAGGCGAAAATGCCCAACTCCAAGACTAAGTGCTACAGGCTGAAGAAGAGTCAACATGACAAGTGTTGTCCTATTCGTTTTCAGTTCGAAACACCGGCTGAGGCCAGAAAATTTACCCACTCCCAACACACCCAATCGCAAGCCAGAAATTACAAACTAGTAAAGGTTGCGGTGGACAAGACAGTCATAGAAAGGCGCGTATATAATTATCACACTGAGTCTAACTGTGGAATAAACAATAGGACATTGCAAGCAGCAATTATACCCAACCCTTTGAGAGTTACCGTAGAATCCACCGCACCACCCCTCTCTAACCACACAGAATTATCTGCTCAGAGAGCGACACCAACCGAAAAGCCGCTAAATTCTAATCAAATAGCCAATAAAATTATACCACCTACCACCGTAGATTTAGACATGTCACTAAATAATCCCGGAAAAAAAGTCAAAATCCCCCGAAAGTTGACCCTGTCCTCTCCTAGCCATAAGTCCATTGGTAAAAAAGAGAAGAATATGAACCCAAATCATGCCAACAACAACAATGGCAGTATAAGTAAGCCCACATTCCCCACAGTCAATAGTATTGGCACCCACAACGTGCGAAATAGCACCATGGCCCACACTGATAACCAACGCCACAACAATGCCACCCTCAAGAGTACAAGTGACAATAGTCAGAACTCGACCACCAACAACTCAGGGCATTCACAGTATGGCACGCAAATAAATTTTGATCGGATTTACGGTACAAGTCTGCTGGGAACTAACCCACAAAGCAGTACATACGAAACCCTTACAAGGACACCACTAGTACCTAACAATAGGTGGAATAATAGACCATGGTCTTCACAAGGTCCCAATCATTTTTTATCCCCTGCGTCCCTGTCAGCGTTGAAAAAACAGCTGGTAGGGATGCTAACACTCCTAAACCGCTAGTGCTGGCTCCCCCTTTGCATGAATGTAGGAACAGTCTAGTTCGCCCGCCTCCACTAAGCACACTTGGTACATGCACAAGTTTAGGTCAAATAAAGATCCCTACCTCCGTTTCTAGCTTAACTAAAAATAAAAATGCCTTAGCCTATAGCACATCCAGTACTCCAACGCTCAATTCTTCACCGAAAACAGCACACACCAACTCGATAGACATAGGTGAACATGATGCTGAAACTCCTCTTAACATAGGGTCGTCATGTCAAACAGTAATACTGGGTGCTGAACCACATTCGGGGCTGATTAACGAACTTAAGTACTTCAAATGCTATTTCAAATCTCATCTTTACCTAATCCTCATAAATGCTAGATCCGTTCTAAATAAACTACCGATGCTCAGAGCACTCACAGTAATATACAAACCCCCTATAATTGTCATCACTGAATCCTGGTGTAATTCGAACATACTGGATGATGAGATAACCTTAGATCACTACACACACTTTCGGTGTGACAGGGAAGGTGGTAAGGGAGGGGGTTGTCTTATGTACTTTCTGAATGCACTTACTGTATCACAGCTAGAAAGTAGTACACTTAACATGCCTGAGACTTCATGGGTTAACTTACACTTAAATAACGCAATAGCATTAATTGGATGCACCTACAGAGCACCTGGCACCTTTAGTAATTACGAGACCCAACTTATTAATACTCTAGAACAATTATCCACCCTACACTACGATCATAAGATCCTATGTGGAGACTTCAACTTACCAGAAATCAACTGGGAAATACCCACAGGTCCAACTAAACTTGATAAGTTCTTAGGCACACTGGATATACTTGGCTGGAAGCAGACTGTCACAACCCCTACAAGAGGTAATAACGTACTAGACTTAATCTTCTGCCACAATATAAGTCCCCTTTCTACCCTAGTAGGTTCTGAGTTTCCAGGGAGTGACCACAAAACAGTGCTGTGTGCACTGCCACTTCCGTCAAGTAGCAATGCAGCCCATACCCCTACTTCACAACAAATAACTTACAGGAACTACAGTAAGGCAGACTGGACTCTAGTAAAATCAATGCTAAGATCCTCAGAATGGAGTGAGTACTTCTATACTGATAGCCTCTCGAAAGCTCTAGACATCTTTTACTATAACTCCAACACATGCTTAGATGCTGTCATCCCATTTCAAACACTAAAGTTTTCCCCACATAGAAAGTCATTCATAAAGCCAAAGGATCGTAGGAAACTGAGAAGACTGTCAACAAGTTACTTCAGGCAACACGACTTTAGTACACTAGGGTCAATACTTAGTACTTTTAGCTCCATCTCGCAAGCTCATAACTTGCGTATGAGAAATGAAGAATGCACGGCACTAGCCAGCACCACCAGAGTAGGTGCTCTCACAGAAATACTAAAGAAACGAATGAATCGCCAAAGCCATAAAATTTCTCTCCTTATAAACAAGGGCAAACTATACAGCAACCATGCAGACATGTGTGAACTGTTTAATGAGACGTTTGCAGCTAACTACCTTAAGCCCACAAGTCCCCTTCTCGGTTTACAATCTAAAATAGAACTCCCTTCATCTTCAACGCTGAAACAAATCACTACAGTTCATTTCACTTACTCTAATATTAACCAAGCCGTTAATACTCTTAAAAGCTCTAGTAGTGCCGGTTTTGACGGTATACCATCGTATCTTTATAAACACGGTGGTTCTGACATTCCCGTTTTATTACTTAAGATTTTTACAATGTCCCTAGAAAGCCAAACCTATCCAGATAAATGGAAAACGACATTTATAGTACCTAAACACAAATCCGGATCAAAAACTGAAGTCAACAACTATAGGCCAATCAATATTACACCCATAGTATCTAGAATCATTGAAAGAATAGTTAAAGATGATATCCTCAAACATATGCTCAGCTGCAATATTCTAGGTCCAAACCAACATGGATTCCTAAAATCCAGATCATGCATGACATGTCACCTTGACTTCTTTAACTATATAACTAGCAGCTGAGACAAACAACAACTAGTACTAGTCATCTACTTCGACATATCCAAAGCCTTTGACCGCGTTGACCATTTGCTTCTAATAAATAAGCTAAACTCTTTAGGAATAAGTAACCCATTATTAGGATGGATTGAATCATTCCTTAACAATAGGTCCCAAGTAGTTAAACTGGGGTCTGTAAATTCTAAACCTAGTCCAGTCACTTCTGGAGTAGTTCAAGGTAGCGTCTTAGGCCCCCTCCTATTCACTCTATATGTCAACGACATATGCAGCTGTTTCTCACTTGGCAAACCATTCATCTTTGCAGATGATCTTAAAGTAGCTTACATATTCCACTGTGATGACTTAGGGTACTTTCAGAAAGCTGTTCAGGAAGAACTAGATCGAGTAACCGCATGGTCCTCCACATGGAACCTAAAATTCAACCTTAAAAAATGTGGTTGGATCTGTTTCGGTGCACACTCAATGAATATCAAACTGGTACTTGAATCTCTTGACTTGCCTAAACTCCAAAGTGTTGCTGACCTAGGACTCAGGTACTCTAGTGACTTGACATTTTCTGAGCAAGTGGCAACACAGACGCGTAAATCGAGGATGCTCCTAGGATGCATACTCAGGAATTTCCACAACTACGAGGCGAAATTATTATTATATAAAACTTGTGTCAGACCACTACTTGAATATTGTCCATTTATTCTCAGCAGCACTCGCGTAAGTGACAAACTTAAAATAGAAAGTGTCCAACGATACTTCACGTCTAAACTACTAGGATTTGACTGCGAAAAGGACTACATATCAGGGTGTATAACACTAGGTATCGACCCACTCTGGATGGGACGACTGAGCATTAACCTAACAATCTTCTTTAAAGTCTTGCATAAAATATCATTCTCAGACAGCAAGGAGATACAGTTCTCACCGGAAGGCTCTTACAACCTTCGTAACCAAACGTGCACAGTATCTAGGAAAAACTGTAAGACAGCACTCCGTGCAAACTTCTTCATAGTCATGTACTCTAAGCTTGTACTCGCAGCTTGGTATACATGAGACGGCCAACACTGATCCTGGTAACTGAAACTTGGCTAACTAATGATATACCTGACACAAAGCTGATAATTGATAACTATGACATCCACAGGAATGATAGAGTGGACAAAAGAGGAGGCAGGTGTCTAATATATGCTTCTAAATCTACTGACCCCAATACTTTTACAAACCTAACTGTCGACAAATTCCCAGAATCTAAGTGGATAAGCATCAACACAAATGAAAATAAAATTCTAGTGGGATGTATATACAGAGCCCCCAGCAGCCCTAAAACGACTGATACGGTTATCGCAGAAATACTAGAGCATGTACCTACCCTGGAATTCGACTACAAAATAATTTGTGGCGATTTTAACCTCCCCGGAGTGAACTGGGATACCTGCACTGGACCTAGAATCTATGACGAGCTCCTAGAAGCTATAGACGTAGGAGGATGGAAGCAGTATGTACGCCTCCCAACACGACATAACAATATTCTCGACTTAGTCCTCTGCCACAAAATAGAGCCGATCTCGATAGAGGTGGGTGATAAACTCGACAACAGTGATCACAACATACTGTACTGCACCCTACCTCTTCGACTAACAACTAAACACACACCTAAAAATTCCCCGGTTCACTATCAATATAGGGACTATAGAAATGCCGACTGGGAATTCCTACCAACGCTCTTGAGAAGCTCTGACTGGGGTGAATACTTTACCAATGATAACTTAGAAGTAACACTTGATACCTTCTACAAGACGGTCAGTTCGGTAAGAGATACAATCGCACTCCTTAAGTATGCCTTAAGGATACCAACTCTTTTCATAGACAGCAAAACGCGATTAAAACTAAGGAAATTGAAAAGGAAATTTTATTTATATAAAGAATGTAGTGCATTACACCAGATACATGAAACATTTACAAATCTTGGGGAGAGACATAAAATGAAGGCACAACTCGAGGAAAATAAAGCCCTAGGGGGCACCTCTAAAACTCAGGAACTCTGCAAGATCTTGCGAAAACGACCAAACAAGGGTAAAGAAATTAATGTTGGTCAATTGGAGCATGAAGGTACAATTTATGATGATCCCCAGATTATTTGTGAACTCCTAAACCAATGGTTCTCCAATAACACCAAAGCACATCCGTCTCCAATCCTCGATATAACCTGCAAAAATAACTACGAGTTAGGTGAAATCAACTTTAATATGCAAAATATAGCATCAGCGGTAAAGACACTAAAAGCTAACGGTAGTTGTGGGATAGATGATATACCATCTATCATTTATAAAAACGGTGGCTCGGATATGATAGTACTATTACTTAGAATATTCACCCTCTCACTAGTGACTGGGACCTACCCTGAAACTTGGAAAAACACGTATATACTACCTAAGCATAAAGGAGGGGCCAAAACTAGCGCATTTAATTATAGGCCTATCAATATAACACCTGTCATATCAAGGATCATGGAGAAAGTAATCAAAGACCAAATGTCAGACTACTTTCTAAAACACAAACTCATCAACCAGTCGCAACACGGATTCCTCAAAAAAAGATCTTGCGTCACTTGCCATATAGACTTTTTCAACGAAGTCACCTATAGAAGAGATAGGAGAGAACTAATAATTATCCTCTATTTCGATATCAGGAAAGCCTTCGACAGAGTCCCACATAGTCTGTTAGTCAGCAGGCTATGCTCACTAGGGATACGCAACCCCCTCCACAACTGGATAAAATCATTTCTCAGAGACAGAAATCAGACAACAAAAATTGGTTCGATGACCTCCAGGCCTAGGCCGATTAGCAGTGGTGTCATCCAGGGGAGTGTATTAGGACCCCTTCTTTTCATTATATACATAAACAGTATATGTGAGTGCTTTAGTATAGGCAAGCCAATACTGTATGCAGATGACTTAAAGGTGACATATACCTGCACAAACACAGATATCGGTACAACTATGAACTCCATACATGAAGAATTAACAAAAATGGATATATGGTGTGACACCTGGAGACTTGAGTTTAATGTCGAAAAGTGTGGCTGGCTCTGCATAGGCTGTCCTAACCTAGAACTCGACCTAGCAATTCAGGGCCACAAAATCCCTAGACTCAAATCTGTGCTAGACCTAGGACTGACATATTCACACAGTCTATCATTTTCTGAACATATCTCGAAACAAGTATCGAAATCACTCAGGCTTATTGGTTTCCTACTCAGGAACTTCTACAGAAGTGAATCCAGAATACTACTGTACAAGGTTTGTGTGCGCCCACTCCTAGACTATTGTTCATTCATATTTAGTAGTATACGCATAGAAGACAAACTAAAAGTAGAAGGAGTACAGAGGTACTTCACGCTGAAAGTAATCGGAACCGAAAACGGCACAAACTACTCTACCAGATGTGAAATTCTAGGACTAGAAACATTATGGTTAAGACGACTGCGACTAAATCTGGTACTCTTCTATAAACTACTTAACCACATAGTGTATACCCCTACTAATTGTACTCGGTTTTCAGAAGACACTGGATATAACCTTAGACACACTCAAGGTACGGTGGCTATAGAACAGTGTAAAACAGCCACCAGGCAAAAATTTTTCACGATTAGGTATGCCCAAATATGGAACAAACTACCTGAGGAAATGCGACTAGCAAGCTCACTGGTGTCCTTTGAAAAAGCTCTTAATGACACACTAAGTGGGTTTGTAAGTGATACCAGTGCTAATTCCCATGTAAGAGCTTCAGAAATTATAGGCCCATTTAATGTATGAACTTAGAGACTACACCTGTTGTTTCTTTTGCCTTTATCTATAATTTCAGACAAAAAAGCAGCAGTCATGAAAATAACACCCATACAAATAAGAGTCGGTCGAATTATGTCTACCTGATACAAAGCGTGAACCGTAATCAACATACGAATGAAATATGAGAAAACAAGGTCGAGACCTACCACAACATCACATGGAAGGATATAAGCTACTTGGACATTATTTATAATCCACCAACTGGTCTCCTTTCCAAAAGGAATGCGGCGATATTTTATCCACAGTCATGAGCAAATACATAAATCCACAGTTCCCGTTGTATACACTCAGTGGAGATTGCAGCCAACAAAGTAATGCATTTAAAGCATATGCACACGTCCCATAATCACGGCGACACCGCGGAATATATCAAAATCGCAGAGTAATCAAACCCAACACGCGATGTAATTAACTGAATCCGAAATGCAAACAAGTTGTATTCCGATTTTGAATATTCGTCCATATGTCGATCATGATGACAAATCCAAATCACTACCTATACAGCGTCAATAAATCTGGATATCTATGAAATGACGAAAACATGCTGATAGCTGCATCTCAGATCCCAATGACTCATTCGATGGCAAAACTCTGCTCCTGCATGCCTCTTTCGACATTTTTGTATGGATTGGTTCGCAGTTACTCAGGTTCCAGACCGAAAAGAATAAAAAATTCACCAGTTGCTGAATTATAATTACTTCTCTGCATGTTTAACTGGATACTAACTGCTGTGGTGAGCCTTTTGCAGTTTATATTGCTTAAAACATCGTTTACGGTAAACTGAGTAACGTTTTATAAGTCATTTTTATACTTTTGTGACTAGCCCACCATATCGACCGAATGTAACGCAACACTCAGTTGTTTCGCTCATGTTCAACAAATTCAAACAATAATTGTGCCTAGGATTATGCCATATAAACTGTTTTAACTTATGCAGAGTGTACTTACGGTCAATATTTCATTATCTTCCCTTGTATATATATTTTGT
The DNA here is from genome assembly GCA_944472155.2 of Trichobilharzia szidati. NCBI lineage: Eukaryota > Metazoa > Platyhelminthes > Trematoda > Strigeidida > Schistosomatidae > Trichobilharzia > Trichobilharzia szidati. The sequence continues at coordinate 115,542,750 of OX235274.1, read as the reverse complement.
GTTAGTGAAAAATTTTAAACATTTTTACTTCATGTGTGCATTATTATGATATCGATGATGCCTGTCAACTGGAGTCCCTCAAGTGCATAAAGTGGGAATATATTATTGTAAGACGCATTTTATTGTTATATGAGGGAATTGACTTCAAGCTTTATTTATTTTCCCAAGTATATGTAATCCATCCAACGCATACTTGGGTTTTTTTGTTAATGCGAAGTCAATATCTCTATATTTGTTGGTGTGTTCCATTGAATCACCAGTTATCCGATTTTCCCCACAAACTAAAGATAAAATGACAACAACCATGTTATTTAACCGTAAATCATGTAATTTAAATATGTAACTTAAATAATTCTTATCCATTCCTATACAACTTGTGTGTCCTATATTTGAATGAATAAATATGTACCTTATTATATTATCATTACTAACTATACTTACTAATCGTATGTGTAATTTATCGAATTGATGATGCCTGTAAACTGGCGTCCCTCATGTAAAGAAAAATGAGAATATACTATTATTATTATTATCTGGAACAGTTTACCCCTAGAAATAAGGACCTGTCACTCTATTGTAACCTTCAAACGCTTGCTATATAAACTGCTTCATCCCAATGACTATGCCAATCACACCGCACCACTTATTTCCAAAACGCATGAGCTATTAGAACACTATAACGCCTAGACTCATTATTAAATATTACAACACTAAATAAACTCTAAGACTTCGCAAAATTACATGAAAAACAACTAGATTATGGGTAGTGTTTACTATACAATGATATACATTTATAAACATTTATATGTATATAAAATAATAATGTTCTTTCCATATTTACATACTTTATCTCCCTGCTGAGCATAATCTTCTATATACCTCCTGGTCGAGGTCGAACAACCCAACATCCAAACTGAAATGACCATTTATGTAAATACAAACTCAAATTTCATGAACGATCCGATGCAACCACTTGAAAACACTGGCTAACATTCTGTACAAGGATTATTCTTGATCTGATATAAAGAAACAACTGGTTTTCAAACAGTTATCAATGTATTACTCAACTTACATGTACAGTCTGCCATGCTGACGCAAATGGCGCAAATGGATAGTTCTAGAATCGACCTCGGCCCCATTTGATGCAGTAAACAATCTAACATTACCTTATCTAATTTTCGTATCAAAGATCAAATTTCTTTCCTATTATAAAACTACGATTAGACTGCTGACAAATATGGAATAAATGCATTATTGACTCAAAATAACACATCAATAAACTTTATCTCAAGGATGCTGTTCACAACAAAGTTTTATAGGAGAATTGACTTCAAGCTTTATTTTTCCCAGATATTTGTATCACATTCATCTGAAGTCTGGGTTTTTGTTAATGCGAAGACAATATTTCTATATCTCTTTATGTGTTACACAGACAGACTATTTTGCAGACTGTTCTGACTGACTCTAATGTTAGATTGAACAAACAATCTGTAATTTATATAATAACTTATCCATGCCTGTACAATTGGTATGTTCCTGCATAAACAGGAATAAATATATATATTCCAAGAACGAATCAACTATTAGCCTACTACGGTACCTAAACGCGCTTAAATACCCTTACTTCTCTAAAGACTATAAATAAACTAGTAGCATAAATGCATAAAAAGACAGTAGAAACAAATTTTTGTTCGTCAAATTACAATGTACAACGAATATAAACAAATAATTTCGGGTCCACATACTTCTTCTTTGTCTTCTGGTACATTTCTGTTGTATTTACTTTGTAGTACAAGTTGCATTGATCTACATTCCGACTGAAGCTGAGAAACAATTGAAGTCACTTACTCATATTATCCCTCAAGGTTTGGGTAGTAATGGCTCGGCATCCTTCATGAAATCCACTGTCACCATAACTAGACGCTGTACAGCATCTTATACAAGCACTGTCAACGATCTAAAATGGTTTTTATACAGCTTTCTACGTGTTTATCAACTTACTCGTACGGAGCAACCATGCTGTGACAAATGGCGGGCTATGGGTGACTTGAATGCAGTAAAACAAATCTGCTTGAAATTGATCAATATTAATCTGCATTCAGTTGAATTCACATCTGGTATTACTTGCAAAAAAATGTTGCCAAAATCATAAAAATTAATCACTCATTTTAAATTAATGTCCAATTTGAACATAAAACAAGATACGATGCTGCACACAACAAAGTTATATGGAGGAATTGACTTCAAGCTTTATTTTTTCCCAAATATTTGTAATTTATCGACACACACTTGGGTTTCTTTTGTTAATGCGAAGACAATATTTCTATATTTCTTTACGTGCTCCATCGAACGACTAACTATCAGAATGTGGTCACTAATTGATGTCAGAGAGGACAGCAACCATGTAATTTCACTACAAATCAAATTCATGTAATTTAAATAATACTTATCCATGCCTGTACAACTGGTGTGTCCTACATTGATAGGAAAAATATATATTAAATGCCGGCAAGGTATTCCTTGTGCCCCAAATATTCTGCAGGTGCAAGTAGGGGTTCAGGTTTACTCGTCAAACCGCAAGAATTCTATTATTTATTTCTGCAGTGCAAAATACACCGGTTGCAATCTGGCTTTGGTATACGCTACAAGGAGGACGAGTTTATCATTTCTTCCGCGAAAACAGTTCTTAATCACAGGTGTGAAAAAAGTCAACTTGGTGATTATACTTGGTGGCACAGTGGTTAGAACTCTCGCCGACCATGCACATGGTCCGGGGTTCGATCCCCTGCCGGTGCACACCCGATATCTATGGTCGGCCTGAATTAGGGCTACCGATATCCATGCTGAAAATTCCATACTTGTACTGAAAATACGGTGTGGAATCAAGCTGTAAATCAAAATAAAAAATAAAAATAAAAGGTATACGTGTAGGGGATCTCTTCTGTAGAGATATCGTTTTAAGTGACTGTGAGAGCTTTCAACTCTATTGTTGGTACTATTAAACAGCAACAGAGTATTCGGCATATATGCCGCAGCCCACGTCTCCTTCTTAGGCACCCAGTAATGCCTGACATAATTCCACACCCTCCGATCAACCATCCCAATGACACTAAGGTAGTGATGAAATCTAAACGGTTCGAAATCAACGCATTTACCTTTCAGGTGTCGCAGTTTTAACAAGACGATATAAAAGCCTGCGCACAAAAGAATTTCGAGTCTAAATGCATCAAGTATTAATTAAATTCACCTCACCTTCCTACTGAAAGCCCGGCATGCATGAAATGCACAGATGACGATTTTCGCCTGAATTTGACTATTACTCATGGCGCATATCTCACAGTTGGCCGAATCCATTACGAAAGTTTCTGTAATGGACGTATCTTGCATTATTCTTTGGAATTGTTCCAATATCCAAGCCACATCACATGACCTCTCTCGTCTCGTCCATGCCAAAAAAGCAGGCCTGCCATGACCCACATTGTCTGTTACCACCAACTGAAACAGAGAATGTCTGATTAAGATTTGTCAACCGTTTCACGTATAACCTACCCGTCCTTATTGGTATTGTATGTTGAGTCAATACACACCACCTCTCGATATTTCCGATATAACTGAACCTGTGATTCCAGGGCGAAGCCAATTCTGCTGGTTATCCCTGTATTCGAAACCACGTATTCAACCACCTGACCGCTTTGCCTTATTATGCGCATAACATCTGATCTCAAAGGCATGGCTTCAAAAATAACTTTAAACTACTTCAATTACCTGGTCTCACATCCTTACGTAAATTATACACATCTGTGCTCGTCAAAATTTTATTAAAATTCTCTTCAGCATATTCCAAAACATCAGCAACCTCAGATGTAGTCTTCACAACTGGTGCAATATTCTCCTTTTCACCCCCGGACAGGCGTCTAAAATATGGATCACCTAACATAAGACTTTTTTCACACCTGTGATTAAGAACTGTTTTCGCGGAAGAAATGATAAACTCGTCCTCCTTGTAGCGTATACCAAAGCCAGATTGGCAACCGGTGTATTTTGCACTGCAGAAATAAATAATAGAATTCTTGCGGTTTGACGAGTAAACCGGAACCTCTAGTTTTTCTCTTCATGCCATATGTACAACGAATGACTACTAATTTGTACTTCAAATCGTGAGATTCATGGTCCCGTATGCACCTTTTGATTACATAATGTGTATGAGTTGCCTAGGAATACTCTGTCATACATATATACATATATTACTGATTCCAACTGACTTAGAGGATCTTCTACTTGAACCCAACTGGTATACCGGTGACTAAACATAATTCCGTCAAAAAGTTTTTTTGATATCCACTGATATAGGAGGGGCAGGTTGATCGCCATTGTCTCCAAGTGCCAATGCGTCCATTCGGTACCACTGTAAATGAAAACAGAAGCTTTTCAATAACAAATTCATGAATAGCCAACAGAGTGCAGTAAGCAACTTAAAAGAGACATTGACTTGGAAACTATAGCGGAAAAAATATAAATTCCTTACCACAGTTACCATTTTGGAAAGTTCCTGATTATGGCCATGAACATTTACTGAAACACTCGTGAACGACAAATATGGACACAAGTGATAAAACGAAGCTCTGCAGAAATCATTGAGACGCCATGAACAGGAGTTAACACCAAGGATTTTAGGTGCGCCCTATAATTTTTAAATGAAACACATTCTCAGGCATCCTCCTGCACCATAACTTCCTTCGGGCCTAGAGGCAGCTTTTGATGACTATTCTTAACAAAATCAATACAGTTCAAGCCAAACAGAAACCAGAATCACGCCAAATGCAGCTACCTAGATCAAAGGAAACAAATCAGCCAAACTAAAATCAACTAGACCGCGCAAATGTCCTCAAGGTAAAGCTGAAGGCGCCACTTCAAACAGGGGATACGCCTTATCAACGCCCATTTTTTTAAATATTTATACATTTTGTTCTGCTCCAATTCCATAAGTGTTTGGAGCCATTATACAACATTAAAGTTGACTGGTGTAGGTAGCGGTTCGAGAGCAACGCCCAAAAATAAAATGTTAGAACAGTCTGTAATGAGAAAGAAATCTAACAAGGTTAGTAACTGGAAAAGTGGCTACTGTCCGCTAACTAAACCAAATGGTTAAATACCATGAAAAATGAATGTAACCTGAGAAAAAAGAAACAAAATGGGGTTATGAACTACTCTTGTAAATAGAAAGTGTTTAGTTAACGAATTCACAGTATCGCTTAGGCCAGCGCACACGCTGACCCGCGCGTGTAACTGGTGCCTTACTTGTTGTGTCCGGAGAACTGCTAGGTTTAGTAGGATTTTCAACCACGGAACCTGGCTGCGATGTGGATGTAGAGGTAGTTGCTGGTGGTGCAGGTGTGGAGGGTGAAGAGTCCTCCATGTAGGCCGCCTTAAGCCTGTCGACACTGACGGTGTCTTGACGGCCAAATCGATCAATAACAAGAAATTTTCTTTCCTACTAACGTCCTTGAATGGGATTGTAACGGTCTGCGAACGGCGTCGCGACGCACAAAAACGTGTGTACAGTCATCCAGCCTAGCGTCTACTTGCACACTCTTGTTTTGTGTGCATGTGGGAGTTGGTTGCAGGCGCTGCATAAGGCGCTTGAGGTTCTGAGCATAACAGTGTACATCCGTAACACTTGGCTTACCACTTTCAGGTGAGATAATTTCACCCGGTAGATGAAGGGTGGTACCGAACACCAACTATGCGGAGGTGCACTGTAAATCTGCTTTGAGCGTGGAACGGATGCTAAGTAGAACTAGGGGGAGGGACGCGGTCCACTTAGTATTCTCGGTAGCCATTAACGAAGCTTTCAGTTGGCGGCGAAAACGCTCTACAAGTCCATTTGCTGCTGGGTGGTACGCGGTTGTTAGGATGCGTTTGCACCCGAGCAGCTCTAAGAGCTTCTTGGAGTGGGTTGATTCAAACTGCTGTCCATGGTCTGTAGTCACCGTAGATGGGCATCCAATTTGAGCTACCCAGCGTTCCATGAACACTCGGCAAATTGTTTCCGCGGTCGTGTCGGCGATGGGGATAGCTTCTGGCCAACGAGTGAACCGGTCGACACATGTCAACAGGTAAGAGTGGCCATTTGATGGTGGTAGGGGACCCATTATATCTAGATGTACGTGACTAAAGCGAGCATCGGGTTTGGCGAAGGAACCCACTGGAGTGATGTTGTGTTTGTGGACTTCAGCTCGTTGACACGGCACACAGGCACGTGCCCAGATACGCACGTCACGATTTATACCAGGCCAGACAAGTCTAGCTGACACTAGTTTGTCCGTTGCCCGGATGCTTGGGTGGGAGAGGTTGTGGAGACTATCGAATACCGTATGGCGCAATGCAGGTGGAACGATGGGTCTCGGGGTACCGGTGTACAGATCGCAGAGGGTGGTACCCTCGCTATTAACAAGCGGTATACACTTGATATGCAAAGAGGTATTTAACGAGAGCTTATCGAGATCTAACTCTGTAAGCTGACGTTGTGCCATTTGTTTCAGGCCAATGGTTGGTGGCGCCGACATGGTACATACCCTAGACAAGGTGTCCGCTACAGCATTATCAACCCCCGAAATATGTCGAATGTCCGAAGTGAATTGTGAGATACAGTCCAAGCGACGCAATTCGCGCAGAGGATATCTATCTAAAGTAGTGTGGAGGGCGTACGTCAGGGGCTTGTGGTCTGTGAACACAGTGAATTGTCGGCCTTCCACGAAATGGCGAATGTGCTTGACAGTGGCATAAATAGCGAAAAGTTCTCTACCGAGTGTGCTGTACCTAGATTCACATGTAGTAAGTTTACGAGAAAAGAAAGCAATAGGTGACCAAGCATTGGACACACGATGTTGTCGGACAGCTCCAATCGCAGTGTTAGAGGCATCGACGGAAATGCTGAGCGGTAGCTGGACGTCCATGTGAACTAATATTGTGGCATCAGCCTTCTTGATAGTCACAAAAGCTGTCAAGTCTTCCTCGGAGAACACGATGGACTTACATTTCCCCTTAGGCATATCAGTCAAGGGGGTCAAGATGTGGGCGCACTGGGGAATAAAGCGACGGTAGTAGCTAACCATTCCAGGAAAGGTGCGTAATGCTTTGAGGGATGTGGGTAGAGGAAAGTTTTGGATAGTCTCTACCCGTTCAGATAACGGATAGATCCCATCCTTATCTATCCTGTGTCCCAAAAAATTCAAAGACGTGACCCGTATCTCACACTTTGCTAAGTTGAGTGTGAGGGAGTGTGTTGCAAGCCTTTGGAAGACGGCCTGCAAGTGAAGACGATGTGTTGCCTCATCTGGGCTAGCTACGAGAATATCGTCGAGATAAGCATATGCGCAATCCAATCCGCGCAAAACATCGTGAATAAATCGCTGGAACGTTTGTGCGGCGTTGCGGATACCAAACGGCATTCGAAGAAATTCGAATAGGCCAAAAGGAGTGATCACTGCCGTTTTACGAATATCTTCTGGATGAATTGGGATCTGATGATAAGCTCTTGTTAAGTCGAGTTTGCCGAATACCGTTGCACGTTTGAGGGAAGATGTAAGGTCATGTATATGTGGCACAGGGTAGCGATCTGAGACGGTCTGAGCATTAAGTCTGCGGTAACCCCCACAAGGCCTCCAGTCTATCCCGTTATTTTTAGGCACCACATGCCCAGATCGCAAGCGAAATGAGGAGATACGGACTACAAGTATTGGGGATCTGCGAAAGCAGATGGAACGGATACGGACTCACCAAATTGTCAACAGGTGAGTCAGTGATTTACTCCGGTCACCCAGAAGACAACCACACACACACCGAGGGCGTGGCTATAATGATGTCACCAACGGCAACCAAGGCTCTGATACAATGGGAGGCGATCTCACCCAGGATAATAACCGCCAGATTCAACTCCAAAGGAAGGAAAGTGTCAATTATACAATGCTATGCACCGACCAACAACGCAGACCTCGAAAAGAAAGAAGAATTCTACAGACAACTGCAGGCAGCAATAGACAATACTCCAGCCGGTGACATCAAAATACTAATGGGAGACATGAACGCCAAACTGGGATCAGACAACACAGGAAGGGAACTCATCATGGGTAAAGAAGCTCTGGGAGAGATGAATGAAAATGGAGAACTCTTCGCCGACTTCTGCGCCTTCAATGAACTAGTGATTGGTGGCAGCGTATACAAACACAAGGATATTCACAAGGCTACATGGGTGTCACCAGATGGGCGAACCAAAAACCAAATTGACTTCATCACAATCTCGAGGAAGTGGCGGCGCAGCCTACTGGACACAAAAGCAAGAAGAGGAGCAGACGTTGGCTCAGACCACTACCTCGTACAAGGAACAATCCAACTCAAATTAAAGGCTTTCAGAGAAACAGGAGCTGCAGATAGACCACAAGCCAAGTTCAACACTCAAAAACTAAAGGACCAGGATACAAAGGATATCTTTACTGCAAGTATAAAGGACAAAGCTGAGACACAAATCAACATTAGTGAAGAGGTTAGCGTCGAAAAACACTGGAACAACCTGAAAACAGTATGGAGCGAAACCTGCATGGAAGTTCTGGGCAGAAAGAAGAGACAGGACAAACCGTGGCTCACTACGGACACTTGGAGGCTAATAGAGGAGAGAAGGATGGTGAAACAAAAAATTCTGCAGTGCACAGACGAGCAACAGAAACAGGAGTTGAATGTAAGCTACACTGAACAAAGGAGTAAAGAAGAGTGCCAGAGAAGACAAAAGAAAGTATTATGAAGCCATGGCCAATGAAGCAGAACAAGCTGCAGGCAAAGGAGACCTCGCAACACTTCACCAAACAACTAGGTACCTTTCAGGCAAAAATTCGTCACAAATTAAGCCAGTGAAGGATGAAAATGGAAAGTCAATCACCAAAGAAGTGGAGCAAAGGAAACACTGGGCTGAACACTTCAAAAGACTACTAAACCGACCGCCACCTACAACGCGCCCAACAATACCAACAACGGAAGCAGAATTACCAGTGAACATCAACCCCCCGACGAAATCAGAAGTCCTGAAGGCAATCAAGATGCTGAAAGCTGGGAAAGCAGCAGGACCAGATGGAATCCCAGCAGAAGCATTGAAAGTCGACCCAGAGACAACAGCAGACTTGATGACGCCACTACTAGAGAAGGTGTGGAAAGAAGGCAAAGTACCCGAGGATTGGAAGAAAGGATACCTATTCAAACTACCAAAGAAAGGAGACTTAAGTCAATGCAAGAACTGGCGCGGAATTATGCTCCTTTCCATCCCAAGCAAAATACTAAGCCGCATCATCCTGGAAAGGATCAAACAAGCCTTGGATGAAAAACTTCGACCAGAACAAGCTGGATTCAGGAGTAACAAGTCATGTATTGATCAAATCGCCACACTACGGATCATCATTGAACAAAGTTTGGAATGGCAGTCACCTCTCTATCTCAACTTCATCGACTTTGAAAAGGCCTTCGACAGCGTCGACCGAGAGGTGATTTGGCAACTACTTCGCTACTACGGGGTGCCGCCGACAATTATACATCTCATCCAACAGTTGTATGACAACGCTGCATGCCAAGTAATCCACAACGGAAAGCTCACGGAATCCTTCGAAGTGAAGACAGGAGTAAGACAGGGTTGCCTACTATCGCCAATGATTTTCCTGATTGCAGTAGACTGGATAATGCGACAAACAGCGGGCAATGAGGAAACAGGCATAAAATGGACTCACACAAAGAACTTGGAGGATCTGGACTTCGCCGATGATATATGCCTGATTTCCCACAAACTGGAAGATATGCAAGTGAAAAGTAACAAGTTGGCAGAAGAAGCATCAAAGATAGGACTCCAGGTGAACATAGAAAAAACAGAGGTGATGAAGATCCCTGGACAACACCAACAACAACAACAGACAGCAATCAGCATAAATGGAAAAAACCTGAAAGAAACTACCTCCTTTACCTACTTGGGAAGCATTGTTTCAACTACAGGCGGAACTGACGAGGATATCAAAGCAAGGATCGGGAAAGCAAGGCAAGCTTTCATTACTCTGAAGTCTGTGTGGAGGACAACATCATTCAGCGTCAAAAATAAGATCGGGATTTTCAACTCCAATGTGAAGTCAGTACTACTATACGGATCAGAGACTTGGCGTGTCACAAAGAGCACCTCAAACAAGCTACAGACCTTCATTAACAGATGTCTTCGCTCAATACTCAAGATCAGATGGCCGGAAAGGATCAGCAACAAAGATCTCTGGGAGCGAACCAACCAGGAACCCATTGTGAAACAAATAGGCAGGAAAAAATGGAGATGGATTGGCCACACTCTGAGGAAACCAGCAAGTGACATCACTAGACAAGCCCTCGAGTGGAACCCGAAAGGGAAGCGACGAGTTGGTCGTCCAAGGGTGACCTGGAGGAGGTCATGTGAAGAGGAGATGAAAGCATGTGGGCAGACCTGGAGCCAGGTGAAAACTCCAGCAGAGAATCGAACGCAATGGAGACGCATGGCTGAAGCCCTATGTTCCTCTAGGAACTAAAGGAAATAATAATAAATAATAATAATACATGTAACGGTGAAGACCATGGGCTGCTGGATGGACGGATTATCCCCATGTCTAACATATGTTCGAACTCGGCCTTTACGGCTTGGAGTTTTTCTGAGGACAATCACCGTGGTTTCGACTCCTGGCTCTCACCCAGGCGGCCCGGGTTCGATTCCCGTGAGCGGTTTTAAAGGAGGGAGGGTGGCGCATGCTGATCAGCAGATATGGCGGTGGACACTAAGGTGAATCGCCCCCCCACTAGGGTCAATACTTAGTACTCTTAGCTCCATCTCGCAAGCTCATAACTTGCGTATGAGAAATGAAGAATGCACGGCACTAGCCAGCACCACCAGAGTAGGTGCTCTCACAGAAATACTAAAGAAACGAATGAATCGCCAAAGCCATAAAATTTCTCTCCTTATAAACAAGGGCAAACTATACAGCAACCATGCAGACATGTGTGAACTGTTTAATGAGACGTTTGCAGCTAACTACCTTAAGCCCACAAGTCCCCTTCTCGGTTTACAATCTAAAATAGAACTCCCTTCATCTTCAACGCTGAAACAAATCACTACAGTTCATTTCACTTACTCTAATATTAACCAAGCCGTTAATACTCTTAAAAGCTCTAGTAGTGCCGGTTTTGACGGTATACCATCGTATCTTTATAAACACGGTGGTTCTGACATTCCCGTTTTATTACTTAAGATTTTTACAATGTCCCTAGAAAGCCAAACCTATCCAGATAAATGGAAAACGACATTTATAGTACCTAAACACAAATCCGGATCAAAAACTGAAGTCAACAACTATAGGCCAATCAATATTACACCCATAGTATCTAGAATCATTGAAAGAATAGTTAAAGATGATATCCTCAAACATATGCTCAGCTGCAATATTCTAGGTCCAAACCAACATGGATTCCTAAAATCCAGATCATGCATGACATGTCACCTTGACTTCTTTAACTATATAACTAGCAGCTGAGACAAACAACAACTAGTACTAGTCATCTACTTCGACATATCCAAAGCCTTTGACCGCGTTGACCATTTGCTTCTAATAAATAAGCTAAACTCTTTAGGAATAAGTAACCCATTATTAGGATGGATTGAATCATTCCTTAACAATAGGTCCCAAGTAGTTAAACTGGGGTCTGTAAATTCTAAACCTAGTCCAGTCACTTCTGGAGTAGTTCAAGGTAGCGTCTTAGGCCCCCTCCTATTCACTCTATATGTCAACGACATATGCAGCTGTTTCTCACTTGGCAAACCATTCATCTTTGCAGATGATCTTAAAGTAGCTTACATATTCCACTGTGATGACTTAGGGTACTTTCAGAAAGCTGTTCAGGAAGAACTAGATCGAGTAACCGCATGGTCCTCCACATGGAACCTAAAATTCAACCTTAAAAAATGTGGTTGGATCTGTTTCGGTGCACACTCAATGAATATCAAACTGGTACTTGAATCTCTTGACTTGCCTAAACTCCAAAGTGTTGCTGACCTAGGACTCAGGTACTCTAGTGACTTGACATTTTCTGAGCAAGTGGCAACACAGACGCGTAAATCGAGGATGCTCCTAGGATGCATACTCAGGAAGTTCCACAACTACGAGGCGAAATTATTATTATATAAAACTTGTGTCAGACCACTACTTGAATATTGTCCATTTATTCTCAGCAGCACTCGCGTAAGTGACAAACTTAAAATAGAAAGTGTCCAACGATACTTCACGTCTAAACTACTAGGATTTGACTGCGAAAAGGACTACATATCAGGGTGTATAACACTAGGTATCGACCCACTCTGGATGGGACGACTGAGCATTAACCTAACAATCTTCTTTAAAGTCTTGCATAAAATATCATTCTCAGACAGCAAGGAGATACAGTTCTCACCGGAAGGCTCTTACAACCTTCGTAACCAAACGTGCACAGTATCTAGGAAAAAATGTAAGACAGCACTCCGTGCAAACTTCTTCATAGTCATGTACTCTAAGCTTGTACTCGCAGCTTGGTATACATGAGACGGCCAACACTGATCCTGGTAACTGAAACTTGGCTAACTAATGATATACCTGACACAAAGCTGATAATTGATAACTATGACATCCACAGGAATGATAGAGTGGACAAAAGAGGAGGCAGGTGTCTAATATATGCTTCTAAATCTACTGACCCCAATACTTTTACAAACCTAACTGTCGACAAATTCCCAGAATCTAAGTGGATAAGCATCAACACAAATGAAAATAAAATTCTAGTGGGATGTATATACAGAGCCCCCAGCAGCCCTAAAACGACTGATACGGTTATCGCAGAAATACTAGAGCATGTACCTACCCTGGAATTCGACTACAAAATAATTTGTGGCGATTTTAACCTCCCCGGAGTGAACTGGGATACCTGCACTGGACCTAGAATCTATGACGAGCTCCTAGAAGCTATAGACGTAGGAGGATGGAAGCAGTATGTACGCCTCCCAACACGACATAACAATATTCTCGACTTAGTCCTCTGCCACAAAATAGAGCCGATCTCGATAGAGGTGGGTGATAAACTCGACAACAGTGATCACAACATACTGTACTGCACCCTACCTCTTCGACTAACAACTAAACACACACCTAAAAATTCCCCGGTTCACTATCAATATAGGGACTATAGAAATGCCGACTGGGAATTCCTACCAACGCTCTTGAGAAGCTCTGACTGGGGTGAATACTTTACCAATGATAACTTAGAAGTAACACTTGATACCTTCTACAAGACGGTCAGTTCGGTAAGAGATACAATCGCACCCCTAAAGTATGCCTTAAGGATACCAACTCTTTTCATAGACAGCAAAACGCGATTAAAACTAAGGAAATTGAAAAGGAAATTTTATTTATATAAAGAATGTAGTGCATTACACCAGATACATGAAACATTTACAAATCTTGGGGAGAGACATAAAATGAAGGCACAACTCGAGGAAAATAAAGCCCTAGGGGGCACCTCTAAAACTCAGGAACTCTGCAAGATCTTGCGAAAACGACCAAACAAGGGTAAAGAAATTAATGTTGGTCAATTGGAGCATGAAGGTATAATTTATGATGATCCCCAGATTATTTGTGAACTCCTAAACCAATGGTTCTCCAATAACACCAAAGCACATCCGTCTCCAATCCTCGATATAACCTGCAAAAATAACTACGAGTTAGGTGAAATCAACTTTAATATGCAAAATATAGCATCAGCGGTAAAGACACTAAAAGCTAACGGTAGTTGTGGGATAGATGATATACCATCTATCATTTATAAAAACGGTGGCTCGGATATGATAGTACTATTACTTAGAATATTCACCCTCTCACTAGTGACTGGGACCTACCCTGAAACTTGGAAAAACACGTATATACTACCTAAGCATAAAGGAGGGGCCAAAACTAGCGCATTTAATTATAGGCCTATCAATATAACACCTGTCATATCAAGGATCATGGAGAAAGTAATCAAAGACCAAATGTCAGACTACTTTCTAAAACACAAACTCATCAACCAGTCGCAACACGGATTCCTCAAAAAAAGATCTTGCGTCACTTGCCATATAGACTTTTTCAACGAAGTCACCTATAGAAGAGATAGGAGAGAACTAATAATTATCCTCTATTTCGATATCAGGAAAGCCTTCGACAGAGTCCCACATAGTCTGTTAGTCAGCAGGCTATGCTCACTAGGGATACGCAACCCCCTCCACAACTGGATAAAATCATTTCTCAGAGACAGAAATCAGACAACAAAAATTGGTTCGATGACCTCCAGGCCTAGGCCGATTAGCAGTGGTGTCATCCAGGGGAGTGTATTAGGACCCCTTCTTTTCATTATATACATAAACAGTATATGTGAGTGCTTTAGTATAGGCAAGCCAATACTGTATGCAGATGACTTAAAGGTGACATATACCTGCACAAACACAGATATCGGTACAACTATGAACTCCATACATGAAGAATTAACAAAAATGGATATATGGTGTGACACCTGGAGACTTGAGTTTAATGTCGAAAAGTGTGGCTGGCTCTGCATAGGCTGTCCTAACCTAGAACTCGACCTAGCAATTCAGGGCCACAAAATCCCTAGACTCAAATCTGTGCTAGACCTAGGACTGACATATTCACACAGTCTATCATTTTCTGAACATATCTCGAAACAAGTATCGAAATCACTCAGGCTTATTGGTTTCCTACTCAGGAACTTCTACAGAAGTGAATCCAGAATACTACTGTACAAGGTTTGTGTGCGCCCACTCCTAGACTATTGTTCATTCATATTTAGTAGTATACGCATAGAAGACAAACTAAAAGTAGAAGGAATACAGAGGTACTTCACGCTGAAAGTAATCGGAACCGAAAACGGCACAAACTACTCTACCAGATGTGAAATTCTAGGACTAGAAACATTATGGTTAAGACGACTGCGACTAAATCTGGTACTCTTCTATAAACTACTTAACCACATAGTGTATACCCCTACTAATTGTACTCGGTTTTCAGAAGACACTGGATATAACCTTAGACACACTCAAGGTACGGTGGCTATAGAACAGTGTAAAACAGCCACCAGGCAAAAATTTTTCACGATTAGGTATGCCCAAATATGGAACAAACTACCTGAGGAAATGCGACTAGCAAGCTCACTGGTGTCCTTTGAAAAAGCTCTTAATGACACACTAAGTGGGTTTGTAAGTGATACCAGTGCTAATTCCCATGTAAGAGCTTCAGAAATTATAGGCCCATTTAATGTATGAACTTAGAGACTACACCTGTTGTTTCTTTTGCCTTTATCTATAATTTCAGACAAAAAAGCAGCAGTCATGAAAATAACACCCATACAAATAAGAGTCGGTCGACCTGTCACTCTATTATAACCTTCAAACGCTTGCTATATAAACTGCTTCATCCCAATGACTATGCCAATCACACCGCACCACTTATTTCCAAAACGCATGAGCTATTAGAACACTATAACGCCTAGACTCATTATTAAATATTACAACACTAAATAAACTCTAAGACTTCGCAAAATTACATGAAAAACAACTAGATTATGGGTAGTGTTTACTATACAATGATATACATTTATAAACATTTATATGTATATAAAATAATAATGTTCTTTCCATATTTACATACTTTATCTCCCTGCTGAGCATAATCTTCTATATACCTCCTGGTCGAGGTCGAACAACCCAACATCCAAACTGAAATGACCATTTATGTAAATACAAACTCAAATTTCATGAACGATCCGATGCAACCACTTGAAAACACTGGCTAACATTCTGTACAAGGATTATTCTTGATCCGATATAAAGAAGCAACTGGTTTTCAAACAGTTATCAATGTATTACTCAACTTACGTGTACAGTCTGCCATGCTGACGCAAATGGCGCAAATGGATAGTTCTAGAATTGACCCCATTTGATGCAGTAAAACAATCTAACATCACCTTATCTAATTTTCGTGTCAAATTTCTTTCCTATTATAAAACTACGATAAGACTGCTGACAAAAATGAATAAATACATTATTGAATCAAAATAACACATCAATAAACTTTATCTCACGGATGCTGTTCACAACAAAGTTTTATAGGAGAATTGACTTCAAGCTTTATTTTTCCCAGATATTTGTATCACATTCATCTGAAGTCTGGGTTTTTGTTAATGCGAAGACAATATTTCTATATCTCTTTATGTGTTACACAGACAGACTATTTTGCAGACTGTTCTGACTGACTCTAATGTTAGATTGAACAAACAATCTGTAATATATATAATAACTTATCCATGCCTGTACAATTGGTATGTTCCTGCATAAACAGGAATAAATATATATATGTAACGGTGAAGACCATGGGCTGCTGGATGGACGGATTATCCCCATTTCTAACATATGTTCGAACTCGGGTTTTACGGCTTGGAGTTTTTCTGAGGACAATCGCCGTGGTTTCGACTCCTGGCTCTCACCCAGGCGGCCCGGGTTCGATTCCCGTGAGCGCTTTTAAAGGAGGGAGGGTGGCGCATGCTGATCAGTAGATATGGCGGTGGTCACTAAGGTGAATCGCCCCATTCTGCTGGAACAGCAATATGCAATTTGACGGCTCGAGATTTCTATGGGGGCTTGGACCTTTATCTTGAAAAGATAATAATGATTGCCTGGACGGATCATGCTTCTACCTTTAAACATATACAATTCGGTCAGCCTACTGCTGAGATGCGACCACATGGGCTCTGCACAGATTTATGAGACATCTTATAAATTGACATGCTTTCCTTTGTCGTATCTTCAAATATCACTTAACAATGTCTCATCTCATTCATTTTCTAATAGTCTTTACTTGCTCCTCATTATATTCCATTAAACCTAACATTTTATAGCACTTGATGAATTTGATTCGACTTATTTTATTCCTATTCTCTATAGGGTACGGTTGTGCACCAAATACACAAAAAGGTATGAAATAAAAACAACCGGCTTGAGGATAATTGTATTGAAACCAAAAGTGGACATCATGATAGTAAGACCTATACAGGTAGCATTATATATTGCAAATGAACGTTGTCAGCCTAGGGATTATATAGTTTCCCATTGTATTTCCTTTATGAATGCATCTATTAATGATACATTGCGCTTACTTGTTTCATTACACTTTAATGATTAATCTTAGCACTTTTACTTTTCTAAAACAGCTTTCAATCCCATGTAAATGTAATACTTACCTCAATATTGGTTGGTTATCGTATGCCTACCACCACGGGTTGAAAACGAAACGAAGTCGATTTTCCCGCGCAACCTGGAGGACTACTGTACAATTCAATAATTATACGGCCTGATTCAGACAATGAGTGTATTTATATACGTATCAAATATTTAGCTGCTGAAGCATTATTAACTTGTAGACAATCTACTATTTGAGATTATATCATACTTGATCGTGCCTGTAAAATTGGCTGGCATTTTCATGTAAATTAATGTTTATATGAAAATATAAATTATTATTATAATACAGGTGGACCAGTCGTCACAATATGATGAGTGACAGTAGAAGTCACACAAGGAAGTTTGGAAACCGGTTTCAAAAGGTTAGCAGAGGACTGGAGGACGTCAGCGTAAGGGCCGTTAGCGGCAGGGGTGGATTATACTGGACTTAATGAAGGTGTGTGCGTCACAACACCGGATATCGAAAGGTTTGTAGCTGAATCGATCAACTTGTGTTTGCCAGTATCTACCAGTAACTGATAATGCTGCAAAAGATCCATACCCATGATACCAGTGGTCACCTCTGCCACGATGAAAACCCAACGAAATGATCTATGTAAGCCAATGTCGAGGTCTGGAAACCTTCTGCCATACGTTGTGATTGGCGAACCATTAGCGGCGCGAAGCTGTAAGGAAGTTGGCTGCAGACGCTCTTCAGTTGTGGGTGGAATCATGCTAGCTTCTGCCCCAGTGTCAAACAGGAAGCGTGTCCCAGTGTTACGGTCAGTAACATAGAAGAGGCGACATGTGAGTGGTTCGCCAGCGACGTTAGTCGCCAATACGTGCTGGCTCACAAGTTTCCCACTTGCGAGTGGCTGAACGCACAGGGTGTGGTGCATTTGCGAGCTTTTGCACCGTAGCGTTTATGGTACCAACAGACACCTTGTTGAGAATTTTCAGATGAAGAGTTGTTTCGCTTGCGCGAATTAGATCTACTTCGCGGCGGAGACGTGGCGCTTCGCGAGCTACTCCTAGACTTGAGATCGCGTCTAAGCTTCCGAATTTGCTGGTACATGTGTCGTATATCAAAACCATGGGAATCATTTAGGGTATGGTCCTCCTGACAAGGGGCTTTTGGTGACAGGACTGCAGTGATAGATGTAGAAGGTTTCGTAGCCTCTACGGGTCTTTCCGATGCCCCGGCAAGTTCGGTTATTGACGACTTATAAAAGGAGGTAAGTATACCTTGCACCGTCTGTGGAAGTCGCTGAAGCCACAACTGTTTCAAGAAAGCTTCATCGATCTTAAAGTCAGCCACCAACTGTTTCATTTGGCGGAGGTGTTGCGAGGCTGTGTGGTCTACAAACTGCACCTCTCGAAACAGCTCCTGTACTTTCTGCTTATCTGTCAGAGCTACGCGCTTAATGAGAGCGGCTTTAAGGAGGTCATAAAAGTCTGGCGAAGGGTCTCCCAGGACATCGGCAACGTCTTCCATTACGGTTTCTGGAAGGCTGACTATGACCAGGTTGACTTTGGTCTCCTGAGCCTGAATGCGTCGCAGGGCGAACTGGGCTTCGACGTGTGTAAACCACGCTGTAGGGCGATTAGCCCAGAAGGTAGGCAGTTGAAGGATAACCGCCATTTCAGCAGGAACGCTGTCGTTAGTCATGTCAGGATAATTTATGGGTAAGATAAGGTATACAGGGGATATAAAACAAAACAACACCAATAAAATAAACAATGGTGAAATTGAGTGAGATAATAGAAAAATATATATGTATAAAGCGATACATCAAGGGATATAAAATATGTGAAGAAAAACTTAGGACCCAAATGACGTCGAGAAGTCAGCTTAGGGTTCACCAATTGTGAGTGCCTGGTTTTATCCTCAGGTGAGTTTGCCTGTCACACTTACCAAAAGACTAACTTCTTTTGCCCAGGTCTTGATCAGCACTCTGCCTATCCTGCAAGTACTGAGGAACGAGTAAAAATAGAAAACAAAATGACTCGTTACTTGCCTGTAACCAAACGTATATTTATAACGAATGTGATTATAACTCAATGATATAAAAACAGGTTTACCACTTATCCATACCCGTAGGAGTAGGGAGCTCGAGGCGTGTGCTTGTAAGAGAGTACAGCGAGGGAGAAAGCGTACAGGTGCCAAAATGTACAAGAAGCACAGTGCAGCACGCGAAGCGAAGTGGCGAAGTGGAGGAGCGCCAAAACTTAGATGAGTTCAAACAAAAGTTCAATGTGCACTACAGGTACGTCTTAAGCTTACAGCACTATGGCACTTTCATGATCCATCCGTCACATGCAAAACGATTTCTAATTATGCAGACTACAAGAAAACCCACAAACTCCCAGCAGCCTATCATGATCACTACAGTAGAAAAGTCTCTGAAGGCGGCGCGTGAAGTAGCGTCCGTGCTTCACCGCGTAACTTAAACCGGTTGACTTAATGTAACAGAAGATCACGAACAGCCACAGACAGAGAAGGAAGAACGCACAGTGCTGTGAAAGATGTATATTGTGATTAAGTGTAATAGAACAACACAAACAATAATACAGGTCAAGCACGCAGGGTAGAGCGAAGAGGCAGAACACAACATGAGGAAAAGCACTTTATAATTGACACTGAATTACACCAGCAGAAGTCCAAAAATATATAAATATTTTCCTATCAACGTAGGACACACCAGTTGTACAGGCATGGATAAGTATTATTTAAATTACATGAATTTGATTTATAGTGAAATTACATGGTTGCTGTCCTCTCTGACATCAATTAGTGACCACATTCTGATAGTTAGTCGTTCGATGGAGCACGTAAAGAAATATAGAAATATTGTCTTCGCATTAACAAAAGAAACCCAAGTGTGTGTCGATAAATTACAAATATTTGGGAAAAAATAAAGCTTGAAGTCAATTCCTCCATATAACTTTGTTGTGTGCAGCATCGTATCTTGTTTTATGTTCAAATTGGACATTAATTTAAAATGAGTGATTAATTTTTATGATTTTGGCAACATTTTTTTGCAAGTAATACCAGATGTGAATTCAACTGAATGCAGATTAATATTGATCAATTTCAAGCAGATTTGTTTTACTGCATTCAAGTCACCCATAGCCCGCCATTTGTCACAGCATGGTTGCTCCGTACGAGTAAGTTGATAAACACGTAGAAAGCTGTATAAAAACCATTTTAGATCGTTGACAGTGCTTGTATAAGATGCTGTACAGCGTCTAGTTATGGTGACAGTGGATTTCATGAAGGATGCCGAGCCATTACTACCCAAACCTTGAGGGATAATATGAGTAAGTGACTTCAATTGTTTCTCAGCTTCAGTCGGAATGTAGATCAATGCAACTTGTACTACAAAGTAAATACAACAGAAATGTACCAGAAGACAAAGAAGAAGTATGTGGACCCGAAATTATTTGTTTATATTCGTTGTACATTGTAATTTGACGAACAAAAATTTGTTTCTACTGTCTTTTTATGCATTTATGCTACTAGTTTATTTATAGTCTTTAGAGAAGTAAGGGTATTTAAGCGCGTTTAGGTACTGTAGTAGGCTAATAGTTGATTCGTACTGGGAATAGATAATTTATTTATATAGTCGGTAGAGTGAAATAGTGTGTACAGAGCGCGTTTGAAACTTAAAACTGTATTGCAGTTCCTGACATCTAGAGGCAGATTGTTCCATATTTTAGAATACATGACTGTGAAGAAGTTTTCGCGGAGTGTTGACTTAAAGGCTTTTATTGTCACTGTGCAATTTTGGTTACGCAGATCGTGTAGGACCTTATAGAAGAATACTAGGTTTATAATTAGTCGTCTTGTCCAAAGAGCTAGGCTTTTACAGTTCAGCGTCCACCGGTTTCTGAACTGACGCGGGTGATGATATACGTTGGTACGTGATAAATCTTCCGCGCCTCAGGTTTTCTCGTCTTTCATTGGCTGGAACAGTGGCGGCTAATTTTATATTTAATTCGTCCTAGGTAGGTGATATCGTGTGCAGGTTTGTGTGGTTGAGGTGTGCGTTGTTTGCAAGCATATGTGATGGAAATAAATGTAAAATTTGATTATTCTAACGTTTTATTTTACTTATTTTGTGCGTGTACAAGCCTTGGTTTATCATACACTCGGTTTGTTGGCCTATCGGTTGCTGGCGATGTCAAGGTACCCGTGAGTTCTTGGGCTTTTCTCAATTTTAGGTTATACGTGTAGCACTTTATTGGTGGATATTGCTCAGTGATGTATTTCAATATTGCTTTTTCTACGGAATTATATTTAAACAGTTGCAAGACAGATGGATACTTATTGACAAAGCCTTTTTAGTTTATTGCAGGTAGGCAATGCGAGTGAAAGCATTGCACACGTCAGTGGAATTTTTTCGGTGAAGTAATGCTGGGAAGGCGTTTCTTTAGCTGGGAGGAATTTGAGAATTCATTATGAGAATTTCAAAAAGTGAGGAAGTCATTTAATGCTAACGATGTAGTTGTCCTGCACTCACTATGTGGTTGCCGCAGATTACGCGGGAGGAGTAATCGCATAAATGGACCATTTTCTTAATGTGTAAGTTAAATACTTTCGTATTACAATAAAAATAAACATTTCCTATTAACATTGTTGTCTTTCTGTTCGTGTGTTCGCGTTGGGAGTACGGGATGCTAGACCGTTGCTCCCTAGGATATGAATTCGTTACTATACGTAAGTGCAATTCTGTAGGAACACTATCCATCGATAAAAGTGGTGGATTATAAGTACTTCATTCAAGTCTGAAAATCTGCCTAGAAGTACGCGATTACGTCTCCCAGTCATAGATAAATCTGTAGGGACTAATGACAAAAATACCTAACTTCAGTATTGGAAAAATAAGAATACAACTTAGGCCCTGAAGTTGAGTTCGATTTCGTATGAATTTAAGTATAATCACAAGTAGTGTATTACTATTATTTCACTTAAAGCCTGATGTCAATCCATATGCCTACGGGTGTTAACACATAGTGTAAAATGAAGTCTACACGAGACGAGTAATTTAATAGGTTGAGCTGTAGCAATATTAGTACGATTTCGCTTACGTTGAATTATGCCTACAATTACTTTCTCAGGTCTCATTGATAGGTCAGGCCTCCATCTCGTCGTAATGACAAATTTAGTTTCACTGAGATAGAATAAGAAAAGTATGGTAAGCAGGATGTTAAATATATTTGATGAAAAATAATAAGCGAATGTCTTTACAAAATTGTTTTTCGTAATTACTTCGGGGATGCGTAATTGCTGTGACTAGGTTGACTGACTTCACCGAACATCTGCAAGTAAGCGAATAAAGTGTAATTTTTAAAACGTTGAAGTTAGAAATAGGTAATGTAAAAGTGAAACGCTTTACATTTTCCTACCTTTGCTGAAAAAGATTCATTCTCCTTTCTCATTCTTTAGTCGTTACAGCATTCTTCTGCGGTTTTCACTGTCACACACATTGTTCCTCTTCTAAAGTATAGCACCAAGCAAATAATAATTTAATATGTCGTATAAACGGGTGTTTACCAGGAATGCATGACATCTCTACAGGCACAATAAGTTAGGTTGTGAATTGCAATCACCTGAGCGATTTTAACTAGAAACTTCGTCGAAATGGATATGATCATCAGGAAATTCAGCAGATTGTCTCATTCATCGCATGCTCTCTTCGATGTGTTATGGAATATTTCAATCATCACGGATGATGATAAAAAAGTGCTTGGCATCCTCTAAACGTATATTTAACTTGTGTCTACGGGCTAGTTCTCCTTCAAATGTCTCATTATCATAGAATAACTGCTATGTAAACAACCATTGCCTATAGATAATTTTCAACCTTAATATCCCCAAAAAACTAGCAAACAACAAACCATTACGGCTCTAAAACGCAAATAATAGTCTTTCTATGCTAAATTTCTTATATACGATGAGTTCTTGAAGCAGTACATCCTCTGGGATATCATGACAGTTTTATCCATTAATACGAACACAATACTGGAAAATGTTGCTTTTTCGGCTATAGAAACCTGAAACCAGTCATATATAATCCACTTTCACAAAAATAAACGCTTATAACGCCTCTATAGGCGTGAACACGATAAACCACACAATACGCGATAATATATCACGATAACGTTTATCATCACCCACTGACGCCTCCTTTCAAATTTGAACCACTACATGAGCAAGGTTTAAAGTGTGCGGGTACAAGTTAACTAATCATCCGTTAGAGAAAGCCTGGCCAAACGCTCCCCTTCTTGCTCCAATGAGTTTATACTGGCATTCGTTTCTGAAAGAGAAGAAAAGAAAACTTATTTAGTGGTATTATACTAGTTTTTGTCCCATTACATTAACAGTGAATAGCAACATGTGATGTTGAATTACGTCGAAACTGTATTTTAGCAAGTTTACTGAATTGTTCACCTCTACTAGGGACTCCTCATAAAGTGAGGTAGTAGGAATGATACTCTCTGGGAGAGAAAGCCTGGCGGTTACATAATTATCAAACACCCCGAATGAACAAAATGGAAATGTACCTCTCTCTGGTTGTCTGTCTGCGTTCCATGGGGCAGTAAAGAAAAGATCATCAAATGTTGGTCCTCAGGCTGCTGCGTTTTATTCCCTGTTTCTCCAGTAGCCTTAAAAGCATGTGGAAGAAAAAACGTGATTCTGCTAAATTGGTTGAAAATGTCACTAACTAGTGGCCATTTACAAGTAGATGAAGTTCATACCGAGTTCCTCTCAGGTTGCGGTGATCTTTTATTCACACTTTTGATCCGGTTCTTCGCAATCTACTGCAGCGGCGTCTGTCTGTGTTATAGCAAAGCTTATTACAGCTAGATGATTGCAGAATAGCCTAAAGTTGAGCCGTACGATTGACAGAGGATCACCGGGAAATAGTTAAGGGATCACTAACGCAGTGATATCAGATATTTTCTGTCTGGTCTTAAAACCAGGAATCATTTCCCATGGATGACAGAGGGCATGCAGTGTGCTCTGTGGTTCTAACGAAAAGCCTAGCCTACGTGACGAATCTCTGGCAGTCAGACTGGTCGTGAGGAACACCTCAGAGTTTGTTTGCGGTTCAAGGTCGGATTCAGTCACAAACCTTGTGCAGCTATCCCGTCGCCATCACACCTTCAGTACCGGTAGTGAGCCCCTGATGCTCAGATAATGCGTTGTTGTGCCAGAAACTTTACACCCAACAACTTTTAAGCAGTTCCACACAGTGTTTCTTGTTATCGCATGTATGAAGTCTATCGCCAGGAGCATGTTTACTGGTCATGAGTGAATGTGGACAAAAAAGGATTTGCTAATAGGGGTCACAGGAGCCAGGCGGGTTTCGGGAATCCGCCCAGAAGAAAACCTGGAGCACAGTCTCAAGAAAAGCCATAGACGCCAGTTTACGCAGAATTCACGTGACCCTAAGATGGAGTGAGCTGCCCAATTCTCGCTGACGCCTACTCAGTGACCTCAAGTAGTGTCGATTGTCGACTTATAAACCTTCCTAACGCTAAGAAAATACCCACAAGCAGTAGAAATCCATTAATTAATGCGTCCGAAGCTTATGTACTTACTCCCAACAATGACATTGCAGATCAAATGAGATAAACACATCACTGATTTCAAAATAACACATCAATGAACTATAATTCGAGGACTCTGCACACAACAAAGTTATGTATGAAAATTGACTTCAAGCTTTATTTTTTTCCCAGGCACTTATAATCCATCCACCAAAGACCTGGTTTTCTTTGTTAATGCGAAGACAATACCCCTGTATTTCCCGTTGTGTTGCACTCACTGACAATCTAGCAGGTTTTTCCAACTTTGCACAGAAATGATTGTATATAAGTGAAAAGGCTGTTTTATACTACTGGGATTAACATTTATCAAGTGTATGTATAATCTCCAGCGAACATGTAAAGCATATCTTGCTACTGCCTGTAAATTGTGATTGAATTATATGGTTCTATTTCTGTAACAATTTGATGATGCCTGTAAACTGGCGTCCCTCATGTACTGTACTATGAGAATAAATTTATTTATTTATCCTAACCTCCTGTAATTCGGTCATGTCAGTCCTCACAAAAATGTCTGCTCGGTATGAAATACCGGAGCGCATAGTATCTGACAACTGTAGTCAGCCTGTAGGGCCACAACAAGGTATGCTATTGCTACTCAGATGTTGTAAGTAACTGAGAAGTTCAAAAGGATAGGAGGGGTATCTTCTTTATCTTCCACATGATTTGCGAGGCTTTCTTTATGTACTGAATGACGAATGCCTTTCCGTTTGTTTAACTTGGTTTTTCCCGTTTCATTTGCCATCTGGGCGAGCTTGTGAAAACAAAGGTTCCTAAAGGCCGTTAGCCTTCTATGATATTATGAGTTGTCAGTCGGCTGGTTGAACGGTTATTTTGATGAAAAATTTAGTTTCCTGAAGCCTACATGTCAGGCGTTCCGGGAATTTTGTTGAGGAAATGACATGCGTCATACGTGGACGACGCCACACCGCCGATGGACAAGTCATTAAACAGGAATATTAATGAACACTTTCAAAATGGATACACTGATGGCTAGTGGAAGGGCTACATTGGAAATGACACGACAATTTTGTTATGTAAGCCGCACAACACTGACAAATCAATAGAAGAAAATTCAGGTGAACTTTCAACTGGACGGATTCTGCGTATTCATCACCACCATCTCCAGCTCAGTAGAATAAATAAATAATAGTATATTCTCATTTTGTACATGAGGGACGCCAGTTTACAGGCATCATCAATATGATAAATTACATATACGATTAGTAAGCATATTTAATAATAGTAATTTAATAAAATACATTTTTCCTACCTGTGTAGGACACACCAATTGTACATGCATGGATAAGTATTATTTAAATTACATAAATTTGGTTCATGGTAAAATTATAAGGTTGCAGCATTCTCTTCGTAACATCACAAGTGAATAGTACCCAAGGTGTACTAATAATAATGACAGTTTATATTTTCTTATAAACGGGTGTTTTCAAGAAATGCAAGCTATTTTGCAGACACGATCAGTTATGTTGTAAGTTACAATCGTGAAGTATTATAAATCAATACTTTTTTATGGGTATAAAGGTATATTTCACAACTGTAATCCAGGTTGCGTCGTTGGTGAAGGCAATGCGCAATTCACGAGGGAATTGTAAGATATGGGACCAATAATGTTTGCAGATCATTTGTCATTGTAAATGGGCAAATATCTACATTCTTCATTCTCATTCAAAAAGTCAAATGGAAGCTGAAATGGTGAGAGACAAAAGAAGACAAACAACAACAACGCAAAAGGAAGCAAGTGGAGTACTTAGGGAGTGATTAATATGTATATATACATTTATATTCTGTTTAGTAATTATAGTTATTTTGGTGCACTAACTAACTATTCCCGTGATGCTAACTTTTATATTGTGTGAACTAATATTATTGTCCTGTGGAAAAATGTCTATCATGTACTTCCAATAATATACAAATTTATAATTGTAGTTTGTTGTAACTACACGTTTTATGAACTTAAAATATCTATGTTGGGCGAAAAAGTGGGTGTAGGATTCAGACGCAGAAGTGTACTGTCATCTTTGAGCAGTCTGGTGACTGAGGAGATGAACACTGCGAGTGTGTTTGCATCGCGCACATCAGCTGGTAGTCTATTCCAAATGACTGAAAACTTATTTAAGAAGAAATTATACCGCATGTAAGTCTGACAATGCTCTATAGCAACTAGGTTGTGATGATTTCTAAGATTGTAACTGATGACAGCGGTAGGTTTAATTATTGGCTCGGAGGAGTGCACGAGCAGATTAGTTAGCTTGTAGTAAAAAATTAGGTTCAGCTTAAGACGTCTTTTCCAGAGTGGTTCTAAACTTAGTCTGTCGCAACGTTCATAGTATTGGAGACCACTTTCTAAACCAAGAATTCTTAAGGTGAATTGCCGTTGCACTCCATCTAACTTAAGCTTGTCATTTTGTCTGAGTCCGCTAAGAATAAACGGGCAGTATTCTAAAATAGGTCGGACACATACTTTATATAATAAAACCCTAGTTTCACAACAAAAGAAATTGCGAGTTATGCATCCTAGGAGCCTTCGTGTTTTACGTCTGGCATAATCAGTTTGTGTTGAAATTTGACTGGTCCTCTAATGCTGACATCTTTTACAGTAGGCAAACACTACTGAGAAATACACGTTACCATACGATTAAATTAGCTCGTGACAAGACACCGATCCAAAGAATGACTTATATGACTAATTCGAAAACTGTAAATCCCAGCTCCTCTACAACACCCCTGGGCACCCACACTTCTGTTAAGGCAGAGCAAAAGGGTGTGGATCTTTCTATACAAAGCACACCGTATTCGGAAACGAACTTGCGTGAAAATGTAAGGTCCAAAATCAGTTCAGTGTATAGCCGAACACTAAGAAAGAAATCGACCGTAGATCTAGATTCCTCTGATAACTATCCCTGTACCCCAGTGACAAACTGCAGTACATCACACCCAGTATTCACCAATTCAAGTAGTCTTAATTCCAGGAAGTTGAAGAATGCAGCTACCAGTTCGTCTACAAAGACAACGCAGAATAAGAGACTAGTACCACACACTAATTTACATGCTCACAGCTCGATACCACACCTCTCTCCAGAAACAAATATCCACAAAATCAATAGGTACAAAAACCGCAAAACAGAGCCCGAACCTCGTAGCCACCCGTTCAAAAAAGTAAACCCTCGCACCAATACAAACCAAAACATTGATACACTTAACTATAGGAAGTCGAATAGTGGTGACGTAAATCGCAACAATTCGAATAAGTTGAGCTTGCTTGGTAGGCCACCTCCACCTATTTACATGCCTACACCCAACAGGACTGACTACCCAGCGATCGTCAGTTTTGCTGAAACGACATTACCATTTTTTATACAGGTTCACAACATGACCTCAAACATACTACAAATGCTCACCACTCTCCACAGGTTTCGCCCCCCAATATAGATATGACAGCTGATACAGCAATATCTAATTACTGCCTGGAGCTCACCTTACATGACTCTGGTAATTCCCTTCTTCTTCAACAATCCTCTATCTCCTTTTCTTCTGACAGCAAATCTTCTTTACGCCCAAACTTACATGAAAACGAAAATGTAATTCACCCCCTCTGCACTTCTAGCTTTCATAGGGCATCTACAGGCATAGACATTTCATTGTAGTCTGAGGACACCATGATTGAATCTCACCACCAGCTACCTCAAGACATAGCTAAAATCCTAAGACATGACTCGGCTAATCCTAACATAGTTCTTGTCAATGCCAGGTCAGCTGTAAACAACATGGCATACATCCAATCCCTGCTACTGATTAGCCAACCTACAGCACTATTGATCACTGAAGCTTGGTGCACAAGTGAAATAAATGATGATTTCTTTCACTAGGAAGGCTGCTCATTTTTCAGGAAGAACAGATCAGTTGGGCGGGGTGGAGGATGCATTATCTATGTTAAATCTGACAGCAGAGCTGTGCACTACGATGACCCTAACCTTAATATGTGCGATACATTATGGGTGACACTCTACATAAATAAACAGCAAACTCTGTTATTAGGTTGCATCTATCGCCCACCCAACCATGACAGTGAACTGCTAAGTGAAATAACTGCAGCCTTTCATTACACTTCGAAATTAAACTTTACTGATTGGAGGGGATTTTAACATGCCTGAAGTTTCATGGGAGCCCATCAGTGCTCCTCCCCGCTACAGCAAATTCTTAGATGCGGTTGAGTTATGTGGGTGGACACAAAGTATTCTAAGGCCCACCCGAAACCACAATATACTGGACTTGGTTTTCTTGAAAGACATTGCCTTATCCACCATAGACATCAGCCAACCATTTCCTGGTAGTGACCACAACACAATAATCTGCGCCCTCGATACCAGGCTTCACTCATCAAATGCTCTACCCTGCGCAAGACATTCATGTGCTTCGGAAAAGCTAGTTGGGATGTATTTCACTCCTTCATTAGAAGCCTAGACTGGGACCTTTTCTTTTCTAGTAGCAACCTAGACACTATCCTAATAGCCCTTTACCAGAATGTCACTGTATGCTTTGATAAACTTGTTCCTAAATGTAAAGAGAGCCCAAGCCAAAACATAAAGAATTTCATTCCTATAAAAGTAAAGGCTGAGCTGCGAAAGCTGCACCGACGGTACCACAAAGAAAATGACTTCTCGTGTCTTATAAATATACAGAACACTTATCTCAGATTGAAAGAAAATAACGACAAAGTTCTACTCAGACAAGAAAATGCAGCCCTTAAAGATAGCTCTAAATACACTGCAATCTGTAAGCTTAATCGCAAAAGGCTAAACTCTCGTAAAACAGATATACAATTCATCTTAGAAAATGATGAGACTGCTACTGACCCTAAAATAATTTGTGAGCTTCTAAACTCCTACTTCCCACGGTCATATGCCTATGATGATAATACGTCGCCACAACCTCTATTCCATGTACGTTCACAAAAAACTTTAGAAACTATCAGCTTTTCTTTGGATAATATTGAGAAAGCAATCACGTCCCTTAAAAATTTAAACAACCCTGGTCCTGATATGATTCCCTCAACTTTTTTAAAATACGGTGGTGAGGACATCCCTATTCTCTTTCTTAAATTGTTCTCTATCTCTCTATCAACTGGAACATATCCAGATGCATGGAAAACCACGCACATTACCCCTAGGTATAAGTCAGGCTTCCGTTCAAGTGTCATGAGTTACAGACCCATTAACCTAACTTCTGTTATTTCAAGGGTTCTGGAAAAGATCGTGAAAAGTGCCATTTTTGACTTCCTCTCTCAAGAGAAACTTATCACTCCTTATCAACATGGTTTCACGAAGTCACGTTCTTGCACTACATGCCACTTACAATTTTTCGATCACATCTCACAACTGAAAGATTCCAGTATGATCACAGTTATTGTATACTTAGATCTTAGTATAGCTTTTGACACAGTAAGCCACCGACTGTTAATATCAAAAGTCCAGTCTTACTGGATCCAAGGTTCTTTGTTAAGCTGGCTCAGTTCATTCCTAAGCAATCGGATGCAAATGGTCAGTTTAGGTTCCCACACATCCAACCCCGTTCCGACAACAAGTGGAGTCATACAAGGTAGTGTTCTAGGTCCACTGTTGTTCCTGTTATATTTCAATGATATTTGCGACGTTATTAGACATGGCAGACCTTTCCTATTTGCTGATGACATCAATATAGTATACCACTCACTCAGAAATGAAGTGTCATGTGTATTTGATAGGATTCAGGATGATATTGATAGGGTTCAATTGTGGTGTAACACGTGGAAAATGAAGTTTAACGTTGAAAAATGTGGTGTGCTATGCTCCAAAGGCATTTCATCCGAACTTTCCATCTCCCTACACAACAATCATATTCCTCGTCTGCCGCTCACAACAGACTTGGTCTGAAATACACTCCAGAATTTAGCCTAACGGAATACGTTAAATTACAAGTATCAAAGGTTAAAAGGCTTTTTGGGTTTTTATTCCGAAACTTTAAAGCGTGTGAATCCAAAATTATGCTGTACAAGTTATGCATAAGGCCCTTACTTGAATTTTGTCCTCCTGTCATGGACAGTGTTTCCGTAAAAGACAGGTGCAAATTGGAGAGCCTATAAAAGGCGTTTACTCAACGTCTAGTAGGTGAAAAATCTTTGCATTCCGTACTACGACAGATGTAACACACTTGACTTGGAACCCTTATGGGTCAGACGACTGAAGTTCAACCTAAAAATTACATTTAGGATCGCTAAAGGGCTTATATATTTCCCCCACAATGACTTTACTTTTAGTTCACCTAAGAAATATAACCTCAGAAATAAATCTTCAACTTTTGAAGTGCCCCGCTGTCATACAAAGTACAGATCAAATTCTTTCACTGTCAGATACCGCTGTATTTGGAACCGTCTTCCAACTGAAATTGGAAACAGTCCCACCCCAAAAACCTTCTCATCTCTGCTGAACAAATATTTTATCAACACCGGGTTAGAAGGCGTACGTGACAGACTAAAACTCAGAGATCTAATACGGCACTCCTCTGACCCTCACTGTTAGCTCCCGAAATCTGTGATCTCTATATTTCACTCTACTTTCACTATGATTGTTTTCACAACCCAGTCACCTATTCTCAATCAGCCTTAAATTTTAATTATTTCTTCATCAAAATATTTTTAAACATTTTTTTGCATATATCCCTGATAACATGGTATTATGAGTATTTCAGCATGCTAAGAGTTCGGTCTCAAGTTCCAGATGCAAATCAACTGAAGACAACTGGTATTAAAATGTCCCTGGAGACTGCCTAATGCTACATGTTGGCACTGTCTGCCTCTACGCAAATTAAGGCCCGAATGTTGGTAGTCTAAATAATCAACTATACGGTGAGTCCTAAATAGTAATGAATCCTATCTTACTGTTCTATAACTATGATCTTGTGTAGTCAAATCTTTCGGAACAACATATTATAACTTAATACTACTTATATATTTAATGCTGCACGATTATGCACTGTTTTCCGAAATTACATTTGTTTATATCTAAAATGTCGACTCTGATAGTCTATTTTCCTTATACTTTTATTATCGTTCCTCTCCAAAATGCTGTAACAGATGAAACATACATGACGGTCTTCTGAAAGTAGTTACTCATGCTATGACTTCGAATGAGTTGACAGATGAATATTTTTAAAAAGAAAAGTTTGTGGCATATTATAACAGAAATTAAAAGATATATATAACAAAAAATGAAGCATTTTGCCAGGGCCTTGCACAAAACAGGTGGGAGGGTGGTGATTGCTAGTCAGCGGATATGATGGTGGGGACATATGAGAACCACCCTTATCTGTGGGACAGCACTCTATTGCTAAGGCTCCTGAGTTCGAATGGCTTCTGCAAAATAAGAGAATAAGTAAAATGTTAAAAATTTAAAAAACAACAGAAGTTGAAAATTTGCCTGAAGCTGAAGTTTAAATAACAAACTCCCCGAATGCAAGTACATGGTATGAGTGACCTACTTCAGAAGGACACCTAAATGTATACTTCAGAAAAACAGTAGTTATTACTAAGCCCTTGCTTTTATCTACATAGTTCACACACTTTGACTTTTGTGTTTAACTCCTATTCAACCTATATAAGTAGGTAAAATTATCATCTTTTTTCACTGAAACTTTTTTCTTTTCGCAAGAAAGACTAGAATTCCGTCACTACAAAACCTCAGGGGGAAATAGTATTTTTTAATGAAAAAACAATAAAAAAATGATGAACCCCATGTTTGTTATATATATTTTGAATTATGAACACCTATTATATACTTCTGCACCTCTCTGGTGGTTTTCTTGTGTCTTCTTCTCTTTTCAAAGGTACTGCCTTAAACGAAGGCACTGAAACAGTGCCGCTATCCTCAACCAATTCTGAATCCTGCTAGCCCACCTAGCGAATAACAGAACCACCTCTATCATGAAATCTGCTGACAAGTTCAAAGTTGGTCTCATATACAACTGGAAATGTCACAATTATGGTGTACTTACCGGTGACTTTGAAGTTTTATTGACTTTCAAACACTCTTTGAATCATTTACTTACAATTACTGTTCATTCCGCATCTCTTATATT
Source organism: Trichobilharzia szidati (assembly GCA_944472155.2). Classification (NCBI taxonomy): domain Eukaryota; kingdom Metazoa; phylum Platyhelminthes; class Trematoda; order Strigeidida; family Schistosomatidae; genus Trichobilharzia; species Trichobilharzia szidati. The sequence continues at coordinate 115,509,677 of OX235274.1, read as the reverse complement.
TCACGTCAGCACCTGTACAAAAATGCTACTTACCTTCCACAATTAACGTAATCGTTTATAATTCCCGCGTGAAATTGACATACCGTATTTTTTTCAATTACAGTTTAGATTTGATGCTATATCTCATGAATTATTCAGTTGAAAGCATATCTCGAAAATTGCCTTATTTGTACATTTCTTTTTAAATATTTCTCTCAAATTTACCAGTATTCAATCTATTTCTAGATTACCAGATCATATATATTCTATAAGTTCTAATTAGTGTACATATGTTCATGCCTGTAAAAATGGCTGGTTTCTGTTCCAGAAATAAAATTTATTATTATTAAAATAACATGCGGCTCCTATCTATGAATGTTGGATCACATCATTTGAAGCCATATATGAGAGAGAAGTTTCCATCCGGTCAAACATCTCACCATTTTAGCTTCCATTTGACTTTTTGAATGAGAATGAAGAATGTGGATATTTGACCATTTACAATGACAAATGATCTGCAAACATTATTGGTCCCATATCTTACAATTCCCTCGTGAATTGCGCATTGCCTTCACCAACGACGCAACCTGGATTACAGTTGTGAAATATACCTTTATACCCATAAAAAAGTATTGATTTATAATACTTCACGATTGTAACTTACAACATAACTGATCGTGTCTGCAAAAATAGCTTGCATTTTTTGAAAACACCAGTTTATAAGAAAATGGAAACTGTCATTATTATTATTAATATCAGTAAAAAGATGAGCATGATGGATCAGATCAATGAAAGTATAATTATATTTCAATAGCTTACACACAATGATAAGTTTTGTTATTGGTAATATTTCGAGCAAAATTGCTGCCCGTGTTCACACTACACACGTGTCATTATTATTAGTCTACATTGAGTACAATTCACCTGTGATATTACGATGAAAATGCTGACAAAAGTATACAGGTGTATCACTTATTTTAAATTGTTACCAAATTTGGATGTAAATCAAGAATAAGACTCGATGCCTTACACACCAAGGTTATATGGGAAATTACTTCAAGCTTTATTTATTTTCCCAAGTATTTGTGATCCGTCCAAAACATACTTGGGTATTTTTGTTAATGCGAAGACAATATTTCCTTATTTCTTGGTGTGCTCCATTGAATGACTAGTTATCATATTGTTCACACAAACCAAAGACAAAAACGACTGAAACCATATAATTTAACCATAAACCAAATTTATGTAATTTAAATAATACTTATCCATGCGTGTACAATTGGTGTGTCCTACACAGGTAGGAAAAATATGTATTTTATTGAGTTATTATTATTAAATATGCCTACTATTCGTATGCGTAATTTATCATATTGATGATGCCTGTAAACTGGCGTCCCTCACGTACAAAATGAGAATATATTAATAATATTTTATTTCTGGAACAGAAACCAGCCATTTTTACAGGCATGAACATATGTACACTAATTAGAACTTATAGAATATATATGATCTGGTAATCTAGAAATAGATTGAATACTGGTAAATTTGAGAGAAATATTTAAAAAGAAATGTACAAATAAGGCAATTTTCGAGATATGCTTTCAACTGAATAATTCATGAGATATAGCATCATTATTAATATCTCACCGAAGACGCCCACAAACATTAAGAAGATTATAGACTTACTCGAAAACGAGGTTGTATGTTTCATTCCTGTTTTGTATACCTCTAATTTTGATGTTAAGTGCCGCTAGCTTCGTATTATATGCTTGTAGTATTCTCTTCGCAGCCTGACAACCGCTTTGCCACTTTCGCACGTTATCTGTATTACCGGTGCTTACGCGGTCCCGATTATGATTGGTTGCTTGCCCTCTGAACTCTTCATTGGTATTAATGTTGACAAGTTAATGTAAGTGGTATGCATCCCACTTCTCTTACAACTGCTTTTGAACTGGTACTTGAGACGGTAAATACTCTCACCAGCAGTTTCACTTCTACCATATTTCCCATTCAGAGTTACAATCGTTGTGATGTTCGACGTTGCAAGTGTGAATAGTTTGCTGAGTCGTATGATCGTTCATATCGAGAATGTGGAATATAGAGATAATTGCCCAAATAAACACGATACCATCTTTATTTAATGAGAGGTGTTTGTTCTCTAACACACTGCACTGAATCGAAAATCTCCCTCAACGCATTTAACTAGGCTTGTCTCCAGTGTGCCTATGGAATGCAAGTTCCAAATTAACTCCTGAATGTAGGAGTATCGCGGTACATTTGACCTTGGTGGCACATTTGCACTTGTTATCCCTGATATCCATTTATTGCGTTCTACCATGTTATCACCAATAGTAGCGGAATAAAACTGCACAACATGTGTTCCACGGAACACGAGTAACTTAGAAAATAGCGCGAGCGCAGCACGTTCGAATTCAGTGGCACTTTTGCACGTGTTTTCGCTTATATTCATTTTTCGGGTTATACTATATTATCACCAACAGTAATGGGCCAAACGTCTAACCGGTAATTTAGAAAATAGTTTGAGCTGGTCTAGTATAGCACAAAACCGCGAAAATCAGTTGATATTAATACTTCACCCAAAACAAAATGGTTGCAGCATAATTCTGACCACTAAGATGCACGTGGAAGGTGTCCTATCAGGAAAGACAGAGATTTCCAACTTAATATGCATCATAAGCAACATGCTGCTAAAAATAAATAATCTCAGAACGAAATTGGGTCTACTTGACTTCATATCAGAAACTATCCCGCATCTTAAAAATAACTGTAAGATTTCACTTTTCTAAAACTCTTTAATCCGAAGACTGTACTATCTCATACTGACTCAGAAACTGCTAAAGAATTAGAGAACACTGTAGCATCCACACAGAAAGACATAGTGAACAATATACCACGGAACGAGCCTATAAAGTTGGCTCAGCGCTCCTTGTTAGGAGCTGAAAGCCTCTTGAGTACACCCTGTCAGTGTTTTCGACTAAATAAAAATGAGTCAAACCACACATGTCCCATACTTGTCAGGTTTGACAGCTGTATAATAGCCGAACAATTTAGGAAATCTGGGGACATTTCTGCCACTTCTACAAAATTCAAAAATGCTGAAATAGTCTCTGACAAAACCCTCAACCAACGATAAGTAGCTAAGGACACCTTAGATACAAACACGATCATACCACTTCCACTGTGTAATTTATCATACTTATGATGCCTGTAAACTGGCGTCCCTCATGTACAAAATGAGAATATATTATTATTTACCGATAACAAATGCAGATATCGGCAGATCACATTGCACCCAGAGCCAAGCAAGATAGTCTTACGGTAGAAGCCGGAACAAAGTCCCCAAAAGGCAGGGTCTCTCTACTGGCGGATATATATGTCCCTTGTGACAAGCCGAACAAACATCATGGAAGCCTAAAAAAGAAATGTACACGCATCGTGGCATGTCCCATAAAGGAAACGGAACACGTGAGTGGAAATGCTCTTCTTCGGAACTAAAAGCAGTAACCAAACTATGGGTGACAGACCACACACGCTAGCAGACATGCAAGGGGTACCAAGCCGATTAAACAGCAGAATGAGACCCACGATTTCCGTAGTATACGAGGTTGTATTATGCCTATAGGCATATATAACCTGAGAACAGGACCCATAAAGAATCTTAAAAATACATGGGTGACCAGATGAGACACCAATAGGCACCATATGAACGGAAATGTATTCGTGAGCCGTCGTAGTAGTTACGTAAATCCCCATCAGCATAACGGGTATAGATTGGTTCACTGTCCTCCTACTTATACTAACGAAATGAGTCAACATATGTACAACTACGAAAGACCTAGCACGCACTACCCTCAGAACAATCTAAAAACAGGGCACTTCGACCCTGTTAACTACAATGTGAACAGTGAAACAGGCTATCTAATACCGAGAAATGATTACAATACCCACGTAATGAGGCCAGAAACCAATATATGCAACAGGATTATTTTCGGTTGCAGCAAACAACAGCCCCTCTTGCAGCACAGTTTGTTCAGGGAATAGTAGACACTCTGACAATGTCTCATCTGAGAATCCCTCTGGACATAACATAGGCGACCAGGAGTTAGGGATAGTAACAAGAAAACCCCCTAATTACCCTCCCAACAAAACTAGTTTCCTGAAAATTATGCTCTTAAATGCTCGATTTCTCCTTAACAAAATAACTTCCCGACGCACCTTGGTGTACATGGAACGGCCAGCACTGATCCTGGTAACCGAACCTTGGCTAACTAATGATATACCTGACAAAAGCTGATAATTGATAACTATGACATCCACAGGAATGATAGAGTGGAGAAAAGAGGAGTTGGCTGTCTAATATATGCTTCTAAATCCACTGACTCCAATACTTTTACAAGCCTAAAAATCGACAAACTCCCAGAATCTAAGTGGATAAACATCCACATGAATGGAAATAAAATTCTCACGGGATGTAAATACCGAGCCCCAAACAGCCCTAAAACGACTGATACTATCATCGTAGAAATTCTAGAGGATGTACCTATGCTGAAATTCGACTACAAACCAGGTTATGTCGATTTTAACCACCCGAGAGTGAACTGGAAACCTGCACTTGACCTAGAATCCATGACGAGCTCCTAGAAGCTATATATGTAGGAGGATTGTGGCAGTGCGTACGCCTCTCAACGCGATATAACAATATTCTTCACATAAGCCTCTGCCCCAAAATAGAGCCGATCTCGATAGAGGTGGGGGATAAACTCGACAACAGTGATCACAACATTCTGTACTGCACTATACCTCTTCAAATGACGACTAAACACACCTAAAATTTCAACAGTTAGCTTTATACGTAGGGACTATATAAATAAAATTTTTTTAATCGTACAGTACATGAGGGACGCCAGTTTACAGGCATCATCAAATTGTTACAGAAATAGAACCATATAATTCAATCAAAATTTACAGGCAGTAGCAAGATATGCTTTACATGTTCGCTGGAGATTATACATACACTTGATAAATGTTAATCCCAGTAGTATAAAACAGCCTTTTCACTTAGATACAATCATTTCTGCGCACAGTTGGAAAAATCTGCTAGATTGTCAGTGAGTGCAACACATCGGGAAATACAGGAGTATTGTCTTCGGATTAACAAAAAAACCAGGTCTTTGGTGGATGGATTATAAGTGCCTGGGAAAAAAATAAAGCTTGAAGTCAATTTTCATACATAACTTTGTTGTGTGCAGAATCCCTGAATTATAGTTCATTGATGTGTTATTTTGAAATCAGTGATATGTTTATGAATTTCAGCTGTTCCGACAGGAGTTGAGAATATTAACTGCTCAACAACATTATGGATATAAGTTCGTCACATTATCTAAGGAAAGGTGGGTTGCAGTTGATGAGGGATATATGGTGCCCAACGAGCGTACATCTGTCCATGTGATGTTGTGGTGAGTTATAACGACCCCCAAAGGCCATCTACCTGTGGCACATTTATCTGGTACTAAGATTATATCACCGACCTTTAAGTTTCTGCGCAACTTTTGCCACTTGTCTCTTGTTTGCAGTGTTAGGACATACTCTTTTAAATATCTCTTCCAAAATACATCTTTCATGTACCTGGCTTGTTTCCATCTTTTAATCGTAGGCATTCGTTCCGCACTCAAGTCCTCTATGCCAGGGTTACCTCGCAATAACAGTAATTTATTTGGAGCCAACACATCGAAATCTTTGACGTCGTCCCTCACAGGTAATAGCAGCCGGTCATTTAGTATTCGTCCAGCTTCACATAGAAATGTCTCCAACGTTTCGTCATTCAAACTTTGGTATTTAATTATGGAGCTTAAAATACACTTAATAATTCCTATAAGTCTTTCCCGTAGCCCACCTCTGTGGCTGGCATGTGGTGGGTTGAATTGCCAGTCAGTGTTTCTTTTCAATTACTCTTCATGAACTCTCGTTTGAGGACCTTCGAAACACTCTTTAAGCTCGGCGTGACAGCCAACAAAATTAGTCCCCCTGTCACTGAACATCATCTTCAGTGTACCTCGGCGATTAATAAATCTACGTAATGCTAGAACGAACGAATCAGTAGTTAGCGTATGAACCATCTCAATATGCACAGCTCTCATTTTCAAACAGGTGAATAAACAGCCATATATTTTGCATAGGGTTCTGCCTCTCTTCACTACAAAAGGTTCGAACAAATCAATTCCGACATACTCGAATGGATAATTCCCTTCAGAAACTTGCCACGCTGAGAGTTGTGCCATCATCTGCTGTGCTGAGCGAGCATTCCTCAGTTTACATTCCATGCACTTATCAATTATTTTACGAACAGAAGTACCTCCCTTCACTATCCAAAAACTTGCATCGGATACTTGATAGTACTTGTGAGGGACCCAAACGACCTTCAAGAACATAGTGGTATTTTATAATGAGATTAATGACTGGATGGTAGCAAGGTAATAGGGCCGGATGACGGGTCTCATATGACAATTCTAACATTTGTAGACGTACAACAACTCCGGCGATCCCTTCGGAAACTATCGGAGATAATCTATCTAACCGCACCTTGAAATCCGCGAAATCGGGACTATCCTCCTTGGCTATCTCACCCCACGCTTCCCACTGAGCAGCTCTCGAAATCTCTAACTCTGCATTTCTAATATCTTCGACTCTCGAAGGTCCCACATTCATGTTATCGTATCCTGCATGATGCGCGATATTTAAATATGTAACGTATCGTGTCAACCACGCAACAGCCTTCAGTAATTTCTACCAAGAATAATAATATTTGAAAACTGAATGTAAACCCAAACGTCTTTCTTGAGTAGATGTTAACCTGATATTCGTCTTAAACTCCAAGACACACTCAATTACCAGTGGTTCATCTTCTTTACTAGGCCACATACTATCAGCTCGTAGCGAGAACTCTGGACCCTTCGACCACTTCTTCTTAACCACAATCATATCAATAACTCTCCGTGACGCTAGATCAGCTGGGTTCTTTCCAGACGATACGTACCTCCACTGCTCAACGGCTGTTAATTCACGAATTTGAGATACTGTGTTAGCTACAAAACATGCATAACTTGATGACTCGTTGCGTATACAATATGTCACAGGCATCGAATCAGTCTAAAACGTGACAGGATACATGGGATAATCTAACTCCTTACACACCGTTGAGAACAGCTGCGCAGCTAGCAAGGCTGCAGTAAGTTCTAATCTCAGAATCCAAACCGTCTTTACAGGTGCAACTCTAGATTTACCCATCACGAGTCGAACATCTATGACATCCCTTCAGGTAGTTCTGATGTAGACGGCTGCTCCAAATCCAATCTCAGAGGCATCAGAAAAAACATGGAAGTCAATTATATCATGATTTCTCGATGGCTTAAGTGGACGTGAGACGGAATGTAGATCCAGTGTTCTTAAACTGTTAACCCACCTTTTCCACTCTTCACTGTGTCTCTCACTTAATGGGTCGTCCCACTGTAACCCTTTCCTGCATGTCTCTTGAAATAATCTCCTCGCCAGAATTAGATGAGGTGCTACTAATCCAAGTGGGTCAAGAACGGACGAAAACACAGAGAGAACACCTCTCTGAGTGTGGTGAGAGCTGTCTACTAGCCAAATTGGTAGACAGTAATTTACGTCAATATTTACGTTTCCAAGATTTGTCGTGAGAAACAACCAATCGGAAGACTGTGTTTGTTTGTTTACGTATCCATAGTAAGAAAGACGCTTTAGTCAGTTTCAAGGTCATGATGGCTTCCTGCGTCTACTGGTTATATGTTTTCGTGAATTCAATCATACATCCAAAACGCGCGCTCCTTGAATACGACGTGCATTTTCCTCTCTAACAGGAAATATCCACTTTTGTGAATAATTCGTTTGAGAAACCTGATCTTCCTATCCAGCGGATTTTATTCAACCATTTCTTCTTCACCGAGCCTGTGTTTGGTACTTTCCACTGTCTCGAACTACTGCCTAAGCTTCAGGTGCTACTTCTGTAGCAACATCCCCCTCACTCTTTCAAATATACAGGACTTGTTGGTCTGTTACGTGATTGTTGTGAAGCCGAATAACCCGAAAGTTACAGGTAAAGTCAAAAGCTTTTACTTATATACTTTATCTTTCTGTTCTGTGCTTTCTACTGTCTTTTGCCGTCAGTCTATTGGACAAAACTCCACTGTCTCTTATCATTTAATCATCGGTATTATTTTAGGAGTAAAATGAATATAGATTCTCACCCCAAGATAAGTAATGGGAGACCATACATCGTAGTTACCAGAGGTTCAGCCAAATTAGGCAAACAGGTGAAGGTGATGGAATCTCGCATACCGGTCTTGAAGACCAGGGTAAATATTCCCTGCGTGAACAGATTGTCCATGTCGCCGCAGTCCTACAGTGAAACTGTGAAAAGTCAACTAAGCGGATGTGGCTCCATCCCTGTTAACACGACTAAGTTAATAGAGGCGAGTGGTAAATCTGCACAAAGTGGGAATAGTATGACACCCATATCCACAGTAGGCCTTGAAACAAACAGGAAGGCCAATAAGAAACGTTCACGACGTCGCAAGACGACGAAAACGTTCCCCAAGAAGGCAGACGATTGCAAGGTCTGCAATTCTATTGTCGAACAAGTAGACTCTGCTTTCGAATGCAACTTTTGTAAGCAATGGTTACATTGTAGATGTGACACCGGAGTACCAAAGTTATATTATGATTTTATGCGTAAGAACCCATGCCCATGGTTCTGGTACATATGCCCAAGTTGCCGTCTTAATGCAGCCTTGTGTAGTTCCTCGAAATCTACAGATGGCATAGAGGTATCAGGAAAAAACGTGAAACGTTTTACTCACACCAACTCAGAAAACAGCACAATGGCATGTAAATCGGGGATACCAAAATCCACACCGGTTATACTTGCAATTCCTGCCATAACTGCCCCAGACACAGGGGTTGAAGCACCAAGGGTACCTGTCGCTGGGAAAAGACCCTTACCGTCCACCAGTAAAAGTGGCCACAGCACTGCGACACATAATAATACCCAGTTGCACCAGACGAAACAAAACGGTCTTAAGGGGGATGGCAAATGTGCGAGGACCGAACCTAAATCCACGGTTAGTCGATCAAACTGCGTTATCCTCTTCAATGTACCAGACTGTAGCAGTAGTCTGCTGGAAAACAGGGCCCTGTTTGATCAGGAACAGTGGTCCAAATTATGTAGCACACTGGGTCTGGACATCCAACCAGTAAAACTGTGCAGATTGTATAGGGGCACTGCTGCTCCTCAAGGCAAACCATCCCCACTAAGGGTAACACTAGGCTCTACCGAAGATGCCGAAAAAGTTTTATTGACTTCCCAAGTCCTTTCTATAGGGAGGACCTGCAATATACGTGTTAGGCCAGATAGGCCATGGAAGGAAAGACAGATGGCGAGGGAGTCGCCAGAGCCTATTCCTTCTGCCTCCATGGTTGTTCACGGCATTCCCGAACTGGTAACTGGGAACGCTTGTGAGAAGCACTGTCACGATGTACAGCAATGGAGATGGTTGGCATCCCAGATGGGTCTGGGAAGTTCGGGGGCTGTCTCTATTTTTAGACTGCCTCGACCCACTCACCTAATGTCAATTAACACTCCACGTCTGTTAGCTGTTAAGTTCAGCTCCCGAGACCACTTGACTACTGCTCTCCAGAGATGGTACGAGACCAAGGACAAGGTCAGCAGACACATTCGCTGCTGCGAGAGCCGGCCTCGTACCCAAAGGAGAGAACAAAACGTTGTCATAGAACATCCCCAGCCCCTAGTAACAATACAGCGATGCAGCACGGACGATGATAGCCAGTGTCATCCAAGTGCTCCGATTGAATCAGAAGAAAAAACGCCAACAGGCCGGTTCCCGGGGAATCGTAGGATAACTCCTCAACCGACAGCCCACATCACGTCAACCACCCCCAATACGGGGACGTGGTGAGACTGACTACCGGTTGCCTGTACAGTAATGTGAGAGGTCTAGGAGGCAAAATAGCTGAACTTAGATACCTACAATCACAGCTGAACTCCAAAATCATAATAGTGACGGTGCCATTTCACCGTTGGGAACTGTAAGTATCTAGTGGGCAGCATTTACAGATCACCTTCATGTGGAGCAGACCACAACCAGGTACTGCTGAATGCAATTTCAGCGACACAAGACATGGGTTATGATCAAATTGTCATAGCTGGAGACTTCAATGCTCCATCTCTTAACTTGATGACGGGATGTGCCCAGGACAGATTTGATCGAAATCTGCTGCATACCATCAGGGAGGCCGGATTCACCGAAAATGTCAGAATGGATACTAGATGGGGCCCAGATGGGAAGTCTTCTAGACTGGATTACGTGCTCACTAGTGACCAGCTACTAGTGGAAAACGTTCAGATCACGACTCCCATAGGTAGTAGTGACCACGCGGTCATAACATTCGACATAGTCCTCCGCGAGCGTTTACAGTGGGACAATACACAGCCCTATCTGTGTTATAACAAAGCCAATTACACCGAAATGCGAAGACTTTTGTCTGAAGCAAATTGGCCAAAAAATTGGACAGAGCTTACAGTAGAAGAACACTGGGGAGTGGTAAAGGAGATCATTCACCAGGCGGTCTCAGACACTGTTCCTTTAGTCACACCTAAAGCGAGAAAGCAACGTTCATGGCTAAAAAGGGGGACACAACGCCTTCTACAGGCGAAGCGAAAAGCCTGGTTTGCGTGGCGAGTATCGAAGAGTCAACCCGAACATGAAGTGTACCTCGAACTCAGGAATCGGTGTAACATACGAGTCCGGAGTGATAGAAGGACATTTCAGAGAAACCTCGTCAATAAGCTTCTCGTGAACCCCAAAAGCCTATACAGATTTATGTCTGAAAGAAAACCGACCAACCAGGGAGCTTGCAATATAGTGGGTTCTGATGGGAAATCTCTTACTAGTCTTGAAATGGCAGAGACATTCAGTCTAGCCTTTCACAGGCAACTGAACAGTAATGAGGATTTTACCCCCACAAAACATCAAGATTGCAATGCAAGACCAACGTGCGAAAACCTGCTGGGTACATTTCAAATTACCCCGGCTATGGTACTCGTAAAATTGGGAAAGTTGGCTTCGGGAAAGTCTGCAGGTTGCGATGACATAAGACCATCCGTCCTGAAGCAGTGTTCAGAAAGTCTCTGCCAACCCCTAAGTGATCTGTTTCAACACTCCTTTGATGTAGGGAAACTTCCATGTGAATGGAAACGAGCCATCCTATCCCCTATCTTCAAGGGTGGTGACCGGCAGAACGCGACCAGTTACAGACCAGTTGCGCTACCCCCAGTGATATCGAAGATATTGGAAAGTCTCATTGACGACCACATGAGAAAATACTTCGACGGGACTAACCTACTCCATGAAGCACAGCACGGTTTCAGGAGGGGAAGATCCTGTGTGACGAATCTTCTACTAGCTTGGAACGATTGGACACTATCCTGGGATGTAAAGGTATCAGTCCATGTGATCTTTCTCGACTTTACGAAAGCATTCGACACAGTTCACCATGGTCTGCTCCTTCACAAAATAAGCAAAGCGGGTGTTTCTGGAGCACTTCTCGCATGGCTGGAAGATTATTTAGGCGAGAGAGAATTCTGCACCAAAGTCAACCGCATCCGATCATCCTGGCACACCTCGGCATCAGGGGTTCCTCAGGGTTCTATCTTAGGGCCGTTGATGTTTTTGATTTTTATCAACGACCTGCCCTGTCAACTGAATTGCTCTGCGCTTCTTTACGCTGACGACGTAAAGATTTGGAAAGCAATAAACTCATCGGAAGACTCCGACAGATTGCAGGCTGACCTGCAAGCTCTAGGAGACTGGGCTCTGGCTAACGGAATGCCTTTCAACTTAAAGAAGTGCAAAGTAGTGCAACTTCATTCTGGCAGGTCACAGAGTGCAAATTACACCCTTGGTGGCCAGAACTTGAGTTGTGTGCCATCAGAACGCCATCTGGGCCTTATTTTAACAGAAAAGCTAGACACCAGTGTAAATTACACGAGGGACGTCGCCAAAGCTTACGCCACTTTACACTTTATGCATAGGCAGCTGGGAGCTCTTACTCCTGAACTATACCTAACGTTGTATACGACACACGTGAGGCCACTCCTTGAGGTGCGTAATATCATTGCTCCTCCGCTACTCAAAAGGGATGCCAACATGCTAGAAAGTGTCCAGAGACGAGCGACAAAATGGGTGATCGGCCTCCGCAACAAATCATATGAGGAGAGACTGAAGAAATTAAGTCTTTTCACACTTAGTTACCGTAGTCACAGGGGAGACCTCATCACCGTCTATAAGATCTTAAATGACCAGGCCCACCCTAATAAGAGCATCCTGCCATTAAGTGATTATAGGCTTCCACGAGGTAACCCGCTAAGGATAGCACACCAGAGACCATTTATATAATAACTTATCCATGCCTGTACAATTGGTATGTTCCTGCATAAACAGGAGTAAATAAATATATGTCACGGTCGAGAACTCAGTTCTGGTTTTCAGCATGACTGACACTAACTCAACACCATGTTCTTTTTCTAGACATTTTCAGGAGTAGATCAGAACCTACTGGTTTTGCTTATCAGCTTCGTTTAAGCCCTTTCAGCTCATTTTCAGTACGGACTAGCTTTACTTCAGAACAAAAAGACTTAATTTAGCACATAGAGGTAATTTTTTGATCTTAAATTTGGAAATTATATTTGGAAACTGTAGTACAGTGTCACTGCAAATCCATCAAGTTAGGTCCACTGGTAGCACCCTGTAAATAAGCAAAATAAAATATCAGTTGATGAAACATTGTGCTCATAACATTCTCAGCATTTACATTTAGAAAAGTTTGCTTACATAACTGCCACTGTTATATCCCCTGCTATCTTTTCCATTTGCCTATAAATAAAAACAATGATGTTATTACTACATGTTGTCTTAACGTTAACCTATAAAACGAAGCGGGCGTTTAACGGTATTACCTGAATTCCTTTCTTCAGGTTACGCCTTTGGACACGATCTTTCAAATTATGAAAGTACGATTTCGTGGCCTAATCCATTATGTCACCAACCTCTCTCGATGTCATCAGTTGGTCGTTACAGAAATAAGTACTTCATTAATGAACCTTACATCTCGTGACTGAATTTCGAACATCTGAATATCCCTAAATTCCTTGATTTAGATGGTATAATAAAATCATCACTAAAATCACAGTAGGGTCGAAAGCGTATCCTATCTTCACTTTCCATTTCAACTATATTCCCCCGGTTTACCTGAGGCCAAGATTACATTGTCCGGAGAATAAGAAGTAAATATGGCGTTCAGATAAGTTAACTTTCCTTTGCTAAACTTAATGCCCTTAGTACCAGCTTCTTTAGGTACATGCTTGACACCTGTACTTTTCATTAAGTGCACGTGCTCAACATAACGCTGAGCTGCCTGCTTAGCCACAACATATCCACAGTGCACGAACTGTCTGATCATGCGCATATAGGATTCAAAGGGAAATGCACTGAATCCTTCTAATAGCCCATGCAGCTCGACGTCATCCACTGTATGTTTCAGAAAATGAATATTGTAAACAACATGTTCATCTCCGAAACAGTTCTCATATTGCAGTGAGTAAGAAATTACTCAAATCTGTCCGAACAGCATCCAAAAACAGTCGGCTGTATTTGGTACTCGAAAGTAAGTATACTGCCAGGGAAAATTTCCTATAATTATAGTACAGGGGGGAGGCAGAATGTTCCTGAGTAGGCGAGACCCAAATATATTAGCTTTTTAGAAGGACCAGGGTTATTTCAGTAGATACTCGGTTCACTTCAAGTAGATAAAATATTCATTTACCGTAAAAAGGCATTATTGATGCGTTGGTTAGACTTTGCTGAGAATTGTTGCAAGGTTGGTATTTTAAGCGTCCCAAGCTTACTAAACTATACCTCCAAAAGTGCATTCATACCTCACAAACTTATATTCCATAGGGCCAGATGAGTCTTTTTTACCTGAATCAAGCCGTTAGGATGTGTTGGATTCCTTTCAAAGAAATAATGAACAATTTACCTGTTACCTTCATAAATGTATCAAAAGCTTGCTTAAGTTGCACCCACGTATAAAATACACAACTAAGCATTATTCTTTGGAATATAGCCATTACATCAGACAATATAGATGACACATTTCGTGAAGTAGAGGTTGCAGGAGTATTTTATAACGTCATGTAATGGTTTTAACAATGACTAACGAACACAACATTATAATTTCAAGTAGATGAATAATAGTATATATTTCAGTGCTCATAAACCACTGTTGTGACCTAGTAAATTCAAATGATTTATGCTGACCTAATATGCACAAATCCCACAGGTCAGTAAACTGACAACATAAAAAAATGGATCAATTAATACATACATATCTCTACATGTCCTAATTAAAGACACATTATGTGTTTAGGAATTGTAGTTGAATTATATTCGCCTAGTAAGCAAAAATGCATACATCCTATTTTGGACTTAAAATAAATGCATCAAAATTATTGTTAATTTATATTCACTTGCTAGACATTCTCATACATCTCAATGTACTTTACATACCACAAATGCATCCAAATAGCGTGTGACTATCACACTACACTCACACCAAAAAAATTAACACGCCGTTATATTATGGTAAGGTAAGCCTTAAATTAAACTGACTGTAAATTTCCGTGTCAAAATAAAAAGATTGCCATTTTAACTTATATTTTAGACCAATAGGAAGCCAGCTAGCCAACAGCCAATCAGAATCTGTCTATGTCGATTTTCCCATAGTAATGTACATGAAAACATATATAAATATGCGTTGATTTCTTTAATAAATGATCTGTTGCCTGACTCTTGCCTTCTGTCGTTACATGAGTAACTGACTTATCAATATCACCAAAACTAAACTTACCCGTTTATACAAAATATAAAATTATTACTATTACAAACGTATCAGAGTTCACATCCCATCGCATACCTAATGTGCGTTCAACTGGCAGGGTGTCAACAGGTAAACTCGAACAGTAGGTGCTCTGTCTTCTGGAACTATATGCTTCAAAACGTCTAGGCTGTTCGAGACCCACTTAGTTAAACGATAGCCAGCCTCACCTAACACCTCAGTAATACTTCTTGTAAATTTAACTGCAGACTCATCATCATCGAAAGAGGCTAAACAATCATCCACATGGAAGCAACAATCAATGATGTCCAGCAGATCATCAGAACCGAACGTGGACACAGCCTTACGTAGAGCGAAATTAGCACAAAAAGAAGAGGATGTGGCTCCAAATGGATGGACTGTCATCCTATATTCTGACAGCTTACCACAAGAACCATCATCAAACCACAAGAACCTTAAGTGATCTCTGTAGCTCTCTGGCACCTTCAATTGTAGGAACATTTCCTCTATATCCGCAGCGACAGCAACTGCAAACCTTCTGAATCTTAACAGCAGTCCAACTAATGAGCTCACGCAATCTGGACCACTATATAGATTATCATTCAAAGAAACTCCTTCGTATTTCGCAGAACAATTGAACACCATACAGAGTTTACCTGGCTTCCTCGGATTAAAGACGGGATAATGGGGCATTACCACTTTCCTGGCTCGCTCTGATCAACTGGTCTTTCAACGTAACCCTTCATTATATGTTTGTCGACGACATCCTTATATTTGGTCCAGAGATGTGCATCCGTTACAAACTTCTTCTTTGAAACCATTAGTCTCTTAAGAGCAGCTTCTCTGTTACAAACCAACTGTCTATCTTTAAATCTCCATGGTAGGCCAACGCCGAAACGCCTATTTTCGTATTTACAAGACTCCTCAACTATTTTAACTGCCTTTAAGTCTTCCACAGAAAGACCCTTCTCTAAGACACTGCAGTCACAAAACTCCTTGTCATACATATTTCTAATCATAGTTTCCAGTTTGTTCCCATTGTTTGTAACCAATGATGATATGTGTACTATTGGTATAGGTCCTCTCACTGTCCATCCCAGTGGGGTTTTCGTCGCGAACAGATCATCTCTACCTCCGTATGTCTCTTCTAACACCTTGTGAGCTTCTGATACACTACATCCAATGAGTATTCTCACTGCATTATCTTGCAGTGTTGGAAGCGGTATGTCAAACAGGTGTGGCTTTCCGAAAACTGTTTCACGACTAGGTACTACAGTTTCGCCGAGTTTCATACTGGAAGTAGTGTAAGCAGTACCTACTTCAACGGTTTCTCCAGTAGTCAACGATTCTAACTGAAATGACACTCGTTCACATATTAATGTTTTCGAAGAATTGAAAGTATTTAGGACTAAGGATTGTTTTGGGCCCTTAATACTCAAGCAACCAGCCAGCTTAGCATCTATCAATGTAATGTATGAACCATTATCTATTATTAAGTAGACACCAAGCTGAATACATTCCGAGAGCATGCCGCAATAAGTTATGGAAGTTGAAGAAACAGTACTATTCCACTAAGGATATATCACTACTGCAGTCACTCCATGAGTCTCTTGAATCTATCAAGCGCCAACCCTCTCAAAAGGACCTCGACGAAGAATTAAGGGCACTTGAAAGCACCTCCAAAGTTTATAACTTAACAACACTACTTAAAAAACGAATGCAATCGACGAGGGACATCCCCTATTTACTTCATGACAAAGTTATCTACAATGTGCCTGCCACCATCTGTGAAATATTCAGTGAGTGGTTTGCAAACTTCAGTTTAGAAACGCGCATTCCTGGTGAAACCGGCCCCCTTACTAGCTCTTTCCTCGGAAGCATAGTGTTCACCGACCAATTAATAGAACAAGCAGTTAAAAGCCTGAAACCTTCCACTAGCACGGGACCAGATGGCCTTGCTTCTATAATTTTCAAAAACAGTGGGTGTGATATACCCCTACTACTTCTTAAATTCTTCTCAATATCTATGGACACTGGCACTTACCCTAATGAGTGGAAAACTAGCTTCATAATTCCACACTATAAATCCGGTGATAAGGCAAACGTCCGCAATTACAAACCTATAAATATAACCCCAGTTGTCTCGCGAGTCATGGAGAAAGTTGTCAAAGATCAGTTGTCAGACTATCTACTTAAGGAAGATCTTGTTACAAGGTCTCAACACGGATTTCTCAAAAATAGGTCTTGCGTTACTTGCCACTTCGACTTTTTCAACTGCGTCACTAGTAGTCGCGAAGCACGTAAGCTAGTTGTTGTTCTCTACTTCGACATATCTAGGGCATTTGACATGGTATCTCACAGTATTCTCTTTGAGAAGCTGTATTCATGTGGGATTCGCAATCCATTACTGAGCTGGTTAAAATCGTTTCTAAGCAATTGGGTACAAATAACCAAGGTTGGATCTGTATTGTCTCACCCCAGAGAGATCACAAGTGGGGTTGTGCAAGGTAGTGTCCTAGGTCCACTTTTATTTACAGTATACATTAACAGCATTTGCAACTACTTCACCTCAGGTAAATCATTCCTATATGCTGACGACCTCAAAGTTGTTTACTCCTGCGACCCTCATGAACTCGGTCGGTCGGTCGGTTTTCGACATAGAACTTTGCACATATGTGCGGCAGTTCAATTCGCCACAATCTATGTAGCACGCAAAGCAAGAGAAGGAAGTAGAAGAAATGCATAATATAGACAGTAAGCAGTGGTGTGAGACAAAGGAATAGTAATAACGGAGAACAAAAGTTTAATTGGAAATCATAAGTCACAAGGAGTGGATGCATCTGCGCCACTGAGAACGATTTTGAGCCATGTCACCAATTGTTTCCAACCATTGGTTTTTACCATCCCGAGGTGGTTTTAGGAGACAATCGGTGGTGGCTTTTTGGCTTCCATCGTTATCAGTGCACACAGAGTGAAGGGGAAGTGAAGAGCCAACAAGTAGATGAGTTGCATTGGTAGAAGGAAGGCAAGATAATAGAGATGAAGATGAAGACAAAGATGAGCGAGGATTAGAGGGGTTTCGCGTGCACTTCGGATTGTGAGGGCGATTGTTACTTCCCGGCTGCCCACACCGTGGAAGTTGGTTGCGTGACCGCAGAGCCCAGGGGACAACTGCTTGAGGCCGGTCACACACGGCCTGTTTTTGTTTGTTCTTTTTTATTTAGTGTGTCTCAGTAGCGTATTTATCACTTCTGCCCTGTGACACGGCAGCAGAAAGCGCGGTCGTTGTTAATCCGGGCCCCGACCGATCCGGCATGATATTTTGTGATTTATTTGAAATCATAGGATTGGATTGGGTAACTGCTTTTAGTCTAACTGCTATCCAAACAACCTTTCTGGCATGGTAGGACCTGCAGGAACATAAGTTCCAGCCAGTATAGCTTGTTGGGTCATTGCAGTGTTCAAGCCCGACCACCACGTCGAGGTAGCAGCTTTCGGTCGGGACCCTCATGAACTAAGCGATATGGTAAATAAAATACATCTTGAACTAAGTGGTCTCGCAACATGGTGTACTGAATCCTGTCTAAAGTTCAACATTGATAAATGCGGCTGGATTTGTATCGGAAACAGTAACCTTGACCTGAATCTTGAAATAAATGGGCGTAAACTAGCCAAGCTCAAGTCAGTCGTAGATCTCGGTATCAGATACTCTAGTAACTTAACGTTCTCTGAACAAACTGATTATGCCAGACGTAAAACCCGAAGGCTCCTAGGATGCATAACTCGCAATTTCTTTTGTTGTGAAACTAGGGTTTTATTATATAAAGTATGTGTCCGACCTGTTTTAGAATACTGCCCGTTTATTCTAAGTGGACTCAGACAAAATGACAAGCTTAGGTTAGAAGGAGTGCAACGGCAATTCACCTTAAGAATTCTTGGTTTAGAAAGTGATCTCCAATACTATGAAAGTTGCGACAGACTAAGTTTAGAACCACTCTGGAAAAGACGTCTTAAGCTAAACCTGATTTTTTACTACAAGCTAACTAATCTGCTCGTGCACTCCTCCGAGCCAATAATTAAACCTACCGCTGTCATCAGTTACAATCTTAGAAATCATCACAACCTAGTTGCTATAGCGCATTGTCAGACTTACATGCGGTATAATTTCTTCTTAAATAAGTTTTCAGTCATTTGGAATAGACTACCAGCTGATGTGCGCGATGCAAACACACTCGCAGTGTTCATCTCCTCAGTCACCAGACTGCTCAAAGATGACAGTGCACTTCTGCGTCTGAATCCTACACCCACTTTTTCGCCCAACATAGATATTTTAAGTTCATTAAACGTGTAGTTACAACAAACTACAATTATAAATTTGTATATTATTGGAAGTACATGATAGACATTTTTACACAGGACAATAATATTAGTTCACACAATATAAAAGTTAGCATCACGGGAATAGTTAGTTAGCGCACCAAAATAACTATAATTACTAAACAGAATATAAATGTATATATACATATTAATCACCCCCTAAGTACTCCACTTGCTGTCTTTTGCGTTGTTGTTGTTTGTCTTCTTTTGTCTCTCACCATTTCAGCTTCCATTTGACTTTTTGAATGAGAATGAAGAATGTAGATATTTGCCCATTTACAATGACAAATGATCTGCAAACATTATTGGTCCGATATCTTACAATTCCCTCGTGAATTGCGCATTGCCTTCACCAACGACGCAACCTGGATTACAGTTGTGAAATATACCTTTATACCAATAAAAAAGTATTGATTTATAATACTTCACGATTGTAACTTACAACATAACTGATCTTGTCTGCAAAATAGCTTGCATTTCTTGAAAAACCCGTTTATAAGAAAATACAGACTGTCATTATTATTAGTATACCTTGAGTACTATTCACTTGTGATGTTACGAAGAAAATGCTGACAAAAGTATACAAGTGTATTACTTATTTTAAATTATTATCAAATTTGGATATAAATCAAGAATAAGACTCGATGCCGTACACACCAAAGTTATATGGAGGAATTACTTCAAGCTTTATTTTTTTCCCAAGTATTTGTAATCCATCCAAAACATACTTGGGTTTTTATTTTGTTAATACGAAGACAATATTTCTATATTTCTTGATGTGCTCCATTGAATGACTAGTTATCATATTGTTCCCATAGACAAAATGACTGCAACCATTTACTTTTACCATGGACCAAATTTATGTAATTTAAATAATACTTATCCATGCATGTGCAATTGGTGTGTCCTACACAGGTAGGAAAATATGTATTTTATTAAATTACTATTATTAAATATGTTTACCAACCGTATATGTAATTTATCATATTGATGATGCCTTTAAACTGGCGTCCCTCATGTACAAAATGAGAATATACAATTATTTATTTATCTTTTATTTTTTTTATTTTGATTTACAGCTTGATTCCACACCGTATTTTCAGTTCAAGTGTGGAATTATCAGCATGGATATCGGCAGCCCAAATTCAGGACGACCATAGATATCGGGTGTGCGCCGGCAGGGGATCGAACCCCGGACCATGTGCATGGTCTGCGAGAGTCCTAACCATTGTGCCACCGACGCTATGCTTCAAAACGTCTATGCTGTTCGAGACCCACTTAGTTAAACGATAGCCAGCCTCACCTAACGCCTCAGTAATACTTCTTGTAAGGTCTTTCAAACCTTTGAGGCAGGATACGCATAACCTCCGTGTATCCCTCCCTAGGTGGCAGAAACGTGCAACACTGTATTGCACTCGCCACACTACCGGCACAATACCTCAACAAGTACATTAGTTTCATTTCATCACTTAGTCTCAAACCCCCTAGCATAACTTCGATTTCTTTCACAAAGTGAGGAAAGTTAGCAGGATTCCCTTCAAAGCACCTAGGCTCGAACTTCGGAGGCTTTAAGTAACTTATCTCTCTGACTGGTACATCATGATTGTCCAAAATAAAATCAGACATAACATTGCGCACATTAGACAAATCATCAATACTTACTTTGTCGTCTGCCTCCAAAACGCTTCGTCCTTTCTTTGGCCCAGGCATTATTGAACGTTAACAAACGATCCAGAAAAGTTCCAAATAATACTCATCCAAAGAAGACTTGCAGACGCGGGGAAAGACGAATTGCCAACAAATGCGACGAATAATTCCAAGAGATATCAGAAACTGTAAATTTCCAGGTCTAACTACACTGGACTTAGCACTGTCCTTAGGCGACCTTCAGTGAACCTGTGTTCTGGTTTTTCGCGTTGGTTATTGCACATATTCGCTGAAGGTCTCCTAAGGACAGCGCTAAGTCCATTGTAGTTAGACCTGGAAATGGACAATATTTTTAACGTTATATAAGTTGAAGGGTTACTTTGCAATGTCTGATGCGTATCGTATGAAAATCGATCATGAAAATTTGGCATAATTAGCTCTGTTAACCAGCTGTTTTCTTCAGGTTCATTATACATGATTTTATCACTCATTGTTCCCCTACCCATTTTACTCTGCTAAATAGACTGTGCGTCGGTGGCACAGTGGTTAGGACTCTCGCCGACCATGCACATGGTCCGGGATTCGATCCCCTGCAGACGCACACCTGATATCCATGGTCGGCCTGCAAAATTTGGGCTACCGATATCACATGCTGAAAATTTCATACCTGTACCAAAAATATGGTGTGGAATCAAGCTGTAATCAAAAATAAAAAATATAACTTAGTTGCTGTAATACTAGCTATTCTATACTTTATACTTAAAGTAAACGCAATTTCCTAGGTGTTTATAACAAATACTTGTATACATGTATGCATGTATAAAGGTGATACTGCTAAGAATGTCCTCAGGTATCGATGTATCTGGTGACCTAATAGGAAGCACTTGTCATGAAAGCTATTAATGTACAGCATAATGTGTGATCGGGACGTGCTGAAAGCAATGCAGTGCTGCAACTACAGTTATTGCAAAAAAATCTCAGACCTCAGAATAAAAAGGAGGGAGGGTGGCGCCTACTGATCAGCAGATGTGGTAGTGGTCACAATTGTGAATCGCTTCGATCTGTATGACAGTAACATGCTTTGTTGACAGCTTGAGAATTAAACATTAGTCTAGACACTCAACAAAAAATAATAATAAGGGTTGTACAGATCTAAATTATAAATAAAAAGTACTTTTGCTCCTACCATCTAAAAACCTGTTCAGCTTCTTGTCAAGATGCTACCCATTGGGACCTACAGAAATCCGTGAGACATCTTACAGTTCAGCTGTCCTACGTGTTCTAATCTTCCAGATCTTTGAATTCCATCCTCACTTAAATGTCACTTATGCACCTCACAATAATCTTTTTATTTAAGCACTATTATACTCTACTTTATGTTAACTACTTGGGCCTTTATTAAAGCCAAAGCACAATCTTTGTTCATATTTGTTGCTCGCCCAAAGTCTGGTTGCTCTGACTAAAAACACAACAACACCAATGTTTGAACAAGGCTATATCTTCATCGAAAACATCATATTTTCTATGTTTAGACCAATATGGTTAGCATCATACATTTCAAATGTGTACTATCATTTCAAGTACTATATGGCTTCTTCTTCTTGTATTTGTCTTGTAAATATACTTCCCATAATGTGGTATTCATAATTGCATTTTATACCATTTTGCAGCTGCGCAGAATTTTCTTCTCTTCCTGAAATAGCGTTCAATCATGTGGCGGCATAGCACTCACCCAGATATACGCTGTTCACTGGTTGACCATAAGTATCAGCATGAGACGGAATGAAGTTTGGGTTGTCGCTCAACTTTGATGGTGACCTCAGTAAACAGTTTAGCATTTAACATTTATACGAATCTGTTCTGATTGCTTGTACAGTAATTCAACAACTTGAACCTTTGAAATTATAATAATATATTCTCATTTTGTACGTGAGGGACGCCAGTTTACAGGCATCATCAATATGATAAATTACATATACGATTAGTAAGCATATTTAATAAAAGTAATTTAATAAAATACATATTTTTCCTACCTGTGTAGGACACACCAATTGTACATGCATGGATAAGTATTATTTAAATTACATAAATTTGGTTTATGGTTAAATTATATGGTTGCAGTCGTTTTTGTCTTTGGTTTGTGTGAACAATATGATAACTAGTCATTCAATGGAGCACATCAAGAAATAAAGAAATATTGTCTTCGCATTCACAATTTTCAATGTCTTACTCAACTTACGTGTACAGTCTGTCATGCTGACACAAATGGCGCCAATGGGTAGTTCTGGAATCGACCTCGGCCCCATTCCATGCAGTAAAACAATCCAACATGACCTTATCTGGTTTTCGTATCCATGATCAAATTTCTTTCCTATTATAAAACTACGATTAGACTGCTGACAAAAATGGAATAAATGCATTATTGACTCAAAATAATACATCAATAAACTTTATCTCAAGGATGCTGTTCACAACAAAGTTTTATAGGAGAATTGACTTCAAGCTTTATTTTTCCCAGATATTTGTATCACATTCATCTGGTGTCTAGGTTTTTTGTTAATGCGAAGACAATATTTCTATATCTCTTTATGTGTTACACAGACAGACTATTTTGCAGACTGTTCTGACTGACTCTAATGTTAGATTGAACAAACAATCTGTAATTTATATAATAACTTATCCATGCCTGTACAATTGGTATATTCCTGCATAAACAGGAATAAATATATATCATTATTACTACAATAATTGAACAATTCACACTTTTGAAAATTATTAATTTATGATACTTCAGGTTTGTAATTTATAACATAATTGATCGTGCATGTAAAATTGGCGTGCATTTCTTTTAAACTTACCTGTTTATACGGAATATTCATTATTTTTATTGTCGTAATCAATTTGGTAGTTGTCGGCATTCTAAGGCAATCTCAACCTTAAATTTTTCGTCTACTCATCACATTCCGATTCTTCTTTTAGGACACAAAGTATTAACACTATGAGCGCAGTGTGTAGCATTGTTGTGAAGGTGTTTTCAGGTGGCCTTTGTTTCAGGGAAAGACGAAATTGCTTTAAGATTGTGATTTTACAAACATAACTCAGGTTCTTACGTGAAGGAATGTTATCATCTTAGTTGGAATAAAGACAAGTTGTTCAGAAGATAACGAAGACTTTATTTCTCAGCTTATGCATATAAATACTGTTACATATCGAGTCTTAATTTAATCACATATGAAGCAAAAGATTATGAGTGCCCTGCTTCTATCTTCAGCGTAAGGCAGTTAATAACACAGGAACTACTAAACAAGAACGAATAGAAGCTTCTTCACGTCAGTGTTATGAGTTAGTTTGTGAACTGTGTAGACCCCTACAGTAGTACACTTGACATGGCAACTTCACAGTAAAATAAAATTTGTATATGTCTCACATAATTTTATGCACTTGCTGTATAGAATTGATGTTCTTCAAGTGGTCAGCTAACAACTGCTGAATGTTGCGATCAAGATAAAATTATAAGTCGTAATTCCAAGGATTGTCGCCATTTATACTGAGAGCAATTCACAATTTATTGAGTTTATACAACCATAATATCCATTTCTCACTTTACTGAGGGAAAATTAACTAGGTTTTTTGGAAAAGCGGTACGTCATTTTGCAAATAACATGAATTCTAGAGATTGCATTCTATTCACTCAGTACTGAAACTAAACTGTGAGGGAACTCATATCTCCAAGAAGGATGTAATACAAGGCTCATTTCTAACTGTCATCCTTATTTTAGTTCAATTTCATCATACATGTATCAATAGAACTGTCCGTCATTCACTTTAGGGACTTGCCAGCGAACAGTCTCGTCAACTTAGAATATGCTGATGATATTGTACACTTAGGTTGTGAGAGGTGCTCATTGAAGCTGGGAGATGTGAAAATACTACTGGTGTTTGATCATAGGTGTCTGTGCCCTATCCCAGTGTTATGTAGCACAATATAGTGAGTGATTTTGGGGTTAGTTAGAGAACTGTCTTCGAGTCAATGTTAATGGCACAGATGCATTCACAGAGCTAACCAACCCTAATGTTTTTTTCCTTGACTCTGTTCGTTCTCCAATAGCTGCAGACAGTCGGTGATATGGCTCAAAACCGTTCTCAATGGATGGTGCAGATGTATCCACTTCTTGTGAATTATAATTCCCAATGAAACTATTTTGTTGGTCGATATTACTATCGTTTTGCCTCTTATCTATGTTTACTGTCTCTGTTTTACGTTTCTTTTAATTTCTTCGGTTGCTTTGTGTGCTGAGTGAAGTGCGGCGACTTAAACTGCTGCACATAGATGCAAAGTTCTGCGTTGAAACTAGTGGGAAGCAGGTCGTTATTTTTATTATTGTTCCTTTGGGTTCCGAGTGGAACACAGGGTTTTGACATCTCTTCTCCGCTTCTTCTTATCCTCTGCAGTCCCCTTTAGCTGGTCCCATGGTCTCTCATCTCCTCCTCAAATGACCTCCTCAGTATCAGACTCGGACACCTAACTCGGCGTTTCCCAATCTGGTTTCACCAGAGGGCCTGGCATGCGATGTCATTTGACGGTCTCCTCAGTGTGTGTCCAATCCATCTAGTTACAATTTCTTTCTGGCTAGTCATCTGATCTTGAATATGGAGCGAATCCAACTGTTTATAAAAGTCTGTAGTGGCCTGTTGGAAATGTTTTTCATGGTGCACCCGTCAAGTTTCTGACCCGTATAGAAGAGTCGTGTTCTTTATGCTGCAGAGTGCAAAAGGTTTCCAAACTTATGTCAGAGGGATTAAGGTATACCTTGGTTTTCCGATTCTGACTTTGACATCTTCATCCATTCTGCCTATAGATGCAATGATGTTGTCTAAATAACTGAAGGAAGTGACCTCTTTCTAATTTATTCTGTTGATATTAATTGGAACTGGTTGTTGTTGCTGTTGGTTGGTTATCTTCATCACCTTTGACTTCTCCATTTCCACCAGGAATCTTCGCTACTTCTTATACCAACTTGTTGGTTTTCGCCTGGAAGTCTCCGAGATTTCGAGACATTAAACTTGAATCATCGGCGAGATCCAAATTCTCTAGATTCTTCTTATCTGTCCAGCGTATTACTGTCTTCCCTCTCCCCACGCACAGTCTAACGCATAATACAGTCCACTAGTGACAGTAATCAGCCTGGTTTTACTCCTCTCTTCACTTCGGAGGCATCACTGTGTTTTCTCTTGTGAATCAC
Organism: Trichobilharzia szidati; assembly: GCA_944472155.2. Taxonomy (NCBI): domain Eukaryota; kingdom Metazoa; phylum Platyhelminthes; class Trematoda; order Strigeidida; family Schistosomatidae; genus Trichobilharzia; species Trichobilharzia szidati. The sequence continues at coordinate 115,483,422 of OX235274.1, read as the reverse complement.
TTGACATGTAGCGTTATCATATAGCTGTTTAGTGAGGATGATATAGGTTTGCGCGCTTCACTCCATAGTGTTCAAACAGTTTCCAAATTATTTCACAGTCTTTGCTGTCGGAAACTTTTTCAGAGTGGATGAAGTTGAGGTAGACATTTGACAGCCATGGTCTACTCTATTCGGTGATCTGTATTCAAGTTCCGTCTTGCAGTTTTCCTGGAATTCTGTAGCTTGATTGCATTGAACACTTCTGCTTCAGTTGGCGGTCTGGTGTTCGCTGACAGTTCTGTGGCTGTTGGTAGTATTCCTGAACGAGTTGCAGGTGACGGTCGGTTCAAGAGTCATTTGAAGTGATCAGCCCATTGTGTCCTCTACTTCTCCGCCTTGATAATCAGCTTCTCTTGGCTACCTTTTATTTGTTGCACCATCTGTGTTGATAACGAGCAGCCTGGTTATCTGATATAATGTTCTGAGGTCTCTTTTGCCCGTGGCCTGCCTGTTCTGCTTCAGTTGCCGGCTAGTGTCTTCGCTATCACTCTTGTTCACTTTTTTATTCCGTGCGTATTACGTTGAATTCAGCTTCTCTTTCTGTTATTCTTCTTCTTTGCATTGGTTTATCTTCTGTTTCCCTATCCCTCCTTCGTTAATTAGCTTCCAAGAATCCGTTGAGCGACATCCTTTGTCTTGTCTCTTCTTTCTTCCTTAAACGGCCTTAATAGTGAAAACGATTAGTGTTTATGAACTTGTTATGCATGTGCAGAAAGAAGACATTAGTGAACACCTTGAATGTATCATGGTTATACCTTTCAATCTGTTGATTGTCGGAGTTTCAATTAAAAACATCTTTCAAAAGGACCATTATCCCAAACCCCTTTCTGTTGATTAGTTGTTTATAGTGGTTGCGTGACTCAACTGTATTCCACTGACTAAAAATACTGATGATCTGACAGTTTCTGTGCTGATTGGATTGTTCTGATATGAACAGTTTCGCATCTGAGGTTAAAAAATGGTCTTAAACTAAATCCCTCTGAATTTCATGCTGTGGGTTATGGTTTCAGACGACAATACGAAATGCGCTAAAAGATTTGCTCCCATGATTCTTGTGATATCAACAGAACTAAGGTGACGGGAGATAAATCGAATAATACCCATTTTCGAATCTCTGTTAATCGTCTCGCAATTTGTTGATTTTTGAGAATAGCTTCCCTCCGGCTTATTACATAAGGAAGTTGAGAATTTCCGGTACAAGTCAACGTTTTTTCGTGCAGTCTATAAAACAGAAACGTATTAATGCCGGTGAACTCCAGAGATGGATACAGTGGGATAATCGCGTCGGTAACAAGATTAAATAAGAGTGGGTATCACAAAGAAGATGGGAGCGGCTCCGCTTGAAACTACTTGACAGGGAAGCGAGTTTGGCATATGCTATTGACAAGATTTACAAGTAGTATGTGAATGCAGATATAAATACGCACACATTAGAGTCAAGAATGTTGAACGGTGAAGAGATGGATTTAATGAACGATGATTGAGAAATAACACGGAAAACATGACAGGCAGACAAAGAAGAGCAATACGGATGACGAAGCACCACAGCAGTGAAGACATACAGAAATTGTGATATTTGACGACATAATTTTGTTTATAAAACACAAAATAATTGAGCAAAGAATATCCTTTTCGATAATTTTCTCTACTGGCTCTACAACTATATATATACGTATATATATATGTATACATAGAATATTCTAGATTAGTAGTCAATAACAATATTAGTGTTTTTTTAAATAGTATCGATTTGTAAATTAAGACCAATGGAATTACAGATGCTTAAATTTTAATAATAACAAAAATATAATAGCAAATAGAATATCAACTAAAATTAAGGAAATTACTACAAAAAACTGAGGATCATTTGAACCTAGATGGCCAAGGTAAGGAAAATGTGTGAACTAGCTTCTTTTGGACACATATTTAGTAATCGAACTCTTAAGACGAAGTTAAGATTTGTTGGTATGCGGTAAATGACTTTGAAAGCCTGATTAACATCAATCTTGTGTTCTGTATCCACAAGATGAGATAGAATAGCGCTACGAATAGATTTTGTTTGTCCTTTGCTTAGTCATGCGAGGTGATATTCGGAAATCCGACGAGAAACACGCCTATGCAACTAACTGGCTCCACAGGAGCAGTTAAATTGGTAGATATACATGGAAGAGGCGAAGTTAGGCAGTTTATCTTATACTCCCGAACGCAAAAGAGCAGTGGTTTTGAAGACAGTGTAATTCAGCAGCAGGGAATGCTCTTTTTACCGTATTCCTAAGGCGTTGTGTTAGTATCTCACTAATGTTATCCCCGAAGAACTGAATCTGTAAGAATAAGGCCTTCTTAGGAACTGTTGGTACCTTGGGCTGCTTTGATTTTAGATTCATATTCTTATCAGTAAGCTTTTCTGGATAACCGTTTTCACGCAGCAACCGTTTAAAATTATTGTGTTCCTCATCAAGACACTCATCCGAGCAGACTGCTTGGACTGTTTGTGTGCCTGTGTCTTTAATTGCTAATAATTCTTTTATTCATTTACAAATCTTACGTAATTTCATATTCTCTACTTTGTTTCTATGTGCATCCTGAGTACAACTCAATCATCGAACTACGCATATTATTGCGTAACCCCATTTTAACAACTGTTTGTGACAACTCATCACCTTTGTTACTACCCTAGTTTCATTAACACCCAATTTTCTTGACCGTTTTTGTATTACGTAACTCCACCTAAAACTTACTAAATCTCACCTGTTTAGTTAAAATAACCATAACCAATTGTATTTTTGTCTGACAACCTTAATGTACACATACATACAAAATAAACCATATATATAGTTGCAAATGTACAGCTTAGAAAGTAAATTCGCCGAAATGAGACTCTTCACTGAACTACGTGTTTTGTTTTCATTAATGCCTGGATGGGGATTATTCATGAATTGGGATTCTGCCATACGGTTGACGTATTTCACCCACAATTGTTTATCGAGTTGCAAATACACAATTCTGTTTCCGCTTCTCTTATATTTTGACGTTACAATCGGAGTAGTAAATTCCGTAAATCCATCTTCAGATGTGGATATATCTGAAGAACTACAGTCTGTGGTTATGTAAAGACTTGTTATGTGTATATATAAGAAATATTTACAAGGTGACGATCTGAAAACCTAATACAACAGGATGGAAGTACAGATTGATAAAACACCTCCATTTATTCATAAAGATACATGTCTAGTGTTCCGTTAAATCATAGGGGGAGGGAAGCTTTATTAAGAAGTTTAAATTTACATTAAATCAGATTTGGACGAAAGTGTTTGTTTTATTTCGTAATCAGCAAGTAACTTGCCTAGCAACTGACAAACATTATAGTTATAAAAATATAAACAACAGTAATCTTCTTATCACAAACAACAATGATTATAATAGTTTGGGAATCACCGGCAGTACGCACACACCTTCAGGGTTCGAACCCAGGACCTTCCGGTTACAAGCTCGTATACCATTCAGCCACTGGGACCCGATACAATGGCCCATGAATTCTGACTCCTACCATTGCGTGATATCTAGCGCGACCACAAACCAAAGTCATCGGAGGGAAATCCGTCCTCACTCCCGACTGGATGCACCTCACTGGTAAAGTCTTCAAACTGGAACTCCAGGAAACTCCATAGTGTAGCAAGTCACTAGCGAGCATCAGATTAATTTTCTATAGTTGGTTTGTAAAGATTAATGTTGTTTTTATGAGTTGTTCATGGACTGATATCAGTTAGAGAACCATTAGTTATACGGAAGAAGCAGCAAAGACAGGACTCCAGGTGAACAAAGACAAGACGGAGGTTATGAAAATAAACAACCAACAACAACAACAACAAAAGCAGCAACATCCAGCACCAATCACCATCAACGGGAGGGATTTGAAAGAGGTTACTTCATTCACTTATCTAGGGAGCATTGTCTCAACTACAGGAGGAACGGACGAGGATGTCAAATCGAGAATAGGGAAGGTGAGAAACAAATTCATCAACCTGAAACCAATCTGGAAATCTTCGTCACTCAGCATCAACAACAAAATTCGGATTTTCAATACAAACGACAAGTCAGTCAGTTCTTCTATACGGATCAGAAACTTGGCGGGTCGCCAAGAATATTTCCAACAGCCTGTTGCAGACCTTTATCAGGCCATAGCTCGAGTGGAACCCGAAAGGGAAGCGGCGAGTGGGACGTCCAAGTGTGACATGGAGGAGATCGTGTGAAGAGGGATTGAGACAGTATGGATTAACATGGATGCAGGTGAAAAGTCCAGCAGAAGACAGAACCAAGTGGAGACGTGTAGTTGAAGCCCTATGTTCCACTAGGAACCCAAGGGAACAATAATAATTATTATTATTATACGGAATGGAATTTCCAGTACGGCACATATTGAAACAATTTATCTCATTTCACAAATAAATAAGTAAAGCTGAAGTTAATAGAAAATGAAATTAATATATGTGATAATATACAAAGAGAAGGTTGTCAGTAAACACGACATCCAATATCCGACAGGAGGACTTCAGTCAACTGATTACGAGCATTGAAATGGCTGTCAGCAACAATCAGTCATCTAAAGCAATTACTTCCCTTTATGAACTTCGACAACACAATAAGAAGACGTAGTTTATCTGAAATGTGTAATGGTATTTACGCAACACACTTTGGACATTCTGATCACACACACGTGCTTGTCATACACAGTTTTATAGAAGGCATGAATCATTACAATACAGGTCAGATTGTGTACAGGTCAAAGTTACAAATAATAAGTAGGGAGATGACGCAAAGATGTGAGTAAAAAAGAAAAAAATAAAGCAAAGAAGGGGTTGAAAATCATTATCAAGTAAATTGATCCTTGGTTCTAAATTGGATTACCAAGGCAGGTTTAAAGTAATAACAAATAACTGTTGGACATATAAGACAAGTTTATGTGTTTTTATGGCCAAGGCTCCGACGAATTTAAGTATGCGACCCAACCTTGTTTTATATATGGACTTAAATGTATTGGTGAAGTCAGCCTTATGACCCGTCTCTGTAATGTGCTTCGCTATAGATGATGTTGGACATCTATTTCCGGGATCAGATGTATCTGGCAATTTCATCTGTTGTTGCAACCACCTTGGAATATGTTCTGTAGCCCAAGCCTGCAGAGATCAATCGGTCCTCTTAGGAATTAACAATACCCTGTAAGATTGACATAAGAATAGAACTTGTTCACTGCGGTAGAGTATACTTCCATTGTGGGTGAAATTTATGTTGATAAAGCCTCAAAGTGTTATACAGTGTAATATTTACTGGTGACGTTTCGAGCACAACTTATTGCTCATAATCATATCAAGGTACCCACACAACTTTCTAACTTCGTTTTTATAATTCTATCATATTTTATCGTTTGACTTGATTAGTAGTAGTATTTTCTATATTTCGGGTATAAGTGATGAATCATTCCTATTGCATGTGTTGGGTGTAGATTCAATGAACAAGGATTCAGTAATCAACCTCTCTCTCCACCTACCTAGATTACTTTTTAGAATTTTAACCCTATCCCACCCTATTGTGTGGTTGTTTGTTAATGCGTGAAGTGCAATAGCTGAGCTTTTTCTAAATTACTTATCTTCGTGGGGCCAACCATTTTAACCTTAGCTAAATTCGTATGTTCTGATAATCTGACTACTGACCCGATCTACTAGCTTGACCAATGTAGTTGACCTCACAGTCATTGCAGGGTAATTTGTAAATTATATTATTTGTCTAATTAGGTCAACAGGGTCCTTTAACCTACAGAGCTTGTCCTACCTGAGTGAGTTTGTAGTTTTCAATGCCACCCTAATTCCTGCTTTATTAAGAATCCTACGTAGGGCCTCAGATGTCCCCTCCTTATATGGTATAACAGTAGATGACTTATATTCTCTCTTATTTATGTTATCATTATCAGTTTCACCATTATGTTTATATGGCTTTTGATCTATTAGAATGCGTTGGTTTTTAATAAACGCCAGTGTGCAGTTTAACTTCTTCTATTCGTTTTATTTTGCAATCTAACATAGCTAATTCTCCTTCTCCATTCACCGATTCAAATGTGAATTTCATTCCCTTTACTAGTGAGTTTATATGTATCAAGAAGCTAGAGATATGTTCTGTTTTTAACACTGTGAAAGTGTCATCCACATTTCTCCACCATTTTTTTGGAGTAGGATTAAATGTATTAAGGCCACTATTTTCCCAGCTGTCCATAAAGATATCTGCTACGACTGAGGATATTGGTGAGTTCCGGGTCTGAAGTTAGTTCTCTTTTAACTGCATCTAAGGCCATACTGATGGGTATATTAGTATAAAGACTAGTTATATCAAAACTAACCATTGTTTCATCATTCTCTAGTTGAATGTCATTCAGTTTATTTTTCATCTCATATGAATTAGCTAGTCTAGAGTTTGAACGATTTCTAAAAGGTAATTTTACCCACAATGGAATAATACCCTTTAAGCTAAGTAATAACTGTTAATTTTTTTAAAAATTATAGCTTGACTGCACACAGTATCTTTGATACAAGTATGGAATTTTCAGCATATGATATCGGTAGCCCAAATTCAGCAGGCCAACCATTGATATCAGGTGTGCGTCGTCAAGAGAAAATTAAATACAATACTCTATCATATGCTAAAATTTCCAAACTGTTTGAAACAAACCCACCGTTGTTACTATTCTCATTTTATGCTCTGCATATTTTTGACATGATTCCTACTTCGTATGTAAACATAGACGAATTGTTGCTGAAATTCAGCAAGATCCACCCTTCGCTTACTTTTACTTGTGAAGAGGAGCAGGATAATAAACTAGATTTTCTGGATGTCTTGCTAAGTAGGCGAGAAGATGGGTCACTTGGGAGAAGCTTGTATAGAAAAAGCACATTCCCAGGGTAATACACACACTTCCTTAGTTACGTACCCATTAAATATTAAAGAAATGTTGTTAAATGTCTTACGAACAGAGCAAGAAAGATATGTACGGATGACCTCTTACAAAAGGAATTTGAATACGTTCACGATACCTTGACAGAGATGGGCTATCCAAGTAGTTTCACATGGAAACATATGAAAACATCAGAGAAAACACCTGAGACTCTGACTGCACGTCAGAAATCTCTATTTATTAAGTTACAATTTATTGATGACTTATCAAGCGAGATTTTATTCCAAAGACTTTCAAGGAGTATACGAAGAACATTTTACGCAGCACACCTATGTTTGTCATTCTCTGGCCGACGAATGATTGGGACGAAAACGAAGGATAAGCTTGATGGTTTTGCCACATCTATATGCATTTATCAATCCAACTGCATCTGCATACTACCAGACAGCTTAGCCAACGGGTTAGTGAATATCTCCCATCGTGGTCTGGCAAAGGACAGACAAAAACAATCCATAGCTCAATTTTGTCACACTTAATTGATAGTGGTCATGTAATCGAGAAAATGAGAGCCTTCAAAGTGATTCATCGTATCCCACCGAATCTTTCCAATAGACTTCGTATTCGTCTACTGCACACAGCTGAGGCGATAGGCATTCGAACTATTAAATCTAAACTATGCATTCAAAAGAAGTTCGTACAGCCATTAACCCTCCCTTGGCCTGTTAAGACACAGCCAACTGATGACTTCTCCAGCACCACGCCTTACTTATATTTTCAACCCCTCTCTTAATATCCCATAATCTTACCACATCTTCATTAAGAACGTGTTTCACTTACTTCCCTTACAATCTCACATTACTTAATCGGTTCATTTGTTTTTATTAGCCCTTATCGACTACTTCTCCCTGAACATTTGTTTGTTTAATCATGCTGTTTTTCATTATTCGTGTTATCACAGATTGCCTCACCTTTTCATCTTTATTAGTGATAAAACCATTTTTATTATTATCACTACTACCATTATGATTAATTGCACAATTTATATTCACCATCTTATTATCCTATAGACAAAACACCATGATTGGTTTATATTTGAATTTTTATTTGCAAACTTATATATATAAATCCAGCACTCAAACCAAATACTGGACACACAACCATGCCTTACGCTTACTAATATGGTGGTCGTACCTGGAATTATTCTGACCAATTATGTGATTCACCCCCCTCCCCCAACAGTTGATCGGCTACTGCTTATGTCGTTTCCTTCACTTACAAAAAATAGGCATTCACACATCTCGAAGAATCTTAAAATTTCATGTGTCCTCAATTTCTCATTTACGGCGAAAAGAGAAAAAGAGAGCTAAGTATTCTATGAGTATAATAAAAGTTCTGTCGACGATCAAATGTTTTGCACTACAGAGACAAAAGCCTATTACACGAAGATCATATATACTTCATCATTCTCAACGTCAACTTAGACTACACGGCTTATCTTTGTACTAGACTTTATAAAGTTGTAACGAGAGATGAGGATCAATTCAGCTTCTGATGAATTCATACAGTGAACCGACGACTTCAAGTACTACGCGACTCCATGAGCGATTTTTTTATCGATCACTCTAAACCTCTCAATTCCTTGACGCACACCACGACTTCACGCAAGTCAGTATGACAGAATCCATGTATTGAGTTCCCACTTCTCGCTATTGTGAATCCGACGCAAATGATTTGGCTCCCCTGAGTGCTTACCAAAAGGACAACTAGATGGCAACCTCAAAGTAAAAACATCTTCAGAAAGCCAACACATTCGGACAGATACCTAGACTACACTTCAGCACATCCCTTACTTACTTAGGAGGAGGAGATCAACAGGGAACTAAAATTGGTTCAGCCTACTCTTGGATCAAATAATTAACCCCAAAAACCTTTATAAAGCAATGTTGTTAAAGTTAAAATACGAATGAATCAAAACCTGTTGCTGAGACTTCGGTTATTAGAGTGCTGACTTCTTAACGCAAAGTAACATCGGGGGAAATAAAGCGATTCCTTAATAATCATGACATAAGACACCATACACACATCACTGTTGAAGATTAAGGATAAAATAGAAGACAACCAACAAAATTGTGTGTACAACACCAATGATCGGCATTGTGACGCTGTATATTAAGGAGAAACTTTCAGACAGGTAAATGTAATGGTGAAGGATCATAAAACAATGTCCAAAAGGTGGTTGCGAAATCCTCTGCAAATTTGAAAAACCTACAAACCTGATCGGCAATTGCACTGCACACGACAGAAACCAGACACAAGATCGACTTTGATAGGGCCAAAGTCCTACAAAAAAGTTTTGGTTTGAATAGGCGTGATGTTGGCTAATGCATGGCAAGTCCTGACTTGTAAATAAAAATGGATACGTAGCACTAAACAATCATACCTAATCTAAATTCCCGATTGTCTACATCTTCTCATGGAGAGGCTAAAAGATGATTTACAATTGTCTTCCCAAACACACATACTATTTTACACCGCATATACGTATATAATTTGCATATTCAGTTATTTACGATCATGAACTTTAGTCGGACGTAATCACTAAGCATCAGAAGCAAAAGTACACACTGTTTAGTGCTTAACAAAAGTAGACTGATATATAAAAAGTCTGAGGTCAAACTTTGATAACAGTTCGTGCAATTTTGTTGGTTGCGATGGTTAAGACATGAGTTACACACGCTTAGCCACCGCCTTCCTCGACGGGCAATTTTAGCTGACATAGGATTAGCTTTGAAGAGAGAAAACTAGTGGTGGTCAAACCAAAAAATGGCTTCATCAGTCAATGAAATGCATAGCAATTACTTTAAGCCACGTAGGGAGGTGTAGACTTCCTGACTGTAGTCCTCTAGATTCTAAGAACCAATGGCTGGAGACAACTGATGATATGGCTCAAAATCTTTGTCAATTGCTCACATACATTGTCATATCCAACAAAACTCTACCATCCTTCGATATTATTAATTTTTATCTCTCACACTTGTTTATTATCTGTATTTTGAACCTCTCTTCTCTAACTGTGTGTACTACATGGACGGAGAGTGGAAAGTGGGATTGCTGCACATCTGTGCAAAGTCCTAAGTTGACACAAGTCAGGCACTCGGTCAGCAATTGTGTTTATCATATTTCGATGCCTGTTTCAGGACCCATATGATTCGACAAAGCTTTTACTGACAAAAGATATGCCTTATATATATATAATACCTTTGTTATATTAACTTTGATTAACTTCCCTGGAGATGTTCAGACCAGTTGCCGAAGGCAGGAAACGTTGAAATTACGTTGGAACTACTTATATGTCAATTTCTCTGAGATTTCACAAATGTTACTTTTACATATGTCGACTTCTACACCCATCCCCACTCCCGGAGACTTCTATACATTGCCATCCAACTTAGAGAAAAGAGAATAACAGTCAATTATTTACATCATCTCACCATATATGTTGCCGTTCACCTAAACGTTGAACAACACACACATCAGCGCTGCATATCTGCAGCAGAGTATTCATCACCTTCGAATGCCAACTACACCATGAGACTATATACTAACTGTCAAATTGGCTAGCACATCATAACACATAGAATATCAATGTACGCGAATCAGATACAACAAGAAGGGATATTTACAATTTCTATTTATCTTTTTTACAACAAAATATGCAAAAACAAAGAACAGATAAAAGAAATAACACAGAGAATAGTCGACAGTATGTTGGAGTAATTTATAACAAAATAAGGGTTTTTATTCACCGAGTAATATTAATGATAATAATAAAAATAATGATAATAACTACAATAGTAGTTTCTAAGGAAAGAAAGGCATTTTTGGCGATCAATCTATTATTTAAAAAAAGCACTAACATTGCCACGTAATCTGTGATGGTGATGGAAGAAAATTTTATTTATCACGAAGGTTGACATTCCTGTGGTACTTCGTTGAATTGAACAATTTTTGAAGGTTTCACCACTGGCACGATTCCGTCACTTCTACTACTACTACTAAGGAGTAGTAGTACTCGCCGTCGAATCTCCATCATTTCTCAGGGATAATTTAGCTGAATTATTTTCTTCTTCTTTTCCTTGTGATTCAATTTTACTCGTCTCCACTTTATTAAGATCTTGATTTCTTAAATAAAGTTTATCAATTTCATCTAAAAGAAAGACAGAATGGACGGTGTTGTGACACACAATGCAGCAATATGCATATGAAGGATACAATCAGACCAAATTACCAAAGTATAACGGTGAGCCAGGAGTGCGGAAGCACCAGTAGCCTTGAACGCATACTACTCGTTTGATAACGAGACATACTATTCACTATAGTGTTACTGGCTACACTCTTACTTCTCTTATAGGATGCAGTACACGGTATATAATGGTGTATCTTCCTCTCCATTGCTTACTGAAGCTTGAGTTACTCAGGGTGCTGTTCTTTCGCCTTTTCTTTTTTCGTTCTTCTCACATGATTCACCTCTCTCAGATGAAATCAACTTCGTCAGATATGCAGATGACCTGTCTGTATCGTTTCCCATTAAGTCTCAGTCAGACTGTCTCAAATTAAATAGCTTGCTGTCGGACATCAGTGAGTGGTCCAAACTAGATGGTCTCATGCTGAATCCCTCAAAATGTCAGACTATTGACTTCTCCCTGAGGCATAAACGAGATCTACAAACACTAGTCAGTTCTCATGAAGACTGTTGCATTGAGGGGACTAAAATTGAAACTAAGTCTAATGCTAAATACCTCGGTCTAGTTCTATCTTCCAACCTTAACTTGGACATCTCATATCCTAATGATTTCTAAGAAAGTGTTCTTTCTTACCTACTACATTAAGAAACTTAGACAATCAGGAATCACCCGACCTCTACTTTCACAATTCGTCAACTCTTGTATCTTACCTATTCTACTTTACTGCTCTCTTTTAGTCTTTCCTGGTCTACTGAAAAAGGACTATACCATCCTGAGAAGGATGTTGAAGGTAGCCAGTAGGACTAGTGGTGTAAATCTCAGTCAGCTCGTCACTACTTTAGTTGATAGGTATCTGAATACATGTGAAAAATGGTCAAAAACCATACTCTCCGACCCCCAACACCCCCTCTATTCCCAACTCTCTCCTTGTATCTCATCAAGTAAAACCAGAAATCAGTATAAAATAATCTATGCTCGTACAACCAAGTACAGGAACTCAACGATACCATACTTGGCCCGTGTTCCAGGCGACAGAGACAATGTTAAGCTCTTTTATTTCGCTCTTATTTTGTATTATTTAGTGAACTCCTTCTTCAAACATACTTAGCTACCTAAAATATTAACATTGGCTTCCTTTTTTGTACTTTACTATATTGCTTCTATTGTGTATCCACTGGTTCCGACTATATTAGCACTATGAGTATTACAAAAATGTCCTGTCATTAACCATCATGTAATTATTAGTTTTGTGGTTGTTTTTTCTTATTTTCTATACTTTTCGGCAATAGTTAACTGACAATCATTGGTTGTGAACGCCATAGTCACCACCTTAAAAAATTTTGTATTATTCAAGATAACTCACACTACCACCACAAGCACTGCATTAGTATTTGGTAGACTTTGGTACATTTTCGCATTTATAATTATTTTGTGTTTATCCTGTTTGTTTGTTTTGCTGTTGGTGTCTTCAGATTTTTTTGTTTGTTTAATACTTATTTTATATGTCGGTAAAATTAGATGCAAATATTGTAGATATGTGCTGAAAATTCCACACTGTACCACTAGTACTGTTTCTGGAATAAAGCAAATTATTATTATTATTACTTTGAACGCTGTGCACGGATAGAGGTGCGAATTTCATCCCGATTTCGATTTTAAGTACTGTTTGGACAATTTGTGCATAGTTCGTTAGTGCTACAGTCAAGGTTGGAATCAAGGCTACAATTAAGATTAGGGTTAGCATTATTTTTATTATCCACATTCGCCTAGAAAATAGTCATCGATCCTCTTAGTGGAACTCATACTGATTCAATCGGTGAAACCCTCTAACTAATCAAACACAATCCCTCCCTACAAAACCAATACTTGAAAATTAATTAATCTGATGCTCACTAGCGACTGGCCATATTCAGGTAGTTAACCTGTGGTTCTAGAGGGAAGCCGTGACCAGTAGGGTGCAACAGGTCGAAGGTGAGGCAATAACTCATCGAAGAAGACATTGAGAAGTGGTCGCGCTATGTCATGAATTGGTAGATGTTAGAATTCATGGGCTGGTCATTGGATCGGGTCTCAGTGACTTAATGGTCTACGAGCTAGCTCGTCTAGTAACCAGAAGGCCCTGGGATCGCACCTTGCTGGTGGGTGCGTACTGAAGAAGAGTCTACAACTAGACGAAAAAGGTGTCCAGTACACACAGCCTTTACAACGCTTCTCTAACTGATGTCAACTTATGATGAAACCCTCCAACCAATCAATCGAGGTCTTTTGAGGAACAAAACTAAAAATTGGCATAAGAGGGATAAATGGGTCACAATATGAACTCGGATTCAATCACCTTGGTGAATACATGCATATAGACTGATCTAGCCTGAAAACCCATACTCGTCAATATAATTTGGAGGTATTCTTGCATCATGTGAGGAAAAAATATCCTGCTTAATGTATTCTCATCTAAACAAACATCATATTTATATGCAAAACCTAATGCATTTCCTGATTGGTCGGCTCAAGGGCACTCGTCGTGCGTTCGCATAGGTCAACCATAGGTGATCGCTTCATCGACTAGTTGTAAGTGTGATGTGTACTCCTCACCAGAGTGGAATTCATAATTTTCTAATTCCCCTTTTCATTATCCCTACGATCAGTTTCAGGAATAATCAACACGACACACACCAATTATTAGAGTTTATCACTCCTCCACCTCCTTCTTGGCATTCAATACAACAATACAGTCGTCATTAGTGTGCGTGTGTGCCTGTGTAGGGTTAAAATCACAATGATATGACTACGTGTAACCCCTGTGTATACACAATATATCATAACAAACCTGAATCCAATGCATGAAATTTCTTTGGCTTCGAATTCACAGCATCGGCATTTTCATTACCACAGTGATTTTCCTTCTGTAAACTGGCAAGTTCACTCTGAAGTTCTGCAATTTCTGAAGACAGAGATGAATTCATAGCTGTATAGTGCCATATTTCATCTCGAAGGTCACGATTCGCTAGAGCTATATCAACCAAACGTTGATGACTTTTCATTTGGCTTTGTACGGTTTCGTTAAGGGCTTGTTTTGAAGATCTACAGCGATTTCTATAGAGAAAAAACATTATGAAAACGTTTGTATATACATACATATATATTATTACCAAGTGAGTAACTGTCAACTCTGACATAGTATTAGTATTCATTAACGCAAAATAAAGTCATCACATTTATTATCGATTGACATCAACCCATGCGCACATATCGTGTCTTCTAGTCACTTCAAATGATGAACACTTATCAACATACTTGTCTTATCTAACCTAACATCACCTGATTATTATTCACAACACAGTTCGACTTAACATGAACAATTGATACGAATGAAAACACGAAGGTCTAGTCTAAATGCAATTCACACTTTCAATATCTTTTATATAACAACCGTCAGTAATGTAGGTCACACAGATGAACTGACATCACCGTCCTACGTAGTAGTAGTGGTAGTGGTAGTCCTATTATCAACAAAACAACCAAAATCGCTTCAAGTACACTTCGGCACATACGGAGGAGACTGACGACCAGACCAAAATTATTCAAGAAGCGTTTAAATGCTTTAATAGCCCTAACCATAACTAAACCAAAAATCGGGGTAGGGCTTCGAAGAAAAGACCAAATACCTAAAGATACTCTAATTGTGTCTATAAAAAAATGCTCGCTGGGAATGTGATGCGATATACCTCGGACAAACATCTCGAGAAATCAAAATCAGAAGAAATAAACACCGTAAAGCCGTCTCTGTTCGACCACCGAGAAATCCAGTTGAACAAGAAAAACTTGAAAAATCATCAGCCATAGGTCGTCTACACGCAATAGAATCAGGTCACAAAATTGATTTCGACAATATTGAAATCATCATCCAGAAACATTTCAGAAATAACAAAGAACGTCTAATAACGGAAAAATCAATAAGAATGTGATAAGCAATTTCATTATGTAGACACACACTGCTTTTATAATTTTACACACTGATCAAATCCAACAATCTACACCTAGTTTTGTTATCTTTACCAACTGGCCAACTTGACAACGCCAAAAATGACCCCATACTGAGGAACGATGATTAAGTTGTCACAGGAGCTGAAATTTTGTAAATCCTGGTTTAATAATAGTTCGATAAAGCTATTAGCATTAAATTGCGAAACGTCAGTAAAAACAATATCGTTTTGTCTTTCATTCATTGGGAAATACAAAACACCTCTATTGATACTGGGTACGTTACTTTGATGACATATTCGTAATGATTAAAAGAAATGTGATCTGGAATACACTCACAAACTAATAAACAACATATGTTAGGAATAAATTAGATTCACAATAGAAGAAGAATTAGACGACAACAAAACTCCACTCTCAGATGTCTTAATCAAGAGAACTAACAAAGGAAATTTAGAAACACAAGCGTATAGTAAAATCAACGCACACAGACGAAATGTTCAACTTTGGTGGTAATAACTCAATAACACACAAAAGAAACTGTGTGCAGACATTGTTTAAAAGAGCACTCCAATGCTGAAGAGAATGGAAGAAAAATACCTACTAGCTGTCTTCAAAAATACCAGAGAATTTCTAGTAGTCTGGTACTGAAGCAATGAATCAGCGATTAACAGACACACTGCCACAGATCAAATACATCAACTAATAAAAAGTAAGTCACGTGACAAGAAAGCTGAAATTCCAAGTAAGTAGAGACGTAAAGTAACCACCAGTCACGACAGTGGTTGCCAGAAGATACAACTACATCATTCATGGAGAATTTAAATACGTCCATTTTATACTAAAATCTAAAGCAAGATCATCCACCTGAGTTACAAATCTTCTGCATTAATTCAATATTTAAACACCACCTAAATGTTGGTCACTAAATGACCACACTACAGCCTCAGATATTACAATGAGACATATATCAAGATATACAACAAATCAACAGAAACATTGGCGAACAAGTCACAACTATGTCATTACCGTTGAATGTACCATGAAAACTCCTGCAATGTCACATTTCAGTTGGTCAAGTCAGCTACTACAGGTAGACAAATGAGATAGACTTCAGGTCCTAAAGATATCGGGTTTTCAACTAATCCTATCTTATCCTATCCTATCAACCAATCACATAAAATTGACATTTCAGTGTAACAAATGAGTGGAGCTAATTGGAACTTAATGTGATTAGCGGACACTGATTTCTCTACGAGAACCTATTCGGAAGAATATTTGCGCAAAAATTGAACCAATTCAACTTATAAAAGTATGACATATCACTCACAGCTGGAGTAACATAAATCCTAGAGACAAAAATAAGCACAACCGAAATAAGAATGAAAAAGAATATAGCAAGCATCTTTTGTTCACTGTTCCATTGGTCGATCACAAAAACTGTTATTCCATATTAGATAAGTTTATTTTAAATATCACACAGTGATGATGCAGTATTAACAACTGGATGACAAGGTGTCCAGCATAAATTATTGCCACTCATAATCTTATCGATTTTAGTCACACGACTTCACAATTTGTCTAATAGATATTCTCTCTCCATTTTCCCCTTGTTGTTTGTTGCCACTTTCTATATCTCCAGTATAGACTCTGCATCATTCCGAATGCACGGGTGTGGTTTTGAGTCGACACACAAAGTATCAGTGATTAACCTTTCTCTCTCCACCTAACTACAGTACTTTTTAATACTTTCACCCTGTCCACCCAACACGTATGGGATGATTTTAATAATTTCCAAATTCCTATTTACCCATATACACAAACTGTCCACATTGGATTGCATTAGTCAACGAATGGAACAAGAAAAAAATGTTAATAAAAATAGAATACCATATATATATATAGTGCTTTGGTGGCATAGTAGTACAATGTTCGCCAACCGCGCCTCATATGGTTCAGGGTTCGATCCCCGGCCACCAACGCACTCCTATACCTCGCTAAGCCAGTAATAAGACTGGTAAAGAGGGAAGGGTGGGCATGAGGCTAGCAACCCCATCCCGTAAAGATAAACACCGCTGCTACCGTAACTTCAAAGCCCTAGCTTGAAGCCCTATTTTCCAATGGGAACGTAAAGGAATATATATCCTTGCAACTTAGGCACTGTAGTAGTAGAGATACCCATACTAAACTTTTCAACTGATATAGCAGCAAATGGAATGAAAGTAGATTCTCATAATTGTTGACTGGAGTCAATAATCTACTCCGGTCACTCTCAGACGATACACTGACGGAGTGCCTATGATGATGTCACCAAAATCATTATCCAAGGCTCTTATACAGTGGGAATCAATCTGCTCCAGGATAATGACACCAAGATTCTACTCCATAGAAAGGAGAATTACAATTACCCAATTCTACTCACCCAAAACAACGCAGAGCGTCCTGTGAAGGAGAAGGAAGTCTTCTACAGACAACTGCCAGCAGTAAACCACAAGACACCAAATGAAAGCATCAAAACTCTGATGGGCGATCTAAATCCAAACCAAACTAAGAGCAAACACAACTTGGGAAGATAACCCATCAAGAGTTGGGAGGCTTTCGCTCGGCTAAATGAAGGAGAAGGCAGGACCAGTCCCCGATTTCTGTACCTTCAATGATTTAGTCATTGGAAGTAGGGTGTACAAGAACAAGGACATAAGCAAATCGACATAGGCTTCACCAGACACTAGATACACCAAAAATCAGACAGACTTCATCGCAATGTTCTAAAGAAAGTGGAGATTCGTTCTCCCAGACACAAAGTTGAGAAGAGGAGGAGATTTGGCTTCATAGCATCATTTGGTTCAAGGGACCTTCGAGAACAAGTTGAGAGACTGAAAAGCAACTGGGAACAGACCACAATTCAAGTTCAACACTGAGAAACTACAAAGGACACCTTCACTTCAGCCATCACAGCAAAGCTAAAAAAATTTTGTATCATCACCGAGGAAACCTGTGTGGAAGAACATTAGAACTCTCTAAATGCTATGTGCAAGGAAACCTCTACAGACGTCTAAGGTAGAAAGAACAGGCAAAAGAAAGGAATCATTCTCTACGGACTCCTGGAAGCTAATTAACGAAGGAGGGATAGTGAAACAGAAGATGAACTAATGCAGAGAAGAATAACAGAAAGAGAAGCTGAATTCAATATACAACGCACTGAATAAAGAAATGGACAAGAGTGATAGCGAAGACAAAAGACAATTCTACAACACACTGGCCGACAACTGAAGCCGAACAGGTGGGCCACGGGCAAAAGAGACCTCAGAACATTGCATCAAATAACCAGGCTGCTCGCTATCCGGGAACAGATCAACACAGATGATGAAACAAATAAAAGGTAGCCAAGGGAAACTGATTATCAAGGCAGAGAAGTAGAGGACACAATGGGCTGATCACCGCAAATGACTCTTGAACCGACCGTCACCTGCAACCCGTTCAGGAATACTACCAACAGCCACAGAACTGTCAGCGAACACCAGACCGCCAACTGAAGCAGAAGTGTTCAGTGCAATCAAGCTACAGAATTCCAGGAAAACTGCAAGACGGAACTTGAATACAGATCACCGAATAGAGTAGACCATGGCTGTCAAATGTCTACCTCAACTTCATCCACTCTGAAAAAGTTTCCGACAGCAAAGACTGTGAAATAATTTGGAAACTGTTTGAACACTATGGAGTGAAGCGCGCAAACCTATATCATCCTCATTCAACAGCTATATGATAACGGTACATGTCAAGTGATGCCTCCGAAGTGAAGACAGGAGTAAAACCAGACTAATTACTGTCACTATTGATATTCCTGATTGTGATGGACTGGATTATTTTATAGATGGAGAGTGGAGAGAGGGAAGACAGTAATATGCTGGACCGATAAGAAAACTCCAGACGATTTACACTTGGCTCGAGTGGAACCCGTATAGGAAACCACAAGTTGGACGCCATTCCGAGGGTGACATGGTGGAGACCATGTGAGGACGAGATTATAGCCTCTAGGCAGCTGAAAACAACCTCATAGAAAAGAATCAATTGGAGTTGTGCTGTTGAAGCCCTATGTTCAACTCGATACCAAAGCAGATAATAATAATAATAATGGTTATTTTGAAGAAAACCTATTAAGTATTTTACCAATGAAGCTCACAATTACCAGTTTAATAAATAAAGCAAAAATACCTAAATCACATCTTACACTTTAGTAGATACTCTTTTCTCGCAACTCTCATCCACGAGATTGAATGCTCTTGCCACCTTCACAGTTTCCCAGTTCCGATCCAACTATATTGAACAAAAACATTTAACACATTATATTACCGGTGAAAAACAAATAATTACAAAAGTTACATACTATACCATGAAAAACAATTACTACCACAACATACAATTATCAATTATGGAGCAGATTTCAAATGTCTAACAAAACGAGCAGTAGCACTAAGTAGCACAAGAAAACACCTAAATGATGAAATAAAACAGATAGAAGAAGAGTTGTTGGTATCAAATAACTATCCTATAAATTTCATTAGGAAGATCAGTAAAGGCCAAAAGCAAAATAAAAACAATTGTGAAACTAGTAATGATAACATAAATAAGAGAGAATATAAGTCATCCACCGTTATAGCATATAAAGAGGCGACATCTGAGGCCCTACGTAGGATTCTTAATAAAGCAGGAATTAGGGTGGCATTGAAAACTACAAACTCACTCAGGTAGGACAAGCTCTGTAGGTTAAAGGACCCTGGTGACCTAATTAGACAAATAATATAATTTACAAAATACCCTGCAATGACTGTGACTGAGGTCAACTACATAGGTCAAACTAGTAGGTCGCGGGTAGTCAGATTGTCGGAACATAAGAATTTAGCTAAGGTAAGAATGGTTGACCCCGAAAAGATTAGTAATTCAGAAAAAAGCTCAGCTATTGCACTTCACGCATTAACAAACAACCACACAATAGGGTGGGAGAGGGTTAAAATTCTAAAAAGTAATCTAGGTAGGTGGAGAGAGAGGTTGATTACTGAATCCTGGTTCATTGAGTCTACACCCAACACATGCAACAGAAATGACTCAATGCAAATACCAGAAATATGGAAGATATTATTACCGCCGGTTAAATGAAGGAAAAAGTTGTGTGAGTAGTGACTTGATATGATTATGAGTGGCGATAGTTTGTGCCTAAAACGTCATAAGTTAATATTACTGTACAACACTGTGTGATTTATCAAAATAAAATCTTGTCCATAATGGAGTTGTGCTCCACCACAGTGCCCATGTTTCACACTTATATGAATTATACAATTATCAATACTAACTAGAGGCGAAGAAGACTACTCAACCAGATGACGTCTAGTCAGTCACTCAATCAGGCCGTAATATTATTAACAGACATAAAATCAAGCAAGCCAAAAACATAAATTTCGATAATTCCATTATAATATTTTGAACACAAGTTTCAGTGAAGAGACTTGTTACAACGTATTCACTATCAAGCTGTACAAGCGTCTTAAGAAATTATATCCTGTGAGAAAATACAAACAAATGTATGAGCACAGAAGATAATAATAGAGTGACATGCAGTTGAATTAGATGCGATTATATAATCACACAGCTAAATGTCAAGTGGCAAGTGGTAAAACACTTAATGTCATATACACAATAACTCATAGGATGTACAGATATTGGAAGGGTGCGTTTAACCACCATAGGGTTAGTGGGCAAATATGAAACGTTACATAACATGGTATGAAATTTGATAGGATGGAAGTCAACATTGCAAACAAGTATTTTTGATTTTGAATGGCAGCAGGGATAAGTGGAAATGCTTCAAAGTGAGAATAGCAGTAATAATAATAACAACAATAATGAGATTAATAATGATAGTAGTAATGAGGGGAAGGTACATCGACAAAAAAAGCAAATAAAATGAGTGAAAAACACAATGGTAACAATAATAAAAACAGATAGATACGTATTTATCCGTCTACGTCCACTGCAGAAATACAGATTGTACACACTTCTTTTATACGCGAAAGTCTGGCTCAAACTAATGAATGGAGAAGGCCTCCCCTGTTTTTAGGAGTTTAGAACGAAGAAAATGCGGCAAGTTAACACAGATTCCATAGATGATCTCAAAATCATGGTCAGCGTTGGCAGAGTGACAGGAGTCGATCAAGTGTTGCAGAATACATCTCCCCTCCCTCTCCCCTTTTCCTTTGCAAAACCGTGCTGGAATATGTTCTCCTATTCGTGTGGAAAACCTCCTCTGGCTACGGCCAATGTACTTTGCTCCACAAGAGCAGGTAAACTGATAGATGTACATGGAGGAGGCCAGATGAGTGGGCTTATCTTTTATACTACAGAGATGGAGAACAATTCACGACTGGCGAACGTCATTTGTAATTTTGCAGCAAACAACGTCTTACTGACTGATTTAGGGAGATGATTTTTGAGTATATCTAAAGAGCCTGATCACCTTTGAATTCCAAATTCATGAATGCGGCTATCTTAGGAACTGAGTCAGTGACCCGTTTGGTCTGCTTATCTTTTGTATTTTTGTCAGTAAATCGGTTCGGATAGCTGTTTTCTGCGAGCGTGGTTTTTAGGAAGGAAAGCTTTAAGTGAACACAGTCAGAACTACAGATGTTTTTATCCTAAAGCAGAGCAATTGAATTCCGTCCCCTTTCCTGGACATAAGCACCCAACTATAAAATTAGTTAGTTGTCCATTTCATGTACGTTTCCGGCGGATGGATATTTTGAGAGATCCACCACTGCACCTACTAACGCACACATCATGAAAGGGAATGCTTAGTTCACATTTTCTTTCCTATGGTGAGTTGCAGAGAAGGATGTCAGTTGTTGAATGCAAGCAAGATATCACTAGGAATTACGTTCTTGTCTCAGACAACGAAAGTGTTGTCTACGTATCTTATAGAAATATCAAAGCGACTGATGGTTTGATCAACTTGAGAGTTCCTTCACTTCAGTTCATGCACTGATAGAAATGAGGAGGAATACGAGTAACATTCAAATGGGGAAAAACTAACAATGTGTCAACAGAATGTCTATAATTTTGGGCTGTGTACGCATTCGAATAATTCATTTACTGGTACAGCTGTTACGAAAAGTGTTCACAGCATTCGTTCTACGACTTTCAATAAATCGCTTACGCCAAACACCCTCCCCTCCTAATTCATATTACTGCAATAATACGTATACTATGAAATTATACATCGGAATCTAATCACTCTCGGATTCCCCAAGCGATTACAACCTGAATCTCATGAACCATCTATGTGGAACCACCTAGATGAAACTGAACTATGCTATCTGCAAATTCGAAGTCAACGAGATTATTCCCTGGTGGTAGTAAGTCAATCCCTGAGTGACTAAAGTCAGTTAGGGCTAAGTTCATTAGCACATCTATGATGAAATTAAACAGAAATAGGAACTATAGGCATACCTGTCGTCACTTCACATGACAACAAAACTTGTGCATGGCTTTATAGAATTAGCAGTGTTGCGCCACTGAAAGGAGAATCACCAAGTCATGCTAATGAAAACACAGGTGGATTGATACCTCACTCAAACAAAATTCTTATATAACAATCGAATAAAGACAAAGTCAACTGTAATACTAAAATGAATTTTTAAACAGCCTTAAAATTAGTCAGTATATTCTCTCCATTCTCTATCGATCAATATAAACAATTCAATACTTAACAAATCAATAAATCAAATTCAAATACAACAAACCTCCATTCCTTCAAAAGTTTGTACTTCATAAGTAAGTTTTGCATTCTGCTGGAGTAAACGCTCTCTTTCAGCTAATAATTTATTTACTGCATCCCGTTTGAAGTACTTTTTCTTCACATTCGCCATGTGTTCATTCTGTAATGAAAGGATCATATACATACATATATATTTATATATGAAGTTCAAACTGATGAGAGAAAAACCGTAAACATCGAAGTTGAAAAAATTTACAGCGCCATATAGTGTAAACCACGATGGATAACAACACTACATTCATACAATAAGCGAGCATATATCATCCAAGTAGCACTGAGAACTTCAGTCAAATCACAGGCCTTATTGTGTTCAATAACATATATACTGAAATTATCATTTGTGACACAGTATCAACTATATATTTGGTGGTAGACTGGCTAACAAGAAGGCAAGATGACAGTATTAAGCGGGGAGGGAGGGGGCTATTTCCTGGAAGAAGTTATGGGTTGGCCAATGCACACACACACCCATACATACCTTTCAGATCATTTGTTCCTCTTACATGCAAACAAAATCTTATCAGTACCATGATGTGTCGAGCTAGGAAAGTTTGCACAATCGACACTGTGGGCTACGAAATAAGAGAAATATAAAAATTATTATATGACAACGGATACCCAAAAAATTGTTTTTAAAGTCTTCATGAGGAGAAGAGATAGAGAGAAATGCCTGCGAATGGTGTAGATAAGATACATGCGTAAACCTTGGGCACTGTGGTGGTAAGTAATTCCATATTAATTTGTCTATTAGATATATCACACATAGTGTGAAACAGTATTATTATTTACTGGATGACAAAGTTTCGAACACAAATTGTTATTGTTCGCAATACATTAGAGTACAGGAAGAGATTGATCACGGAAGCTTTATTTATCGAATCAACTGCAAGCACGTGTAATAAGAATGATTCAGCACCCGTTCACTCAGACATCTGGAAAATTCTACTACCCCTACAAATAAAATAGGCAAGAGAAAAGAAAATTATAAAACTAAAGTTTCGAAGTTGTGTGATTATAATTGATGAAGTGATTGTGAACAATAACAAGTTGTGTTCGAAACTTTGTCATCCAGTAACTAATAATACTGTCTCGCTGTGTGATATATCCAATAATCAAATTCATATGGTGCCGAAGAGACGTACATACATGACTTTACCATTCAAAGGAGACACAACAATTGAATTGCTGGCATCGAAACTTCGGAAAATTGTAGTTAAGACACTTTTTACCGCAACATTGTATTGAAAATTTGCCATTCATTGTTTCATTCCAATGCAGGTGAGGGATACGCTACCGAGTCTGACCAATTCAAGGTGCATTTGTAAATTTAACTGTTCATACGGAGACAGCTCAGTTCTCAAGATCAGATGGCCAGAAAGGATCAGCAATAGGGATATCTGGGAGCGAACCGACCAGGAACCGATTGTCAAACAAATAGGCAGGAAGAAATGGAAGTGGATTGGCTGGCCATACTCTTAGGAAACCATCAAGTGACATCACTAGACAAGCCATCGCTCGAGTGGAACCCGAAAGGGAAGCGGCGAGTTGGTCGTCCAAGGGTGACTTGGAGTAGGAGGAGACTCTAGTAAAGAAGCGAACGCAATGGAGACGCACGGCTGAAGCCCTATGTTCCTCTAGGAATTAAAGGAAGTAATAATAATAATAATATGGAGACAGCTACATAGGTAGAAAGATTCGGCAAGCTCACCGTCGCCTTCTGGAGCATTGTCCATTGTGATTAGGTAAAGGTATAGTAAAGTCAAACAGAAATTTCATACTGGCTTTCTTAGTGGATACGGAGCACAAGACCGACAAAAATTCAGATTTTACAATCCTATATAAAGTGTCACCTCAAATCCCTAGGTTGGTACGTCTTCGGTTGCTCGGGTTAGCTGAGGCAGTCGCCATAATGATTTTTCAAGCCAGTCTCTGTGCTCAGAAAAAAAACGTTTGTTCAATCTCTTCACCTCCCCGCATTCTAAAATAGTTATCTCTCCTGGTGACACAGGAAAACTGTAAATATTATCTTATTATGATTTTATTCTATTTGTAATGCTAACTGTATTATCAGTATCCTGTGCTGTACTTGTAGATTCTAACCTCGGTTTCACAACTCATCATTATCACATTATCTAATTGCTATGTCACAACAGTCACTTCCTCTCTCCACCCCTAATAGCACACACATTCTATTTATACACTCACTGTTGCCTAGATTATATAAACACTTGAATCAATTTGTCCTTGTTATTATTATCATAACAAAACTTAACCTTGAGGAATTCAACAACCAATCACAGAGGACTTAATGTGTGCAAATACGATTCGCAGATATATGGCTTAACTTTCTGAGAAACGGTCACAAGCAGTACAGAGTAACCTTCAGCAAGAAAACAACCAATCAGATGAGGTTGCTTCTCTGCTAACAATAACGCTAATAATAATGTACATAAAAATCTATAAATATCTCTTGATTTTCTCAATAAACGATCTGTTGCCTGTCCCTTGTCGTCTGACGTTACAAAATTATATCCCACGGTGTGTTTCGTAAGTTAAGGCAATATACATCAACCAGCATCATCTCTGGCACCATCACTGGCAATGTCACACTTCCTACCTAAGACTTCCACACTATCTCATAAAGCTTCATTCTGTTCACCGAATACGGAACGAGCCTTCTCTGAGTTAAAGACTTCCCCACTGATGAATGTTCACTTGTTCTCACTTGTGCAGGATGTTTCGTATCGGATAGTTGTAAGCACTTTTAAAGTTAAACGACGCGTCCGAATAATGTTCAGATTATCTTACAAATGAGTAACGTCATTCGGAAACGCCTATTATAAATAAAATGTCCGAGTTGTGAAAGTATATCGTAAGTCAGAATATGTCAATAAGCAAAACAGACTGGAAGTTACAAACAAATTGTAGGTATCAATAAGGAAACATTTTCACCTTGTGCATAACTTACAAATATACGCTTATTTTCTGTTTCTGAACGCTGCAAATCTTCTTCCAATTCACAGATCATTTCCCGCTGTCGAGCAATCAGTTTTTCACCACGTCGGCGTCGATCTTCAATCTAAAATTTATTTAAATACACAGGATGACACTTTTCAAATATACCATATATAAATATGATACTGAAATGCAGTAAAACACATTTCCTTTGACTAACGGCCACACTTGTATTTAGAGAAAACGGCATGTAACTTCAATAAAACCACTAAGATATAACACACTATGCTAATATATGAATGTCTTTATATATATATTATACGCTTACAAGTTGAAGCCAGGTTGTGCGTAACTGGTTTCAAGGAGTTACACCCAGGGCTTTGGAATCACACAGCACTAATGCTGTTCCTTTTTCAGGTATTCCGAGAAGAAACTGACTTCTGTCCATGGTGTGATCAGCCGGGAGGTAATAACCCCTTACACACTTCCATCCACCTTCTTACTTGCTCCTCACTATTCTACAAGCACATTCTACGTCTTCTATCTGTCTATCTATCCATCAACTCTGACACCATCAATGGAGATTACGGAAGGAGGAACAACATTATCGTTAATTGCTTAAAACCATCCTGATGGCTTTATATTAAAGCATTCGGCGTTGTTGTGTACTCCAGTTTATAATGATGATTGTAAAGGGATCTACCATACTAACATAATGTTTAAAATTTTATGTTAAATAGTCATGCGTAGACTACGAGTTGCTCGGCAGAGACAGATCCATGAAAACCATGCAGGTTTTAGACTCGGACGAATGCTATCACCATATTCCCAACGTTTGACAGACTCTGGAACACAGGTATACTCACCAATGTTCAACAACACATGCCTAGTTCCTTGACCTGAAAGCCACATTCCACTTCGTCCTCTGAGAGGTAGTGTGGTAATGTCTGACGATTAAGGGTGCTTCAGTAATTTCCAAATGACCATTTAGAAAAAACAAGATTCAGCGAAGAAATATATTCCTTTTCAACTAGTTTATCATCATCGGCTGTACACTTTGTTGATTTTTACAATTCTAGCTGATTCTATTAACTTTTTTGTGTTTTACGTAACTCTTCTGAGTCATCCTACTCTTCCCAGTCGTCATTATTTTACAAACCTATTGATTGTGTATTAAGTTGTTGCTAACGCCTAATTAATTTTCACCCTTCCCTCCTTGGAACTTAAGATATCTTGTTTCTAGCATTTGTCAGTTAGTTGTTCTGATGACCTTTAACCTCCTAATTTCACCTCACCCATGCCTGCCTATACCTAAAACTGAATAACTAGAATAACCACATGATTGGTAAAACATTTTGATGTAAAAAATATATTAGTGTAGAGCCAGCCGATGTGATGAGGAACTAAGTGAAAAGGAATATATTTCTCCGCTCAATCTGTTTTGTTTTCTAGATTAAGGGAGTGCCGAGAAAACATACCGCACCAGTCCAGGCACTCCACTTCAACTCGTCCAGCCCTGTAAGAGCTTGTGGAGAGTTATCACATGAAGTAATAACAGCTAGTGATATCCATCAAAGATGCACAATACATTTATTTTTGTTTAATTTCACCGGAGATGCACTAACTGATGTAACGACGTAGGGAGTGATTTGTTACCAGATAACAGTCCAGTGGATATAAACCATGCAGATGACATTGTTCTTTTAGATGAAAACGCTGACAAAATGCAGTCTCCCAAACACTTAGAGCGTAAATCTTGGTATGTTTGGCATGCTATGTCAAATGTGAGATAATCCTGCAGGACTAGGCTGTACCGACTCTTAGTATAAAAATAACGAATAATGTGATTAGGGGAAGTCACATTAAGCCTAATCGGCCGAATGATGACGAAGATTCAACGAGGATACAAAAAGCTCGTGTGGCATTTGCTAATTTATATCATCCCTCACATAGACGTGATCCGTCTATCAATCGAAGGACGTATGTGTATTTCACACTTTACTCCCTCTACCTTTATGGCTCTGAAAGTGGAAGACCTAAATGAGCTGGCTGTCTTTACTTCACATGTTCCTTCCATCTCCCATGTTAAATGATAAGGAAAACTGAGGTAAGACCGACTGTTAGATAAAGATGGGAAATCGATGAGGTTGTGCAGCTACATTGATTAAAATGATTAGGACACGTGTTACACACAACAATCCATCGGAATCCCAATCCGGCAATGTTAAATGACATACGATTAAGCTGTAGAAAAGTAAAGAACCGTTAAACCAAAACAAGACATGAATCCATGAAGTCGTTAACTGTTGGATAAAGCCAAGTAGGGAGGTGTAGACTACCCATTTGAAGTGTACAAGATAGTAAGAACCGATGACTTCAGACTGTTGCTGTCGTGGCTAAAAATCCTGCTATACGATACATACACACGGCACATACATTAACTTCTCATTACTCTCCATGTACATATTTTCCTCTCCTACATTTCCGTTCATCATATTTTCTTGGATTTCCGCCCTCTACCTTAGTATGCGATATGAAGTGTAAAAACTTGAGCTGCTGCACTTTCCTGAAAAGTTTTACGTTGAAGACAAAGTCAGTCATTCAGTAAGCCGTCTATGTAGACTTAACTCCTGGTGAGTGTTAGAAATACATACACATTATATTTTCAGAAAAATACTTATCAGAACATTGGATCATAAACCAACCTCAGCAAATGCAGAATTCCCGCGTTCATTTCTCGTAGCATTGAATTGGGTTTTCAAGGCTTCATAGTGAACTTGAGTGTCCCGTAGTTCTGATAGACATTCCTTAGTGGAAAAGAAATAAAGGTTAAGAGGAAAAATGTCTCATCAATCTAGAATCACGTCGCCTATAACAGATATACAAAAATGTATCCCGTTGAAGTAGCCCAAGCCATACAAACCAAATATTTCGTAATCTTGATTAAATACAATGCAAGGGGATAGAATTTCTGTTACACTAAGACGAACGTAACTATACTGTGATATACAACTTAGAGCTTCTTTGGAATGTATAACAAACAACTCACTACTGGATTGATGTTATCCTACGAGTAAAAGTGAAGTGCGCTGTCAAACACACCTTTCTGCAAACCAAACATCGGTTGCAACCAACAATCAAGATTCTGTGTTTTTAATATCTTTATAAATGAAGAGGTGAAAACTCTTCGTATGCTATGTCATAAAATGGCATTCACACTGAAATTAGGCAGATGATATAATCTGCACTCATCCATAGTTCAAGAAGAGGGAGTGTGGATAGTCGACTGTGCTGACCACTTCATTTGTTTGCCAAGTGCTAACAAAACGTTGGTTACGCTACAAAAGGTCCATCTCACAGTTTCCAAATCACCCTCATCTTTCACACAGATGTGATATCTGGATATCAACCAAATGACGTGTGTACTGTTCACTAGTTCACGCCATCGTCTTTTACGGCTGACATTCGGTCGTTGAAATTGGAATACTTGAAAAGGATAACCGTCTTTCAGCAATCAATCTTCCTTGTAAGGTGATGCAATATGGTAGTAATGCCGTTAGGCGTAAATTATTGAGTCAAGAGGGAAATTAATCAACTATATTGTCAAGCTGGATCGATTGACACAATTAGGGCACGTGATACATATTCCAAGAACTTCAAATTTATTTACTCATACCTTTAGTTGACGTTCCAGTTCAGTAATATCTTTCCGCAAACTATCACGACCCTCTTCTAGCTCAAGGATTCGTAGACGATGCTTTGACTCCTCCTGTTCCGTAGTAGTTTTCACCATGGATATTTCATCTTTCAACCGTTTAACTTCGTCCGACAGTGCACTACTGTCCACCTCATCATCGTTGTCAGAAACCTGAAGAGAAATAAATTTAACACCCAGCATAGATTAGATGTTAAACACGTCACATACAACATATTTCATGATAAAATCAATCTCTGCGGTAAATCACCATACTTACAAACGAAATGCAACAGTGATCCTAGAAAAAAAATCCATACATATAAGATGATTAGGAATACGGAACTTATTCCCAAATGACTAAGTCATCGAAAACGATCACAGAACAACGACTTCGTCGTTCTGTATGGTTTGAAATTATGTCAAAATCATGTTATTAGCCTAGGATAAATGCTGCACACATTATTATATGAAGAGGGGTATCCGGTGAAATCAATGAAAGGTTTCAACAACACAGAAATGTACATCACAAAACTCCTTGCTACTGAAATGAGGTCAATACAAGACAATTAAACAGCTAGACTAATAGCCTCAATTGAATCAATGAAATGATGTGACCTAGAACTAATAAACCTTCGTGAAATGCTCTGTATTAGCGTGCCTGTCCCACTAGAAGTACACCATAAACTGCATGAGTTGATCATACACAACAGAAAGTCTCCCCAAATACTCAACATTCCGAGTGAGGCACACCAAATGCCTCATCAGCTTGAAAAAAATCCTGTCTAATGAACTAACTAAACTTTCGGTACGGATAAAGAACATCTCCTTTTCAAACCAACACCAAGCATAACAAGTATACCTACCTCACAATTTTGAGCCACAACTTCTTCGAACGCCTTCAATTGTTCCGTCAACTGAGCTACACGTTTCTCACGAGCATTAACCTTCTCAGTCAATAAGGCGACTTCCTCATCTTCTGATAAAGAATCATCAACTCGACAGGGTGACAATTTGGAACTGTCCCTCACATTTGAGATTTCTTGTTGCCTTTCTTCCCGAAGCTGAACAATAACAGATCCAAGGTATGCGATTTCATCAAGATATTCAGCCGCCATATCATTTTTCAACTTCACTTTCATTGATAATCTCTTATTCACCTCTAACAGATCCTGTGTAATTGTCAAAACGGGTTTAATTCACACATATGTTGCACAATTCAAGGAATTACATAACAAAAAAGCAAAATAATTATCATTCCAATAATCTCGTCAAAAAAGTTTATTCATCAGCTACTGAATTCAGCTACAAAAATGCTGTACACGGAGACCTATAGAGCGGACAAGTATGGAATATATAAAAGTTGGTTTGTCACGTACTACAATGACAGTCCCATTCAGCTGGAATGAATATAAATCTCCTGGATTGTAAGATTAAGTGAACATTACTAGTTGGATCACAAAAGCAACTGATACTCAGTTCTCACCTCATAGGAAATCACACCACACGGTATCCTATTGCTCTGACGACATTTGGTTCACCACACGACAACTGCATAATTTTACCACCACATCTCTGCAAAACTCTGACTGAAGAAGTGAGTACTATCCTACTTTTTGACCTAAGTACCTTATCTAACCCTGATGCTAGCTC
Organism: Trichobilharzia szidati; assembly: GCA_944472155.2. Classification (NCBI taxonomy): domain Eukaryota; kingdom Metazoa; phylum Platyhelminthes; class Trematoda; order Strigeidida; family Schistosomatidae; genus Trichobilharzia; species Trichobilharzia szidati. The sequence goes on along the minus strand of OX235274.1, from coordinate 115,452,091 downwards.
ATTTACTTAAACCGTTATCCTCAAGAGGCTTCGAACTGTTAGAAATGATCCAATAAGTGCAGACTTTAATATATCCCTCCTTAAATATTCTGAATAGACTGATCTAAATTAATTCAGTGACCACTTGAAAACCCGACTATTACATCATGTGATATCTGAATAACATAGAAACTCTTATGTTAACTTAAGATGCGAAATAGTCTCAACGGAAGAATCCCATCTCGTCAATCGTTTACCCATACCCCTGTGTTGCTAACGCTTAAGAGACTAACAGCTATCAAATAGAAGTGAACACACTCATGTTCCAAAAGCCTAATGAGTGATGGACATCCAAAAGTATAAACGCCAGTCGTACAGGAAACATGAATGAATGCATAGCGACCAACTCGCAGTGTGGAGACTCTAACAGTTCACTAAAACAGTATGGTACCAAGCAGTCTCGATGAATTCACTTGAGCACACCGACTAAGAAGAAGTGCAATCACGCCCACTGTATTGATGCACAAACTCCATATCTGAACACTTACCTCCTAGATAAGCATTAAATTTGTTATATCCAATGTGAGGCACAATGTATATACATATATATAACTTCATAAATACCCTTCTATTTATTTAACAATATTTGCCCACGGCAAATATATGCTTTAAAATAAAGCTTGAAGAAACAGGGTGACTCATCTTGTTTTTATCTCTTGAACCTTTATAACTACATTCAAAAGTAATCAATCGTAATTTATCTCTGCCAATGTCTTCCACTTTCGTCCAAATTTCTGCCTTCCACGACCATAAATCAATATGCAGTTACAATTCGCTTAATCTCGCTTTATCCATCCCTTCGCCTCTTTCGAAACTCTTCAAGAAACAGTCATAGCCAACGACGAGTTCACTACTCGTTAATTTTATCAAAATTTTATCTGAATAGGGTCGAAGCAAATGAGCGCGAATGAATTAGTTAGCAAACGATAAGTAACAAAAAACCATCTGAAATCGCATTCACTTACATCCATCCTTGTGACAATGACCGTAGAAACGAATTCGCCACAAATTATCTGCAGAAAAGGAAACAATTATTGGAAATTAGTTTAGGTTGAAACGGACTAATTGATACCAAATACTAGGCAAAATGAGTGATGGGTATGTAAGTGCCTGGTTTTATCCTCAGGTGAGTTTGCCTGTCACATTTACCAAAAGACTAACTTCTTTTGCCTAGGTCTTAATCAGCACTCTGCCTATCCTGCAAGTACTGAGGAACGAGTAAAATAGAAAACAAAAGGACTCGCTACTTGCCTGTAACCAAACGTATATTTATAACGAATGTGATTATAACTCAATGATATAAAAACAGGTTTACCACTTATCCATACCCGTAGGAGTAGGGAGCTTGAGGTGTATGCTTGTAAGAGAGTACAGCGAGGGAGAAAGCGTACAGGTGCAGCACGCGAAGCGAAGTGGCGAAGTGGAGTAGCGCCAAAAATTGGACGAGTGAGTTAAAACAAAAGTTTCAATGTACACTACGGGTTATCCCCCCCCCCCCCTTAGAAAGTCGGTGGAGAAACCAACAACTTTCGATCCAAGAACATAAGAGATATGCCGTAGGAGATTCGCACAATAAAAGGAAGGTAAAGGAGAGGAGAAAGAAAAACAATATTTTTATAAAATATAGAACGAAACGAAAAAAAGGTTGAGGGGAAGAATGAATGATATGTACATGATGTATGAAGTAAGTTGGAATATGAAAGGAAAGACGCTGGTTATCTTAATGTGGTTGGACAGAGTTTCAACTTATTATTTTTTTGCAATGATTTTGTTATATGTTATACATTCTTTTTTCATTGATTTTTATGATTTTATTTACATATTTACATATTTTGAACTCTGTATAAGTAGGGGCTACGAACCACACACTGGTTGTATTGGTGGTTGATGATATCGCCACTGTGCTTAGGCTGAGATCGGAGTGTGACTCATTAGGTCTAAGTTTCGTCTTAACCCAGTGCTTCACAATTCCACTTCATCAGCGAACATACATCAACACTGAGGACTATATACCAGCGTAGGAGAGGAACAAAGCGAAAGAAAAGAAAAATGGAAAGTGATGTAGAAATTCGCAAAATCGTTTTTTGGCTGACCTTAAATATCACGTTCTAGAACAGCTGTTAAAATTTCACTTGGAAATTTTTTTGTCAATAATTTTCGATAAAATTGTGTTATGTTTTATCTGGATTGATGGGAATTCCCATTTTCTGGCCAGTTATGTTGGTGTCGCGTCATGTAATCAGACTGCGACACCCCCTAGCATATTGGTTGCAACGATCAGTGTTTCAGGCAAACTGTAGCAAAATATCGCTATAATGAGGAAGATAGGATAGTTGAAGGGTAATGTCATCTACACAGATAGTCTACTTTATTTAGATGCTGCATCTTTCGACATGGTATCATTCAATGGAGACTTCACGTCTCAGGATAATAATTCAGCCTATTTTCGTATGAAGAACAGTCCTTTTTGACAAAAGAATTCTATCAGTACTTGGAAATCACCTGTAAATGCTAACAGAGCCTTCTGTGGAATAGAAGTAATCATGTAGATGTGTCTCACCGTATGTGTGTTGGGACAGGAATTATCGTAAGTTGAGAGGTTATTTCTAAGTGTATTTCATGTATATTTGCACTGTTTAGGGTAGCGTGATATGAGTTATGTGGAATCAATGATTATTGCAAGTGCAGTACAGTGGAGAAGCCAACCACTCGTTTAAATTTCCTTACTATGTCACTTAGTGCATTAATTCAGTGTATAGTATTATTATACACCTGGATTGTGTCGATTATGAGAACTGAATCTAGTCAGCTCTATAACTATCAATCTACTGTCTGTTATGCCATTCTCACTGGCACTGTAAACTTAATGCTGCAATTTTTTTGGTGATGAATTTTTCCTGAATTTTCCATTAACATGAAGCAGTACAGATGCAGTCTAACGACCGAATGTCTAGGTTGCATTATATGTCATTGTTATCCTCATCAACGCAACAAGTCTGCGTATCTTACAATATTTTCAATGTTTCTCTATGCTTCTAACACTGTGCATAGCTGTTTCGAGTTGAAGCATGTTCAGCTCATATTTGATGGCTACAGATTCCTTAATGTGAGAATGTAATTTCTGTAGGATTCATAAAACTATGCTCATTAGACATTACTGAGATTATGGATCAATTTCTAAGTTACACATTTACAATACTTCATTTGATGTAAACGTCTTTAGTGTGAAGTTGATCTGCAAGTAGTCTTAATAAGAGAAAGACGCCTCGACAATATGGATGTTTCAGATATTGTCTTAAAATTTGCGTATAATCCTCTAATACTGGAAAACATATGGGGTCTGTTGATGCTTATGGTGTCAATATAAAAGCCAGCTGTAAACTACAAATACATTTATTTGCATGAGATATTACTTAGTATTAACAGAATCAGTGTATTCATAGTGTGTGCTGATATGTAGAATTATCTTTCATAACTTCATGTTGTGCTAGTCCTTACATGTGCTTTATTTTTTTCAGGTTGTCGAATATGAAATCAGCGGAAATATCACTCGGTCAAACTAACGTTAATACTCTTCATCGGGATTTTCTTTTGTAAATTAATGAAATGTTTAATATACTCTTCAATTCTACTTCGTCTAGACTTTTTCATTGCGTCGCTATACTATGTGCTTTTGTAATAAGTGAATTCGGATCAATGCATGATAAGCTTATTCAGTGGGATGGAGATTTATTATAGTATTATGAGACTGTCACCTTATCCCTTCGTAAGATTTCGTGTCTGTTTCTATACAGTAGCACATTGTAAAAACTAAGTAGGATTTAGCAAGTTGACTAATAATTCTGTACTGTTCGATACGCTAAAATCGCCTGATCTAGCCAGTTGCAAGTCTGTATACTGTTAAATGCCAAGTATGAAGTACAAGTAAATGTAATAACTTAGGCTTGATAGTTACTTCACTAATCTGTTAATATGCAGTGACATCATCAAATAGACTGTTCACTTGACAGCGAGCAAAGAAACAATTTTCATCTATTTCTAATATGCCGTTGAATCATGTGATGTTATCTAATATCCATCATTTCTATGATCAACAACTGCGGTGTTTGCATATCTACTTTATGAATATTAAATAACTCACGCCTTTATGCATCTAATTACCTCCGCTATTACAACAGTATTTCCTATTCATTTGATATGTGTACGGTAAACAAGGCATTCATACATTCTCCCACAAATACCAAAGTTTCTGGTGTCACAAGTGTTAATAAGAGTTGCTTCCTTGGTTTCAACACAAATGACGTTCTCCAGTCGTTGAACCCTTCTTGTAGCCTGGTTCCAGATTGTTTGCCTAGCCTTATTCTTAAAAAATGTGCAGATATCCTGTGTTATCCTCTCATGGACATATTTAATGAATCTTTTTCCAGAATTGTTGTGCCAGCCGTTTGGAAGGACATTAAAATTGTACCTATACCTAAGTCGTCTAATATAACATGTTTTAAATTTAGACCTATTGCTATTACCTCCCCTTTTCTAGAAGCTATTGAAAAGTTACTCTTACTTAATCTTCAGCCTTCACTTAAAGCCTTTAACGATCCCGAATAATTCGCCTATAAACACAGTAGAAGTACTTTAGATGCAGTCTTGCATCACATTTTTTCCATTATAGTCGTCCACTACCAATTGTATTTTTGTTTGACGAACTTAATGTACATATGCATACGAAATGAAATATGTCAAGTGCGCGGACCAACTATTTTAGTGTCTTTTAATTCGCAGCTACACTGTACAAAGATGAACAGCTCTCTATCAGGAGTCAGAAAATGCTTTTAAACTAAATCCTTCGAAATGTCAGACTGTTAATTTCAGTTTCCGATGTAAGAGAAAGTCTGGCGAAGCTGTTAATTCCTATGACCGTTGAAAAATTGATGACAGTGATATAGAAATCAAGTCTGACTTTCAGTATCTCGGACTAATTCATCAAACAGCCTATTAACCCTTAATGTATACCACATGAAGGCATAATGTTTATGATCTGGATATGCAACTCTAGGTGAACGCTTGTACGGTACATTCATTATTTATAAAACTAACTCGTACGTAAGAACTACGATTTGACCAGTCATACAACGTTTAATATATTTAGACACAATTAACCTACGCTGCTTACTTCTATGACGCATTACCTAAAGCTACCTTAATATAGTTTCCGCTGAAGGTAATCTCCTATAGCTACTGCCTTAGTGAGCAACTTGACGTTATCTTTGAATAACAAAGTAAAAGTGGAAATTCTGAGAACTTTCTTGGTAAAAAATCGTCTCTTACTCGAATAAAGTAAATAAACCCTAGTCTCCTCATAAGCGTTTATAGGTATTCATCCGATCACCTCAAATGACTTACTACTTGCAGCTACCATAGTCAGATGCGCGAAATAAGTCCGAAACACAATGACTACGATTCCCAGTCACAGAACATCCTACTTTGCTGCCTAATCGTCTAATCATATCAACAGAAGTTTCGCCAAGAAAAAGAAGACCACTGGTTCAAGGAAAATTTATTTAAAGTTTTCTTTAAAAAATCATGGAAATCCATGTTTATAGTCAAGGAGAAATCACAACATCGAGAAAACCAGCGATCGTAGACCACAACCCAAAACGTTATTCTTGCTACACAAAGTCTTACCTATAACTGAGATCGTTCGCACTCACCAAATCATTGTATTATATTCATTTTGTAAATCATTTTGCAACATATCGAGTGGCTGTTAACACCGGCTCTACTAAAGGCAGTCCTGGTTTATGCATTTGGATCTAGTACATTAAGCGATAATAAGCATACATAACACTTACCCTTTAGGGGTTCCAGTTTCTTTTAGTTCCCAGAAATACACACAAGCACAACAGATTCATACTTCCCATCTGGCTCAAACTTGTTTGATTTAGATTCTCTCACAATATATACCTGACTTTTTAACTGATTATAGACACACTGATGGTAATTCATCTTCTCGAAAAGTTTTAAAGCTTTCTTCAAACCAGGTTCTAACCCAGCTAGCAACGATTTTGGGCGCATTGCAGACTTTTGGGGCAGGCTTAGGGGCACTGTTCGACGTAAGTAGATGCGCCCGAGGTTTTTAGCCGCAAAACACCTGCAGTGCGCCCGAAAATAATACTAGCTGGGAAATTCTCAAGGCTTAATATGCTCTTCGAAAAACTTGCTAATATCAATCCTGATCGTGCTCTCCACACCAGATTCACTCGTAGATTGTTGCATGCTGTAAACGTGAACGTGAAAGACATTTTTTCAGATTTCTACAGCTTAAGCTGTTGTTTCTGCCACCCAAACATGTTCATGTGCATAATTTCCAAAACTTCTACACAGTACTAATTCATTAATAGCTGAAACCCTGAAACCATGCATGAATGCAACGTATGAAACAATTACAATGAAATGAATGCACTGACCTGGTGGTAAAAACTTTTGAAACAAACGAAATAACTAATTTTAACAGAAACGGAAACAATAATGAAGTGAAACGCAACATTTGTGAACAATGTGCATCAAGATAAGTCGTGAATAACTGCAGGATTAACGGAAAAACTAATGTGTAAACGAACGGCTACGGAACTGCAACCCAACATGGCCAACTAACATGGACTAAAATGACCTTAGAGCGTCCCACTCCACCAATGACCTTGTACGTGATGTTTAATTTAGGTCGTTTTAAAGAAAGTATATAATATGTCGCAAAACTGGGGCCTCAGAAGCGTAGAAACGTGTGGAAAATATCAAGGCTACTCCAGGTTGAATTAAAATAAATGCAAGTTTCAGCAACACGGTAATGAAAGTGGTTTTAGGGCATGTGGTGAAAGAAAAAAGAGTTGGGAGAGAGTAGACGTTTACATTTAGGTAAAGGCAAATGGCTAGCCGAAAAAATAAAGAGCATGGTGAAAAATACTTACAGCCAAAGCTCGCAAAAGGAATTTAACCACACTAGAGTGACGAATTGCTGCAGTAATGAACAGGAAAATGTCTGACAATTAAGACTGAGTAAAGCAACAATGAATGCTCTCTGCTTTTTCTTTTTCTGATAAACTTTTTGTCTATCTTATTTATTTATATATATCTATTTTGCTCTGCTCCAATTCCATAAGTGTTGGGAGCCATTATACGACATAAAAGTTGACTGATCTAGGTAGCGGTTCGAGTGCAACGCCCAAAAATAAAATGTTAGAACACTCTGTAAAGAGAAAGAAATCTGACAAGGTTAGTAACTGGAAAAGTGGCTACTGTCCAAAAATTAAACCAAATGGCTAAATACCATGAAAAATGAATGTAACCTGCGAAGAAGAGAAACAAAATGGGGGTATGAACTACTCTTGTACGTAAAAGTGTTTAGTTAACGAATTCACAGTATCGCTTGGGCCAGTGCACACGCCGACCCGCGCGTGTAACTGGTGCTCTACTTGATGCACTAGCCAGCACCACCAGAGTAGGTGCCCTCACAGAAATCCTAAAGAAACGAATGAATCACCAAAGCCATAAAATTTCTCTCCTTATAAACAAGGGCAAACTATACAGCAACCATGCAGACATGTGTGAACTGTTTAACGAGACGTTTGCAGCTAACTACCTTAAGCCCACAAGTCCACTTCTCGGTTTACAATCTACAGTGGAACTCCCTTCATCTTCAACGCTGAAACAAATCACTACAGTTCATTTCACTTACTCTAATATTAACCAAGCCGTTAATACTCTTAAAAGCTCTAGTAGTGCCGGTTTTGACGGTATACCATCGTATCTTTATAAACACGGTGGTGCTGACATTCCCGTTTTATTACTTAAGATCTTTACAATGTTCCTAGAAAGCCAAACCTATCCAGATAAATGGAAAATCACATTTATAGTACCCAAACACAAATCCGGATCAAAAACTGAAGTCAACAACTATAGCCCAATCAATATTACACCCATAGTATCTAGAATCATTGAAAGAGTAGTTAAAGGTGATATTCTGAAACGTATGCTCAGCTGCAATATTCTAAGTCCCAACCAACATGGATTCCTAAAATCCAGATCATGCATGACCTGTCACGTTGACTACTTTAACTATATAACTAGTAGCCGAGGCAAACAACAACTAGTACTAGTCATCTACTTCGACATCTCCAAAGCCTTTGACCGCGTCGACTATTTACTACTAATGCATAAGCTGAAATCCTTAGGAATACGTGACCCATTATTAGGATGGCTTGAATCATTCCTTAACAATAGGTCCCAAGTAGTTAGACTGGGGTCTGTAAATTCTAAGCCCAGTCCAGTCACTTCTGGAGTAGTTCAAGGTAGCGTCTTAGGCCCCCTCCTATTTACTCTATATGTCAACGACATATGCAGCTGTTTCTCACTTGGCAAACCATTCATCTTTGCAGATGATCTTAAAGTAGCTTACACATTCCACTGTGATGACTAAGGATACTTTCAGAAAGCTGTTCAGGAAGAACTAGATAGAGTAACTGCATGGTCCTCCACATGGAACCTAAAATTCAACCTTAAAATGTGTGGTTGGATCTGTTTCGGTGCACACTCAATGAATATCAAACTGGTACTTGAATCTCTTGACTTGCCTAAACTCCAAAGTGTTGTTGACCTGGGACTCAGGCACTCTAGTGACATGAAATTCTCTGAGCAAGTGGCGACACAGACGCGTAAATCGAGGATGCTCTTAGGATGCATACTCAAGAATTTCCATAACTACGAAGCGAAACTATTATTATATAAAACTTGTGTCAGACCATTACTTGAATATTGTCCATTTATTCTCAGCAGCACTCGCGTAAGTGACAAACTTAAAATAATAATATATATTTCCTATCAATGTAGGACACACCAGTTGTACAGGCATGGATAAGTATTATTTAAATTACATGAATTTGATTTATAGTGAAATTACATGGTTGCTGTCCTCTCTGACATCAATTAGTGACCACATTCTGATAGTTAGTCGTTCAATGGAGCACATAAAGAAATATAGAAATATTGTCTTCGCATTAACAAAAAAACCCAAGTATGTGTCGGATAAATTACAAATATTTGGGAAAAAGATAAAGCTTGAAGTCAATTCCTCCATATAACTTTGTTGTGTGCGGCATCGTATCTTGTTTTATGTTCAAATTGGGTATTAATTTAAAATGAGTGATTAATTTTTATGATTTTGACATCATGTTTTTGCAAGTAATACCAGATGTGAATTCAACTGAATGCAGATTAATATTGGTCAATTTCAAGCAGATTTGTTTTACTGCACTCAAGTCACCCATAGCCCGCCATTTGTCACAGCATGGTTGCTCCGTACGAGTAAGTTGATAAACACGTAGAAAGCTGTATAAAAACCATTTTAGATCGTTGACAGTGCTTGTATAAGATGCTGTACAGCGTCTAGTTATGGTGACAGTGGATTTCATGAAGGATGCCGAGCCATTACTAGCCAAACCTTGAGGGATAATATGAGTAAGTGACTTCAATTGTTTCTCAGCTTCAGTCGGAATGTAGATCAATGCAACTTGTACTACAAAGTAAATACAACAGAAATGTACCAGAAGACAAAGAAAAAGTATGTGGACCCGGAAATATTTGTTTATATTCGTTGTACATTGTAATTTGATGAACAAAAATTTGTTTCTACTGTCTTTTTATGCATTTATGCTACTAGTTTATTTATAGTCTTTAGAGAAGTAAGGGTATTTAAGCGCGTTTAGGTACTGTAGTAGACTAATAGTTGATTCGTACTGGGAATAAATAGTTTATTTATATAGTCGGTAGAGTGAAATAGTGTGTACAGAGAGCGTTTGAAACTTAAAACTGTATTGCAGTTCCTGACATCTAGGGGCAGATTGTTCCATATTTTAGAATACATGACTGTGAAGAAGTTTTCGCGGAGTGTTGACTTAAAGGCTTTTATTGTCACTGTGCAATTTTGGTTACGCAGATCGTAAGAGCCTTCTTGTGCGAATTGTATGTCCTTAATGTCTGAGAATGATATTTTGTGTAGGACCTTATAGAAGAATACTAGGTTTATAATTAGTCGTCTTGTCCAGAGTGGGTCAAGTTGTAGAATCATGCACCGTGAGATGTAGTCTTTCTTACATTCGTAGCCTAGTAGTTTCGAGGTAAAATATCGTTGCATACTTTCAATTCTTAGCTTTTCACGTGTGTGAGTGCTGCTAATAATAAATGGACAGTATTCTAGTAGTGGCCTCACACAGGTTTTGTACAGAATGAGCTTTGCTTCATTGTCGTGAAAGTTCCTGAGTATGCATCCTAAGAGCATCCTCGACTTTTGAGTCTGTGATGCCACTTGCTCAGAGAATGTTAGGTTACTCGAGTACCTCAGACCTAGGTCAACGACACTTTGGAGTTTGGTTAGGTTAGCCGATTGAAGCGTTAACTTTATGTCGACTGAGGGTGCACCGAAGCAGATCCAGCCACATTTTTTAAGGTTAAATTGGAGGTTCCATAAAGACGACCAAGCAGTCACTTTATCTAGTTCTTTTTGTACAACATTCTGGAAGTACCCTAGGTCATCAGATTGGAATGTATAAGCTTCTTTGAGGTCATCTGCAAAGATGAATGGTTTCCCATGAGAAAAGCAAGCGCATATGTCGTTAATATATTGGGTAAATAGAAGGGGTCCAATGACACTACCTTGTACTACACCAGAGGTGACTGGGCTAGGTTTCGAAGTTATAGATCCGAGTTTAACTATTTGGGACCTATTGTTAAGGGTCACGTATTCCTAAGGATTTCAGCTTATGCATTAGTAGTAAATGGTCGACACGGTCAAATGCCTTTGAGATGTCAAAGTAGATGACAAGTACTAGTTGTCGTCTGTCACGACTGCTGGTCACAAAGTTAAAGAAGTCTAAGTGGCATGTTAAACAAGATCTGGATTTTAGGAATCCATGTTGGTTTGGACTTATAATGTTGCAACTAAGCATATGCTTCATTAGGTTGTTAGTATATACGTGTTTTTCCAAGTTTCAGGGTAGGCCCCAGTCACTAGTGAGAGGGTGAATATTCTAAGTAATAGTACTATCATATCCGAGCCACCGTTTTTGTATATGACAGATGGTATATCATCTATCCCACAACTACCGTTAGCTTTTAACTTCTATACCGCTGATGCTATATTTTGTATATTAAAGTTGATTTCACCTAACTAGTAGTTATTTTCGCAGGTTATATCGAGGATTGCAGACGGATGCGCTTTGGTGTTATTGGAGAACCATTGGCTTAGGAGTTCACAAATAATCTGGGGATCATCATAAATTATACCTTCATGCTCCAAGTGGCCGACATTATTTTCTTTACCCTTGTTTAGTCGTTTTCGCAAGATCTTGCAGAGTTCCTGAGTTTTAGAGGTGCCCCCTAGGGCTTCATTTTCCTCGAGTTGTGCCTTCATTTTATGTCTCTCCCCAAGATTTGTAAATGTTTCATTTATCTGGTGTAATGCACTACATTCTTTATATAAATAAAATTTCCTTTTCAATTTCCTTAGTTTTAATCGCGTTTTGCTGTCTATGAAAAGAGTTGGTGTCCTTAAGGCAGACTTTAGGGGTGCGATTGTATCTCTTACCGAACTGACCGTCTTGTAGAAGGTATCAAGTGTTACTTCTAAGTTATCATTGGTAAAGTATTCACCCCAGTCAGAGCTTCTCAAGAGCGTTGGTAGGAATTCCCAGTCGGCATTTCTATAGTCCCTATATTGACAGTGAACCGAGGAATTTTTAGGTGTGTGTTTAGTTGTTAGTTGAAGAGGTAGGGTGCTGTACAGTATGTTGTGATCACTGTTGTCGAGTTTATCACCCACCTCTATCGAGATCGGCTCTATTTTGTGGCAAAGGCTTATGTGAAGAATATTGTTATGTCGTGTTGGGAGGCGTACTCACTGCTTCCATCATCCTACATCTATAGATTTAAGGAGCTCGTCATAGATTCTAGGTCCAGTGCAGGTATCCCAGTTCACTCCGGGGAGGTTAAAATCGCCACAAATTATTTTGTAGTCGAATTCCAGAGTAGGTACATGCTCTAGTATTTCTGCGATGACCGTATCAGTCGTTTTAGGGCTGCTGGGGGCTCTGTATATACATCCCACTAGAATTTTATTTTCATTCATGTGGATGTTTATCCACTTAGATTCTGGGAGTTTGTCGATAGTTAGGCTTGTAAAAGTATTGGAGTCAGTGGATTTAGAAGCATATATTAGACACCCGCCTCCTCTTTTGTCCACTCTATCATTCCTGTGGATGTCATAGTTATCAATTATCAGCTTTGTGTCAGGTATATCATTAGTTAGCCAAGCTCCGGTTACCAGGATCAGTGTTGGCCGTTCCATGTATACCAAGCTGCGAAGGGAAGTTATTTTGTTAAGGAGAGATCGAGCATTTAAGAGCATAATTTTTAGAAAATCAGTTTTGTTGGGAGGGTAATTAGTGGGTTTTCTTGTTACTATCCCTAACTCCTGGTTGCCTAAACATCGTCGAAGCATCTGCGCAAGAAGCCGACATGTCAACATGAGACTGAGCACTTTGGTTCAATCAATCGACGGGAAAACCTAAAATTCAATGATATCTATCGATGTTTTACTTATATCATAGTATAGTTCCCTGTACTATCTTTGTGTTGAAATGACTACCTTCAGGCAACAGTTACCCATTTTCATATAACTTTCATAATTCATAATTCTTATGTGATGTAGTATTTTTTCCATTATGTAAGTTAATGAGTCACTCTGCAATGTATAACGTACACCATATGAAATTGGTCACGAAAATTTACCATGACAAGTTCTGCTAACCAGTTGTTTTTCTCAGGACCATTCTACATAAATAATTGTTCCACTACTCGTATCACTCTACCAAATAGAATATAAATTGGTTGCTGTAATACCAGCTATTTCTATACCTCATAACTCTCAAGAGAAAATTAACTTCCTAGTCTTTTGTAGTGACCCACTTTTTCATATGTATGGTGATAGTACTGCTAAGAATGTCCTCAGGTATTGTTGTGCCCTGCGACCTAACATGCAGCATACTGTATGATCGGGACGGGGTTAAAGCATTGCAATATTACAACCGCAGTCATTGTAAAATGTCTCAGAGCTTAATATCAAAAAGGAGGGAGGGTGGCGCCTACTGATCAGCAGATATGGTAGTGGTCACAAACGTGGATCGCTCCAATCTGTAGGTCATCAACATGCATTTTTTGACAGCTCGAGAATTAAACATGAGTTTAGATCCTCAATATAAAAAGAGTTAACTTCAAAAAAAGTCAGAAAAAAACAAAACAACTGCACTGATCTAAATTATGAAAAATGCTTTTGTTCCTAACATCTACAAGCCTGCTCAGGTTCTTGTCAAGATAATAATAATGTATATTTTCATATAAACATAAATTTACATGAAAATGCATGCCATTTTTACAGACACGATCAAGTATGATATAATGTCTAATAGTAGATTGTCTACAAGTTAATAATGTTTTAACAGCTAAATGTTTGATAACTCATGGGCCATACACAAGTTCGTCAGACATCTTACAGGTCAGCATATCCAACAGGTTCTAATCTTTCAAGCCACTTCTCTCTGAAATGTCACTTATATATATGAATGTATAAAAAGAATTAGACTTTAAAATATTTAAGAAACAAAAACAATAATGACTGTACAATTTTAGCTTGTAAGAAACATAATGCTTTCGCTCCTAACATCTACAAGCCTGCTCAGTTCCTTTTCAAGATGCTATCCCATGGGCCATACACAAGTTCGCCAGACATCCTAAAGTCACCATATTCAACAGGTTCTAATCCTTCAAGCCACTTCTCTCTGAAATGTCACTTATATACTTCACGATAATCCTTCTACCTAATTACTGTTATACTCTATTTTATCTCAACTTCCTAGGACTTTAGTAAAGCTGAAATTTACATTTTTTCTTTTTTCTAATTTATACTCTTCTCTCGCCTAAAGTTCGGTTGCTCTGATGATAAAAACGCAAACAACACTCATGTTTGAGAATAACTTTATTTTCATAGAAAACGTCATAGTTTTCCATGGTAAGACCAATATAGTTAGCACCATACATTGCAAATGTGCACTATCATATCAAGTACTGTATAGCTTATTCTTGTATTTTTCTTGTAAATATACTTCCAATAATGTATTATTCATGATTGCATTTTATACCACTTTATAGCTGTGCAGGATTTTCTCCTCTTCCTGATATAGCGTTCAAGCACGTGGGGTCACAGTACTCACTCAAATATATGTTGTTTATTGATGGGCCATTACTATTATCAGGAAATGGAACGAAGTATGAGTTATCGCTCAACTTCGATGGATACCTTCGTGAAACATCTACAAATTAACAATTATGAGAATCTGTTCCGATTGCTTGTACTATAATTCAACAATTTGAACTTTTTAAAAAAAGTGATAATCTTACTATCCCTTGTAAACTTTGTACTTGCCTCAATATTGGTTGGTTATCGTATGCCTACACATACGGGACGAAAACTAGACGAAGTCGATTTTCCCTAGCAACGTAGAGGATTACTGTTCAATTCAATAATGATACGGCCTGCGTCAGACGATAAGTTTATCTATATATATCAAATATTTAGCTGTTAAAACATTACTAACTTGTGGAAATCTACTATTTGACATTGTATCATACTTGATCGTGTCTGTAAAAATGGCATGCATTTCCATGTAAATTTATATTTATGTGAAAATATACAGTATTATTATATATGCTTCCCAACAGTTCTTTTATGAAATTACCATTATACTCTATTTTATCTCAAATCCCTAGGCCTTTGATGAGGCTGAAATTTACTTTTTTCATTCACACTCCTCGCTCGTATAAAGTTCAAGCGCTCTGGTGACGCCAAAATATAACAGCTACACCAATGTTTGAACAAGGCTATATGTTCATCGAAAACATCATATTTTCTATGCTTAGACCAATATGGTTAGCATCATACATTTCAAATGTGTACTATCATTTCAAGTACTATATGGCTTCTTCTTCTTGTATTTGTCTTGTAAATATGCTTCCCATAATGTGGTATTCATAATTGCATTTTATACCATTTTGCAGCTGCGCAGAATTTTCTTCTCTTCCTGAAATAGCGTTCGATCATGTGGCGGCATAGCACTCACCCAGATATACGCTGTTCACTGGTTGACCATAAGTATCAGCATGAGACGGAACGAAGTTTGGGTTGTCGCTCAACTTTGATGGTGACCTCAGTAAACAGTTTAGCATTTAACCTTTATAAGAACCTGTTCTGATTGCTTGTACAATAATTCAACAACTTGAACCTTTGAAATTATAATAATATATTCTCATTTTGTACGTGAGGGACGCCAGTTTAAAGGCATCATCAATATGATAAATTACATATACGATTAGTAAGCATATTTAATAAAAGTAATTTAATAAAATACATATTTTTCCTACCTGTGTAGGACACACCAATTGTACAGGCATGGATAAGTATTATTTAAATTACATAAATTTGGTTTATGGTTAAATTATATGGTTGCAGTCGCTTTTGTCTTTGGTTTGTGTGAACAATATGATAACCAGTCATTCAATGCAGCACATCAAGAAATAAAGAAATATTGTCTTCGCATTCACAATTTTCAATGTCTTACTCAACTTACGTGTACAGTCTGTCTGTAGGGCCAATCGTCAAGCAATGATCTGAAACAGAGTGCAAAGCGCACGTTAGCAGGGTGATCACACAAGTGCCGCGTGCTAGTAAGAACGAAGACTCAAGGTCAAGGAGTTTATTTAAAACCAATCATAATACAATTAGGTGAGAGGGGAAGAGCCCTCCTATTGGTCATCCATTGCGTCGTCTTGGGCGACCAATCCCTGTACGCTGCGTGGCCAACCTGAAATTAGATAAACATACAGTTTAAACATTAGAAAACCGCCTACTTACCAGGCCTTACACTACCCGCTCTCCTATAGGAGCACTGTCCACAGTGCTAGGTGGCTGTTAGTGCGGGACTTGTCTGAACTAAGGCTTGTTGCCGAAAAGGTTTCAGTCTATTAAAATGTGTGACTAGACTATGAGCGGCATTGGGACCCTGGATCCTACATGTGCAGTCACTAAGTACCTCTACTACCGTAAATGGTCCATCCCAACGTTTATGGAATTTAAGAGCTTTCCATTTAGTCGGTGCCTCCTTTAGTAACATCACCTTGTCTCCCGGCTCCACGGGTGATCCATGTGCTTTCCTGTCGTAGTATTCCTTCTGGTACCTCTGATTTGTTTGAAGTATATCCCTAGTCATCTGGTGTACCTTGTTTAGGTTACGTCTCAGTTTGATAACGTGTTCTGATGCTAACAGCGTGTCATCTTCTACTGTGTTTTAAGTTAACTTAACTGGCAACCGGAGTTCTCTTCCGGTAATCATATAGTGAGGCGTTTGACGCGTAGCTTTGTGGATGCTTGCTCTGTACGCCATTAAGCACTGCGAGAGAGATCTGTCCCATTCCCGAGGGTTGTTTTGATCTACAAATGCCTGCAGAAGTGATTTTATTGTCCGATTAGTGCGTTCAACCAAACCATTTCCTTGTGGGTGGTATGCTGCAGTGCGTGTTTTACGAATACCCATTATGCGACAAAGTTCACTAACAATGATACTTTCAAAGTTGGATCCTCGATCTGAATGTAGCTGAAGTGGTGCCCCCCAACGGTTGACCCAGTGGTCGAAAATTGATTCCGCGATGGTTACAGCATCAATTTGAGGAATCGCGATAGCCTCGCACCATTTGGTAAAATGGTCTACCATGACTAATATATAGTTATTATTTCTAGAGGTTACTGGGAGAGGACCAACCAAGTCTATTTGCATTAAGTCATTTGGATGGCCAGTTATAATGGGTTCTAAGAGTGCCCTATTATATTTTTGTGGAGCCTTAATGGTTTGGCATACCTCGCAGGAGTCACATAAATCTACGATATCCTTTCTTTGATGAGGCCAACAATAACGCCTTTTAGCTGCTTCTATCATCTTACCTGAGCCTGCGTGGCCTAACTGCTGGTGTAATGACAACAGTACCGTGGGTAGCGCCGACTGTGGTGCTACAACGCGGCGAGTATAAGTGGGCCCATGTTGGTAGTAAAGGATGTTATCGACAATTTTCAAATTGTCCCACAGAGCCCACAAACACCGAGTTTCCCATCCAAGCTTACTTATTTCCTGGGCTGTTGGTCGTTCGCCTCCACTTAGAACATGTTCGTAAAACAGGGCCAGTTCAGGGTCTGAAGACTGAAGCTCGGGCCAACTATATGAACTATGCGCCTCTAGTTGGAGCAAAGAAACTTGTGCTTCGGTGCATGATGGGCAGTCACCGTGACACCTAAGAGGTTTTCTCGATAATGCATCTGCATTTCCGTGATTTTTTCCAGGTCTGTGCTTGCATTCGAACTCATTCTCTTGCAGCTGTTCTTGCCGTCTAGCAATCTGACCCTCAGCTTCTTTAAAGTTATGTAGCCAGCTAAGGGCTTTGTGATCAGTCCGTATTAAGAAATGTCTACCGATGAGATATGCTCGAAAATGTTTAACGAAATTGACAAGTGCCAGCATTTCTTTCTGCGTGGTGCAGTAATTCTTTTCACTCTTGTTGAGTGCACGACTTGCATATGCTACCACTCTCTCTACTCCATCTGCATCTTTCTGAGAAAGAACAGCTCCGATACCGGTGTCGCTAGCGTCTGTATCTTGGACCTGCCTGGTCAGAAACGTTGGGGTATACCAGAATGGGAGGGCTACATAAACGGTCTTTAAGTTTCTCAAAAGCTTCAGTAGCCGATTTTGTCCAACTGTAGTCCTTCTTCTTAAGAATGTCGAATAAAGGAGCTGCAAGTAAAGAGAAGTTAAGTACAAAACGTCCATAATAAGAAGCTAACTCAAGAAAACTGTGTAGCTCGGAAGCTGAGTTTGGGACGGGCCAGTCTTTAACTTCCTTCACTTCCGTTGGATCACATCTAATGCTTTCGGCTGATACAATATGACCCAAGAAGCACACTTCTTTCCTGAAAAATTGACATTTATTTGGGTTCAGTTTTAGCCCAACTGCTTGCATTCGTTCTAGTACTTTAGCAATGTCACTTAAATGTTCATTCACTGTCTTGCTATGTATGATAATATCGTCTAAATATACCAAACACTTACCTGGTATACAATCGCTAAGGACCGTCTGCATGAGACGTTGAAATGTCGCTGGAGCATTTACCAGACCAAATGGCATCGTTTCGAATTCATGCAGACCTGATTGTACAATAAATGCTGTTTTTTGTCTATCTTCTGGGTGTACTTCTACTTGCCAATATCCAGAAGCTAGATCTAAGGTAGTAAACCAATTGGATCCCCCTAGGGCATCAAATGTGTCGTCTATACGTGGTAAGGGGAAACAGTCTCGCCTAGTTACTTGTTTCAACTTACGATAATCCACACACAGCCGAAGTGTTCTATTCGATTTCTTAAATAAAACTACTGGGGAAGCCCATGGGGATACAGATGGTTTGATGACATTCTCCTCTAACAGTTCATCAACTAACTTATTCAGCTCTTTGTGATAATGTGCAGGTACTCGCCGTACAGGTTGTCTACAAGGTGGGGCGTTACCTGTATCTATGTGGTGCTGGATCAGTTTTGTTCTCCCTGGTTTTTTTCCATCCCAGTCAAAACAGTCTATGTAATTGTCGAGCATTTTATTAAAACTGGCTGTTGTCTCCAAGGGTAAGGTTTCTACCGTAGTTAACATTCTTAGTTTCTCTTTCATAACATGGCCCTGTACGCCAAACGTGCCGTGCTCTAAGTCGTTTCCTGGAATGAACGGAATGAAGCTGTCATTCAATATAAGAGTCTTCTGGTTACAGTCTATTATCCCGGACAGCTTTTCTAAGAGGTCAACTGTTAATCGCGACAGATAGATAGACTATATGATAGACAGTTAATCAATATGATGTGACCTTCTTGTCGCGATTATTGATCAATTTATTGTAACTCTCACCACGTGATGTGGCCTTGAATGTTCTTTGTTGTCTGTCACTCTACTTGTGTGTACATGTAATTAATTGACTGTTCATTTTCTCCGTACCCTCAATACTGTTCGGTACGTTTTTGTCCCTTTTTGAATAACGGTGGATTTGTACATTTTTCTCGGTGTAATTGTATGATTTATTTTATGTTTTAGAAACAGATAAAGTTTAAGTCAAGTCATTCTGTTTTAACTATAGTAAAGCCAAGACTCTGTGTCGTCAGTATTGAGGAAGGACTAAATCTGTAGGACAAAAATAATCCTACAAAGTTTCGAACAGTATGGCAGACGAAAGTTATGAAACTATGCCGTCGTTAACTCCACAGTTAGAAAAGAGTAATGAAACTGATTTCCCTGGAAGCAACGAGAATAAATCACACTATATGGTAGGATTGGAACTAGCGAAATCGCGCGTAGTCCAAAAAGAGAAAGAAATGGAATTAGAAAGATTACGACAATGTAGTCGCGAATGTTCTTGTCACAATAAATCGCCTTACAAACCTTCTACTTCTCGTAAAGTCGCTGTATCTCTTATGATGAGTTCGCCAGAAGCATAAATTTGAACTTCTGCGCTACAGGTGTTCAGTTTCTGCGTGAATCATCTTTCCGTATTATTTTGGGAATTAGCCGCTTTCCTCACATTATCCACATATCAATACTTAACAAGGATTGTATTGTATCACCTGAAACTACATATAGCATTCACCCGTGAAATCTACAACCCGGAATCTTCTGATACCCTCTCTAACCACGTGGAACTCAGGATTTTATTCACAGCAAGCACTGTAAAGGAAAGTCTGACATTTTTTTGCAATATATCTGTTTATCGTAGTTTTTTTGATACTTCGATAATACAGCTACTTTTTTATATCCTCAAGACTTTTATTCTGGAAATTGTGAAAATCCTTATTTCTGTAATGGTTAAGTCAATCAAACGTGTAAGTACCGTTAAGACACTGAGATCCAACGCTCGTCAACCATCTGAGGGCCTCAGCTCCGTTGATGATTCTACACTTTTGACACTAGACAAACCCAGAGTTATGGTATCTGATATCATGCGTGAACTGACAGAGAATGCGGCCTGTAGCGAAAATGATTTACTGATACTTCAGAAGTCAATGGCAGACCTCCAGAGCATGTTTGAAAGCATTGTGCCCCTCGCGCAATTGTGTGACCCATCACAAAACATCTGTCTTGGATCGCTTATGAAATCCGAGCGCATAATTGACTATTTGGCTGAAGAAGCTGTTAAGAGGATTATGTCTTCACATAACGTCTTGGCCTATAACATTCCAGACAGAGAGCCTATTGCCAAACTTAAAGCTTCGTGTCTGAAGGCTTGTAATATGCCGTTGACAGAATGTCAGGTTTTGCATCTTCGTAAGAAATCTGCAAACCACTCGTGTCCGGTGCTTTTCAAGTTCAGCTCTGTCGAAGAAGCCAGAAATTTTTTAGAAGCTGGTAAGATAATAGGCTCTTCAACACCCTGCACTAACATTAAGGTTGCACCCGATTTAACACCGTGCCGCTCAGGAACACTGAATACTGATAACTCTAATAGGACAACTGTAGATGATGTTCCATTCGTTATTCCGTCTACTGAAAAACCTGATGACCGTATGCACCAGACAATTTCTCAAGCACAGACTAATATTAGCCAAGTATTACATAACGACACTGATGCTGACACGGAAATGGTGGACATAGATGAGTCAACGGAACATAATGTTGAAATATATCGCTTTCACACTGACACAAACGTCAAGAGCCTGAAACCATTAAAACCCATCCCACTGGTGTTCCACCCATCCCCTTTTAAGTCAGTTACTCCTCAGTCTGACAATCCATCCACTGTGAAGCACCAGTCGAACGTAGCTCCCCAAGTTAGCAAGTTTTCTAGGCGTTATGACAAACGTCCCATTTCCATTAAGAAAACTAAAGCGCGTCAGGTGTCCAAGGAACAGAATCGCTACATAGCATGTGCTGGCTGCCCTGTTAGCCATCATCAACCAGTTGATCATAAGAAAAGGGAAAAAGAAGTAAGTAAATTAAATACTGAACCCGGAATAAGAAAGCCATTTGATATGATAGGGACGAAAGCACCTCTGAGCCATCATCCTAAGAGAAAGTCAAATATGGTAGACCTAGCTCCTGGAGGTAGGCCTAATTTGTGTCAAGTGGAAAGTCAGTTATATCCTACCACTAATTCTAGACAAACAGCACAGCAAGGTAGTAGGTATTATTCTGCTCGTCCACTAATAATAATAATAATAATGTATTTCATATAAATTTACAAATTTACATGAAAATGCATGCCATTTTTACAGGCACGATCAAGTATGATATAATATCAAATCGTAGATTGTCTACAAGTTAATCGTATTTCAACTGTTAAATATTCGATACATATAATACACTCATTTTCTGAATTAGGCCGTATAGTTATTGAATTGTACAGTTGTTCTCCAGGTTGAGCGGGAAAATCGACTTCGTTCCGTTTTCATCCCGTGGTTGTAGGCATACGATAACCAACCAATATTGAGGTAAGTACAACGTTTACAAGGGATTGGAATCTGTTTTAGAAAAATTAAAGTGCTGAGGTGAATCATTAAATTGTAATGAAATAGGTAAGTGCAAGTATCATTAATAAATGCATTAATAAAGGAAACACCCTAGGGTAACAACATTCATTTGCAATGTATAATGCTACAGATATATCGCAAACTATCATGATATCCACTTTTGGTTTTAATACAATTATCCTCATGCCAGTTGTTTTTATTTTATACCTTTTTGTGCATTTAGTGCACAACCGTACCCTTCAGAGAGTAGGAGTATAATAAGTAATGAAGAGCTATAAGATGTTAAGTTTAATGGAGTAAAATGAGGATCAAGTAAAGACGTTGTCAGAAAATAAATGAGATAAGACATTGTGGAGTGGTATGAAAAGATCTGACGATAGACAGCAAGTTAATTTATAAGATGCCCCATAAATCTGAGCAGATCCCACATGGTCGCATCTCAACAATAGGCTGGGTGAATGGTATATATTTAAAGGTAGAAGCATGATCTGTCAAGGCGTTCATTGTTATCTTTTTCAAGATAAAGATTTAAGCCCTCATAAAAACCAGAAATATCTCGAGCCTTCAAATTTTTTAATGCTGTTCCTGCAGAATGGGGCGATTCACCTTAGTGTCCACCACCATATCTACTGATCAGCTAACTCCACCCTCCCACCTTTTTTGATGTTAGGCTCTGAGACTATGATTATTATGGTTACCGCAAATATATTGCTTGGTACCAGACATGTTCGTACCCCATATTCCATCTCCCTAGCTTTCTTAATGAGTGCTTCCAATAGGTCCCCGCGTACATCTTTATGAACATATTATATATGTATGCATGCGTCCTAATGAACAGATTACTTTATAAGAAGACAAAAACCTTGAAGAATAACAAGAATAGGTTTTGTGAATAGTGGAGCAAGATTCAGCAGAACAATATAGTTAGGGTTCAATAAAGGTAGTATGAACTGAAGGTAAGGTCGGTTGGCAGGACCAAGTGTACTAAATTATCATGACGGTTTTATATATAGTAAACATTTGACATTGCAAAGTAACCTGTCTACATATATTATAAAAAGATATTAGCAGAACCAACAAAATTTCAGCATTTGGTTAACAATACTACAGAAAGTTAGTGAGTCTTACAGGTAACCGTAAAGTAAATCAATCTATATACAATAAGAGTGTAATCATTGTTATAATTCGTATTATCAAAGAATACATTAGGCTCAAAAACAGAATGTTATAAGGGAAATAAGAGTGATAAACTAAGAGAACATTTGCTGCGTAAGTAATCATTTTAAGTATTTTAATGATAATCTAATTTCAAGTATTGAACATGCATAATTACTAAGTATTATTAGGTTAGTCTAGGAACTAGTGTACTGTCTGTAGTTAAATATTGAAATGTCATGGTTTCACCACTCTACCAGCAGTTGAGATCATTTAGAAGGGCTAGGGTGGACATGTTAATATGTTTTTCTAGGCTCCTTTTGAAACTGTCAGGCCTTTCACAGGATCTAATCTCAGAGGGTAGTTGGTTCCAAAGTTTGCAATATTTAATGGTGAAGAAGTTAGCTCTAGTGGTGAGCTTATGGGTGTTAACCTTGAGAAGGCAGTTATGGTTGCGTAGTCCATACGATTTAGGATTAGCCCAGGTTATAGACGAGTTACTGTTACAGTGCTTTCTTATGACTTTGAATAAGAGAAATAAATTGCACTTCACTCTCCTTAACCATAAGGGTTCTAAGTCCAGTCGAATACATCTGTCAAGGTATTCTATTTGCTGATCATAACCTAATATGCGTTTCGTGAGGAATCTTTGGACACTTTCAACTTTTTTTCTGTCTGCTGATTTAAAGCTACTGTATAAGTGGACACAGTATTCAAGTTTGGGGCGAATGCATATCTTATATATGGCTAATCTGGCTTCTGGGGTGTAAAAGTTGCGTAGCACAAAGCCTGTTAGACGTTTACAATCAGATACCACCTTATTTGCATGTTCAGTAAAGGTAAGATCTGAGTATGTTACCCCGAGATCTGTGACTGTGTTCGTGTTTGAGACAAGGTCACCGTACATGTATAGACACATGCTAGGTTTCCAACGTCCGAAGTATGTTATCCCAGATTTAGCTGGGTTGAACATTAACTGCCACTTTTCACTCCAATTACATAGACTATTTAGGTCTTCTTGGATTTTACTAACAATATTCATATCATTATAGTCGAAATCATAGACAACTTTGAGGTCGTCTCGAAAGAGGTATGGCTTGCCATACTTGATCATAGAAACAATATCATTTATGAATACAATGAATAGGGTAGGGCCAAGAACACTACCTTGTATTACGCCGCTGGTTATCGGTTTGGATGTTGATAAGTGATGGTTGACGTTAACTAACTGTTCTCTTCCTGTAAGAAAAGAAGTTATCCACTCAAGTAGCCTTCCACTTATTCCATAAGATAGGAGTTTCAATATGAGTCTCTTATGTGGAACCTTGTCAAAAGCTTTCCTAACGTCTAGGAATAATGTTGCTGCTGAACGACCTTTGTCTACACACTCAGTAATGTGGTCGAAATAATCTAATTGACAAGTAATGCACGATCTTCTATTTAGGAAACCGTATTGGAAGGCGGATATTAAGTCATTCGAGAGCAAAAACTGAACAGTTTGCTTCTTTATAATCTTTTCCATCACACGTGAAACTACGGAAGTAATGTTGATGGGGCGGTAATTATCTATGTCCGCTATAGGCCCGGTTTTGTGAATGGGTACAACGTAAGATTTCTTCCAGCTATTTGGATATGTTCCACTCCTTATCGAAGTTGAAAATATCTTGAGAAGAAGTAGATTCTTGTCATTTCCACCCTTTTTTAAGAGGACAGAAGACATTCCATCTGGGCCGGGAGTATTAGTAAGCTTAAGAGTTGTGGTAGCTTTATCGATTTCTTGGGCGTTAAAGACTACATCGCTTAAACACTTTTCTGTTTTACGAGGGAAATCTATATCCTGGTCGTTTTCTAGAGTGTACAATTTGGCAAAGTGCGTGCTGAACACCTCACATATATCCTCATCACTTTCGTGAGTAATGCCACCTAGGTGTATTATTTTTGGATATGTTGATTTGGAGTTAGTTAACCTACTTTTGAAGAGTTTGGCTATTTCTCCAGTGTTATGTGGCGACTGAATTGCCCGCGTCTCTTTATTTCTTAGACTTAGATTTTTTAACTCATGGATTCTAATGAGGATTGTTTTGATAGCTATTAACGACGATAAGTCGTGATGTCTGTAGTAACTTAATGAATGCTTCCGCATACTTCTTCTTAATGATATTGGAATAAAATCACCTTGAGGAATTTTGAATTTAATCAGTTTCACAGGCGCTATGACATCATTAACCGACTGTATATTGTCATAGAAGTTTTTAAGGACTTCCTCTAAGGAGTCATTGGTAAAGTAGGAATCCCAATTAGAGTATCTAATCAAGTCCTGATACAAGTCCCAGTCAACCTGCGTGTATAGTCTTATAGGTGTCGGAATAACTTTGTTTCTGTGTATAGTTTCTGGAGAAATATTAAACGAACATGCAACTATTTTATGATCACTACCTGGGAATTCATGTCCCACATGAATTGTAGATGGTGCTACGTTGATCGTGAATATAAGATCAAGGATGTTACCGGACCTAGTGGGTACATTTATGTGTTGTGTCCATCCTCCTGTAATGATGGAATTAAGAAGATTATCATACCTCGAGGGTCCACGAAGTGTACGCCATGATATATCAGGCAAATTGAAATCACCTCCAATTATATTATAACTGAAGGGAAGATTGGATGCAACACTAAATACATTGCTGAGTACGTTATCGTATTCGCGGTTGGATGATGGCGGTCGGTATACACACCCTATAAGGATAGGTTTACTTCTGAGAACTTTTATTTCGACCCACACCGAATCATTAAGTTGTGACAGAATAGGGTGACTAAAATGCGTTGCACAAATGGGTTGTTTAACGTATATGAGTGTTCCACCCCCACGACCTGTTTCCCTATCCCCTCGAAAAAGATTGTACTTATCAATTGATAAGCTATCATCCGTAATATCACTTGAGCACCAGGCTTCAGTGATCATGATCAGCGACGGATTACATATAGAGGCTAACGTACATAATGCTAAATGTTTGTTAAGAACTGATCTAGCGTTTATGAGGATGACTGATAGACTTTGACTAAGTGGTTTTAGTGTAAGGGCAATATCATAATAAAATGCTCTATGGTTATCAGCTGAATATGTGCAGTCGTTATTGGATTCATTAATTGCAACATTTTGATCACTAGAGACGTTTTCTTTAGTTTGATACTTAGGGATGGGTTGTGAGATGTCACTCGTGAGTGGTTGGTCGTTTAGATATTGCGTGCTATGGGAGATACTGGTATGATAATCAAAGGTATTACTATTGGTATTAGGTGTGTATAAAGTGTTTGCTATCTGTCGGGGAAGAAGCAGTTTCCCTGTTGTAAGGTGTTTGCTATACCAGCAAGGAATTGGTCTGACATCATATGTGCCATGTGCATGATCCCAGGCGTTTCTGCCAGTTGTCGCTGGAGAAAATTTTGGTCATATGGGTTGGCTAGAGTCATGTAGTCTGCATAGTTATAACCGAAATGGGTGGTCGGCGTGTTGTTGTGTGCATATGACTTAGATCCTTGTGTCTGGTTAGAGAACTTCCTAGGCCATGATGAGCATTGTGTTGAAATTGGCATGTGACTCCTACTGAATGCATGAGAATTATGACAGGGCGCTATACGTGTTTTTGGACTAACGTCTGTATTCTCAAACTGGTGTTTCCTGTACATCATGGTTGGGAGTGCATTCGTGAGGGGCTGAGTAACTTCGTGTTTTCGAAGTGTTTGGTGAGAAATGTGACGATTATTTTTTCTTATCACAGGACTAGTAGTGGAAGTCGGAAATGAGTAAGCTCCTACGGTATGTGAATTACGTCTAACTTCAGGAACATGACTAAGTTTAGATGATTGTCCACCAGTAGAATGAGCCAGTGACCCATTCGAAGCTTTCGTAATTATGGGCTTTAGTGTTCTGGGTCTAACGTTCGGTTTAGCCTTTTCCGTATTATTCGGCTTGTGTAATTTGGGCTGCTGGTGATCATTAGGATTTCCCAATAAACTGGATTTCTGTTGAATAGTATCAACAGTTCTTTTGGTGTTCCTAACGGAAATAGGACGCTTATCATATCGCCTTGTATTTACGCCTACCTGGGTGGCCACATGTGATTGCTGCTTCACAGTTGCCGGGCTAAGAGGTTGTGCGGTATATGACTTCCCGAGAGATTCAGAGTGTACAACTGAATTCAGCTTAGACTTTTTCGAGGGTTTGGCATATGTGCCAGTGTGCAAGGGTTGCACGTCAATACTGTGATCTGTTAACATTTCTATGTCTGAAATTTCCGTATTTAGAGCTAAGTCTTCAACAGTTGCTTGACTACTCTTAGTTTGTGTATGCGATATTGTCTGGTGCTCTTGGTCATAAGGCAGTACAACGAGGGAAGTATTAACTTCGGTTGTCTTATTGGGGTTGTTCTCATTCAATTTACCTGCGCGGCACCGTCTTTGGCAAGAAGTTAAATCAGGTACAATCCTGATTTTGGTGTAGGGTGTTGAGGAGCTAAGAGTTTTGCCAGACTCCAAAAATTTCTTAGCTAGATCAACAGACTTAAATTTGAACAGTACAGGACATGGGTGGTTTGCGGATTTCTTACGAAGACGCAGAACCTGGCAGTCAGATACTGAAATGTTGCATGCCTGTAGACAGATTGCTTTAAGTTTGACAATAGGTACATTGTCTGGTATATTATATCCTAAAACATTGTATGAGGACATGAACCTCTTTACAGCCTCTGCAGTCAAAAAGTCTAGCAGGTGCTCAGATTTGAGGAGTGAATCTAAGGAAATCTCTTGTGATGGATCACAAAGTTGGAGGAAAGGAGTAATACTTTCAAACTTATCCTGCAGGTCTGTTATGGATTTCTGAAGGATCTTTAGATCACTAGTATTACTCGCTACGTTATCAATTAGTTCTTCCGTTAAGTTTGGTACTAAAACTCTCGGTGTATCGATTGATCTTAGTGCAAATCCATCGTCAGGACTGATGTTTTTAGTGTCCTGCTGACTATTTGATGCTAGTCTCTTAACAGTACTAACTCGTTTAATAACTTTGACCACTATGCAGGTAAAGATTATAAAATTTTCTCAAAAATTGACAAAAGTGTGTGAAATACTGTTATATTATCTAAATAGATAAAAACAACAATAAACAGGTATGAAGTACAAACAAAAATAGACCACTATCAAACGAGTTAACTCTGATAATTATAAACCACAAAACTGAGGACTTCTCTATAGTTCTTTTGTGACAGATTGCTCTTTATTAACACGAATCTCACTGGATCCAAACAGTATTCTGGAGGTGATAAATTTGGATATTTAGCTACCGGAGGGGCAAGCAATATCAGCTATAATTATGTAGTAGTCAAATATAGACCACGATATTCCAGAATGCGAAAAATTATTTCCACGTTATATGGTGAGATTGTAACGTCCTACACGAAGCGCGCGGGTTACCTATTGTTAGCCAACCCCCTTCCAATGTTCTATCGACTGAAAGCTATAGAAAATCCCCCAAACATCGACCACAGACTACATGTAGCAAGCCAACAGAACCCACTCATACATCCTATGTATCTAGTAGGGAGCATGTGCCAATTTCTGCACAAAACTTGCTATGGTCTGGTGACTATCCGGAACATTTACAAACACTTCATTCTTGTACTGGCAACAAATTACCGAACACTCATATCGGTTATACTTTCGGGCAGGATTTTCACCAGCGCCAGTTAACAGAAACACCTGGCATCATGCATATAGCACGCATGATATCAGATCAATTCCTTGCCGGCATAGCAAACAGTCTACAGCTAGGGCAAGGCATATTTCCTGGGAGATAGCTGACACTGTGTCGACACCAAATGAGTCTAATAACATGCATATAGAGGATACTCATGGATTATTTTATCAAGATGTTGTCCACTCACTGAAACCACATAACCAGTGTTTATCTATTATCGTAGTAAATACTAGATCAGTTCTAAGCAAACACTTAACACGAAGTACATTAGCTTCTATATGCAGACCGTCATTGATTATGATCACTGAAGCCTGGTGCACAAGTGATATCTCCAATGATAGCCTAAGGATTGATAAATACAACCTTTTCCGAGGGGACAGACAGAGAGGTCGTAGGGGTGGAACACTAATTTACTGTGAACAATCCTTATGTGCAACCCAGTTCAGTAACCCAATTCTGTCACAACTCAATGACTCCATCTGGGTTGAAATAAAAGTTGTCAGAAGTAAACCTATACTTGTGGGTTGTGTGTACCGACCCCCTTCATCCAACAGGGAATATGATAATATGCTCAGCAATATTTTTAATGCTACAGCCAATCTTCCCCACAGTTATAAAATTATCGTAGGTGATTTGAACATGCCAGAAGTATCATGGCCTTCACTCCGAGGACCCCAAAGGTATGATAATCTCCTGAATTCCATCGTCACAGGAGGGTGGACACAAAACATAAATTCACCCACTAGATCCGCAAATATCCTAGACCTTATTTTCACGAACAACATAAAACCATCTACAGTACATGTGGGACATGAATTTCCAGGTAGTGACCATAAAATAGTAGTGTGTTCTTTTGACATCTTGCCTGAAACAAAGCGCAGAGATGAAGCTGGCCAGACACCTATGAGATTGTACACACATGCTGACTGGGAATTGTATCAGCGCCTAATTAGATATTCTAATTGGGACTCGTACTTTTCGAACGAGTCCTTAGAGCCAATTCTTAACAACTTCTATCAGAATATCAATTCAATTCATGACGTCATTGCACCTGAGAAGATTCTTAGCTTCAGATTCCCCCAAAGCGATTATATTCCGACATCGTTTAGGAGAAGTCTACGAAAGCACTCAATAAAATACTACAGATATCATGACTTGTCATCACTAATTGCTATTAAGTCCCTTCTCAACAGAATTGAAAAGTTGAGAAATATAGGCCTTAGAAACAAAGAAATGCGAGCCATTCAGGCACCGCATAACTCAGGAGAAATAGCCAAACTTTTCAAAAGTAGGTTGACGAACTCTAAAACAGCTTATCCTAAAATATTATACTTAGACGGGATTGCTTACGAAAATCCTGAGGTGATATGTGAACTGTTTGGCAAGCACTTCGCCAGATTATACACCTTAGAGAACGATGAGGTCGTGGATTTTCCACGTAAAACAGACGAATGTTTAAGTAACATACTTTTCACCACACACGAGATTGATAAAGCTGTCGCAAATCTTAAGCTTAATAACACTATTGGTCCAGATGGTATATCTTCCATTCTGCTGAAAAACGGTGGTAGTGACATGAATTTACTCCTGCTCAAGTAATACTCAGTTTCATTAAGCGATGGGACATACCCCACCTGCTGGAAGAAGTCTTATATTGTACCTATCCAAAAATGCGGGCCTATGGCTGATATCAACAATTACCGCCCCATCAACATCACGTCTGTAGTTTCACGTGTAATCGAAATGATAATAAAGACTCAAATCACTCAGTACTTGCTGTCAAATGACCTACTATCCCCATCCCAATACGGTTTCTTAAGTAGAAGGTCGTGTATTACTTGCCACTTAGATTATTTTGACTACATTACACAATGCATTGATAATGGGCATTTGGTAACAACATTATTTCTCGACGTTTGCAAGGCTTTCGATAAAGTCCCACATATCAGACTCAGAACAAAACTCCAATCCTACGGAATAACCGGGAAACTTCTCAAATGGATAAATTCTTTTCTCACGGAAAGAGAGCAATTAGTCAAAATCAACCACCAGCTGTCTTCATCAAAGCCGATAACTAGTGGTGTAATAAAGGGTAGCGTTCTTGGCCCTATTCTATTCCTCTTATTTATAAATGACATAGTCTCTGTGATCAAGTATGGTAAGCCATACCTCTTTGCAGATGATCTCAAGATAGTATATGATTACGGGTACGATGATATGAGCGTCGAAAGCAAAATCCAACATGACTTAAACAATCTAGACGATTGGAGCGAAAAGTGGCAATTGACTTTCAACACAGACAAGTGCAGTATAGCCCACCTTGGACGCTGGAAACCGATGTGTCTATATATGTACAGTAAGCTCCTCTCGAAACTGAACACAGTCATAGATCCCGGGATAACATACTCAGATCTAACCTTTTCTGATCATGCAAATAAGGTCGTATCCGACTGTAAACGACTTATTGGCTTTGTGCTGCGTAACTTCTACACCCAAAAAGCAAGATTAGCTATATATAGAGCGTGTATCCGCCCCAAACTTGAATATTGTGCTCTCCTGTATAGTAACCTAAGGTCTGCAGACCGAAAAAAAATCGAAAGTGTTCAGAGATTCCTGACGAAACGCATAATAGGGTTTGACCAACCAGTGGAATATGTTGACAGGTGTATGCGTCTGAATTTAGAACCTCTGTGGTTAAGGAGAGTGAAGTGCAACTTATTTCTACTATTCAAAGTCATTAGGAAACATTGTTATTGTAACTCATCCATAACGTGGGAAAATATTAAATCATATCAGCTGCGAAACCACAACTACCTTGTCAAGGTGGCTACCCACAGAAAATCCATTAGGGCAAACTTTTTCACCATTAAATATTGCACTCTTTGGAACCAACTACCATCTGAAATTAGATGTTGTGAAAACCCCAATGGGTTCGAACGGAGCCTAGAGAGACACATTAACATGTCCACCCTAGCTTGTCTAAAGGACTACAAATGTTGGTAAAATGGTAAGTAAAAGCCGGTCCAGTCTTCAGCTCAGTCAGTTACATATAACTCGACTCTACTACTTACGCAGCGAACGTTTAACTAATTTACTGATTTTCCTTTCTGTATAGTCTTCAGTAAGTTATGTTAATATAAGTACTTCTAGAAAGTTATATTAGCAATCACACCTTTTAATATTTTACATATGTATATACAGTTAATAATACAATGCTATTTTTTGTGTCCAAATGACTTTACTCAGCCAATAACCACCATTTCTCATATACTTTTCTAAAACGTTTAATCTTTATAATATTTCGCAGTATTTTTAACATTATATAAGTTGAAGGGTTACTTTGCAATATCTAATGCGCACGGTATGAAAATCGGTCATGAAAATTTAGGATAACAAGTTCTGCTAACCAGTTGTCTTACTCAGGACCACTTTACATAACTTTATCACTAATTGTTCCACTACTCATATCACTCTGCTAAATAGAATATAACTTAGTTGCTCTAATATTAGCTATTTTTATACTTCATAACTCTTAAGGGATACCTAATTTCTTAGTCTTTTGTAGTAACGCACTTGTTCACAAGTAAATAAATAAATTTATTCTCATAGTACAGTACATGAGGGACGCCAGTTTACAGGCATCATCAAGTTGTTACAGAAATAGAACCATATAATTGAATCACAATTTACAGGCAGTAGCAAGATATGCTTTACATGTTCGCTGGAGATTATACATACACTTGATAAATGTTAATCCCAGTAGTATAAAACAGCCTTTTCACTCATATACAATCATTTCTGTGCAAAGTTGGAAAAATCTGCTAGGTTGTCAGTGAGTGCAACACAACAGGAAATACAGGAGTATTGTCTTCGCATTAACAAAAAAAACCAGGTCTTTGGTGGATGGATTATTAGTGCCTGGGAAAAAAATAAAGCTTGAAGTAAATATTCATACATAACTTTGTTGTGTGCAGAGTCCTCGAATTATAGTTCATTAATGTGTTATTTTGAAATCAGTGATGTGTTTATCTCATTTGATCTTCAATGTCATTGTTGGGAGTAAGTACATAAGCTTCGGACGCATTAATTAATGGATTTCTACTGCTTGTGGGTATTTTCTTAGCGTGAGGAAGGTTTATGAAATTCAGCTGTTCCGTGATGATAATACTGCTAACAATGTCCTATGGTATTATTGTGCCATGTGACCTAATGGGAAGCACTTGTCATGAAAGCTCTTACGAATTATAATATTGATAACGCTCTTATCATGTATACTTTGATTTACTTTACAGCTCCCTGTAAGACTAACTACCCTTCTTCAGCATACACACACTGCGGTATTGTTAACCAAATGTTAAAATTCTGTTGGTTCTGTGTTAATATCGTTTTATAGTATGTGTAGACTGGTTACTTTGCAATGTCAAATGTTTACTATATAAAAGACTGTCATGATAATTTAGTACAATAAGTCCTGCCAACCAACCTTACCTTCAGTTCCTACTACCTGCATTGAACTCTAACTATAGTGTTCTGATGAATCTTGCTCCACTATTCACAAAACCTATTCTTTTTACTCTTTAAGGGTTTAACATCTTATAAACTAGTCTCTTCATTAGGACGCATGCACACATATATAATATGTTCATAAATCTGTATGTGGAGATCTATTGGAAGCTAGGCAAATGGAATGTGAGGTACGAACGTGTCTGGAATCAAGCAATATATTTGCTGTAGCCATAACAATCAGAGCCTAACATCATAAAAGGAGGGAGGGTGGCGCATGCTGCTCAGTAGATATGGTGGTGGTCACTAAGGTGAATCGCCACATTCTGCAATATGCAATTTGACGGCTCGAGATTTCTATGAGGGCTTGAATCTTTATCTTGAATAAGATAATAATGATCGCCTGGACAGATCATGCTTATACCTTTAAACATATATCATTCGGTCAGCCTATTGCTGAGATGCGACCACGTGGGCTCTGCACAGATTTATGGGGCATCTTATAAATTGACATGCTTTCCTTTGTCGTATCTTCGAATATCACTTAACAATGTCTCATCTCATTCATTTTCTAATTACGTCTTCACTTGCTCATTATATTCCACTAAACCTAACATTTTATAGCTCTTTATGAATTTGATTCGACTTATTTTATTCCTATTCTCTATAGGGTACGGTTGTGCGCTAAATACACAAAAAGGTATGAAATTAAAACCGGCTTGTGGATAATTGTATTAAACCAAAAGTGGACAACATGATAGTAAAACCTATAGGGTAGCATTATACATTGCAAAGGAACTTTTTCAGCCTAGGGATTATAGTCTCCCATTGTATTTCCTTTATGAATGCATCTATTAATGATACATTGCATTTACCTATTTCATTACACTTTAATGATTCACCTTAGCATCCTTACTTTTCTAAAACAGCTTACTATCCCTTGTAAACGTTGTACTTACCTCAATATTGGTTGGTTATCGTATGCCTACAACTACGGGTTGAAAACGAAATGAAGTCGATTTTCCTGCGCAACCTGGAGGACTACTGTTTAATTCAATAATGATACGACATGGGTCAGACAAAGAGTGTATTTATACATATAACAAATATTTAGCTGTTCAAACATTACTAACTTGTGGAAATCTACTATTTGACATTGTATCATGCTTGATCGTGTCTGTAAAAATGGCATGCATTTTCATGTAAATTTATGTTTATATGAAAATATAAAATTATTATTATATCTAAGTTTCTGGACATGCTTGAAAGATATCAATATTTTAAGAAGAATGCCGATGAACTTGAGTGTTGGATCAATAAAAAACTGCAAACATATGCAAATGAGGATTTTAAAGAACTCAGTAATCTTCACCTAAAAGAACAGAACGTCAAGAGTTTGAGTTCGAATTAACAGTTCATGCTGAAACACTGTCAGCTCTGGATTCTGCGGGAGAAGAAATGATTGGTCAGGGACACTACTCAGCAGATATTATCAAAAACCGTCTTGATGAATTGCATGCCCTGTGGGAAAGGCTTATGGCTATTTCCAGAGAAAAATCACGTCTTATTAACCTAACGCTTAACTTTGTGCAGTTTTTACGCCGAGTGGACGGGATACTTTTCTGGATACGTGAAAAAGAAACTTACGTAACATCAGAGGATTTAGGTCAAGACTTGGAACATGTTGAGACACTCCAAAAAAAGTTTGGTGAGTTTACATAGGATCTCGAGTATCAAGAAAGTCGTACCGAAGACATCTATTGGAAGGCAGATGAACTTCTAAAAGAGAAATTTCCTGAGGATGCCCTAGTCATAGAAAAGTCCAGAGAGGTCTGCGAGGCTCTAGAACGTCTGAAGGGTCTGACTAGAAAACGACAAGAAAAGCTCCTGGAAGCCTATGAGATACAGCGCTTCTTTAGAGACACAGATAAAGCTATATTGTGGGTGAATGAAAAGTCCATTCCTTTATCCATTGAGGACTGTGGTCGTGATCTTGCCTCAGTCCAAGCCTTACAAAGGAAGCACGAAGCATTAGAAAGGGATTTGACTGCCTTAGATGAAAAGATTGTTCAACTTGGAGATGATGCTAAGGCGCTTGCACAGAAGCATCCTGATTCGCAAAACACTATACAAGGCAAGTATGACGCCTTAATCACTGCATGGGATAAGCTGAAAAGTCAGGCTGTAGATAGGAGAGGTAAACTGGAAGAGTCATTCAAGATGCATCGCTTTTTGGCTGACTGGAGAGACGTGAGTATCTGGATGAATGACATGAAGACGTTAATATCGGCGGATGATTTGGCAAAGGATGTAGCTGGTGCTGAAGCCCAAGTAGAGCGACATAAGGAATGCACCGCTGAAATAAATTATCGAGCTGACATTTTCGATACATGCATGCAAGAAGGTCAGGCATTACTAAGTGTTGGCTATCCCTGTAGTGGAGACATAGCTGCTAAACTTTCCACCCTTGAAAGAGGGAGAGCCTCCCTGATGCAGTTGTGTGAGGAAAGACAGGAACAGCTAGAACAGTGTATGGGTCTTCAGTATTTTTACCGCGACGCTGAACAATCGGAATCTTGGATTGGTAAGCAAGAGGCCCTCCTAGAAATAAAAGATGTGGGAGACTCACTCGATTCTGTCGAAGCACTCATAAGGAAACATGAAGACTTCGAAAAGTCGCTTCTAGCACAAGAAGAAAAGATGCGACAACTTGATGAATTCAGTGCAAAATTAATCGAATCAAACCACTATGCGGCTGCACAGGTTGATGAGACTCAGGAAGGTCTTCAAAATAGACGAAATGCATTAAAGGAGAAAGCTCAGAGCCGCCGTCAGCGTCTTGAAGATTCCCACCGTTACCAAATGTTCGATAGAGATGCAGATGAAATGCAGTCGTGGATATCAGGAAAACTTAGAAATGCACTTGATGAAAGTTACAGAGACTCCACGAATTTGCAAGCAAAGGTGCAGAAGCATCAGAGTTTTGAGGCAGAAATACAAGCGAGCCAATCCCGCGTTGAAGATATTAAAAAGATAGGTCAGCTTTTGTTAAATGCAAACCATTACAACTCGCCAGAAATAAAAGTAAAGATTGAACAGTTGGATGAAACTTGGTCTCATCTCGTAAATGCCATGGGAGACAAGAAGAAAAATTTAGATCAAGCAAGTAGGCAACAACAGTTCGCTCGCAACATAGAAGATGTCGAGTTATGGTTGAATGATGTTGAAGCTCAGAAAGCCTCAGAGGATGTCGGTCGTGATCTAAACGGTGTGATGAACGTACAAAAGCGGCACAACTTGCTTGAATGTGATGTAGCTACTCATCGTGAACGTATACATACATTCAAAGTCCAGGCTGACACGTTTGCTGCAGAATGTCATTTCGACGCTCCTATTATCCAAGAAAAACAAAGACAGTTAACCCAACGTTACCATGACCTGCAAATCCCTCTAAGTCAATGTCGTGAGAAGTTACGACATGTCCTTCCCTCGGACACATCTTTGCAGCTTGAATATGGTGAGCTGATGAAGTTACTAGTCGATTGTTGTAAAGACTTTAAAGCACATTCGCTTAACCAAATTGAATCAGAAATGTGGCATCAGATCATGCTTCTACCTTTAAATATATACCATTCACCCAGCCTATTGTTGAGATGCGACCATGTGGGATCTGCTCAGATTTATGGGGCATCTTATAAATTAACTTGCTGTCTATCGTCAGATCTTTTCATACCACTCCACAATGTCTTATCTCATTTATTTTCTGACAACGTCTTTACTTGATCCTCATTTTACTCCATTAAACTTAACATCTTATAGCTCTTCATTACTTATTATACTCCTACTCTCTGAAGGGTACGGTTGTGCACTAAATGCACAAAAAGGTATAAAATAAAAACAACTGGCATGAGGATAATTGTATTAAAACCAAAAGTGGATATCATGATAGTTTGCGATATATCTGTAGCATTATACATTGCAAATGAATGTTGTTACCCTAGGGTGTTTCCTTTATTAATGCATTTATTAATGATACTTGCACTTACCTATTTCATTACAATTTAATGATTCACCTCAGCACTTTAATTTTTCTAAAACAGATTCCAATCCCTTGTAAACGTTGTACTTACCTCAATATTGGTTGGTTATCGTATGCCTACAACCACGGGATGAAAGAAAAGCGATATAGGCAGATTTTGATTGGTTGTTGGCTAGCTGGCTTCCTATTGGTCTAAAATATAAGTAAAAATGGCAGTCTCTTTATTTTGACACGGAAATTTACAGTCAGTTTAATGTCAGTCTTAACTTACCATAATATAACGGCGTGTTAATTTTTTTGGTGCGAATGTAGTGTGATAGTCACATGCTATTTGGATGCATTGGTGGTGTTGAAAGTACACTGAGATGTATGAGAATGTCTAGTAAGTGAATATAAGTTAACAATAATTTTGATGCATTTATTTTAAGTCCAAAATAGGATGTATGCATTTTTTGTTACTATGGGAATAGAATTCAATAAAAATTGCTAAACGTATAGTGTGTCTTTAATTTTGGACATGTAGATATATGTATGTATTAAGTGATCTACTCTTTTAAGGTTTTAGTTTAGTGACCTGTGGGAATTGCACATACTAGGTCAACATAAATAAAGTAAATTTCCTATGTCACAAAAGTGGTATATAAGCAATGAAATACATACAACTGTTCATTTACTTGAAATCATTGTGTTGTGCACGTTAGGAATTGTTAGAACCATTAAATGATGTTGCAAATTACTCCTACTGCGTCTACTTCACGGAATGTGTCATCTATATTGTCTGATGTAACAGCTACATTCCAAAGGATAATGCTTTGCTGTGTATTTTATACATGGATGCAATTTAAGGAAGCTTTAGATGCATTTATGATATGACTAATACGATTTATTGCCTATACCGTAATCACCCCAGGCTTACAACAATTCTAAACTTATTCTAACCTATTCTTCGATAATGCTTATTAAGAAGAACAAGGTGATGAATTACAGCGGTAGACGTTAAATGCCATGTTCTGGTAGCGCTGTTAAAATTTCCCTTGGAAATTTTTTTTGTCAATAATTTTTAATGAAATTGCGTTATATGTTATCTGGATTGATGAGAATTCCCATTTTCTGGCCTGTTATTTTGGTGTCCGCGTCATGTAATCTGACTGCGACACCCCCTAGCATATTGGTTGCAACGATCAGTGTTTCAGGCGAACTGTAGCAAAATATCGCTATAGTGAGAAAGATAGGATAGTTGAAGGGTAATGTCATCTACACAGATAGTCTACTTTATTTAGATGCTGCACCTTTCGACATGGTATCATTCAATGGAGACTTCACGTCTCAGGATAATAATTCAGCCTATTTTCGTATGAAGAACAGTCCTTTTTGACAAAAGAATTCTATCAGTACTTGGAAATCATCTGTAAATGCTAACAGAGCCTTCTGTGGAATAGAAGTAATCATGTAGATGTGTCTCACCGTATGTGTGTTTGGACAGGAATTATCGTAAGTTGAGAGGTTATTTCTAAGTGTATTTCATGTATATTTGCACTGTTTAGTGTAGTGTAATATGAGTTATGTGGACTCAATGTATAAAAAATACCTCAACTTTATTTATATTGTGCCATTGTCTCCTTAGCTGACTGCTTGGCTAGCAAACGTAGGTGGTTGTCATGATTATTGCAAGTGCAGTGCCGTGGAGAAGGCAATCACTCGTTTAAATTCCTTACTGTGTCGCTTAGTGCAATAATTCAGTGTATAGTATTATTATACACATGGATTGTGTCGATTATGAGAACCGAATCTAGTCAGCTCTATTACTATCAACCTACTGTCTGTTATGCCATTCTCACTGGCACTGTAAACTTGATGCTGCACTGTTTGTGATCACCAGCAGTGGTGATGAATTTTTCCTGAATTTTCCATTAACATGAAGCAGTACAGATGCAGTGTCACGATCGAATGTCTAGGTTGCATTATATGTCATTGTTATCCTCATCAACGCAACAGGTCTGCGTATCTTACAATATTTTAAGTGTTTCTCTATGCTGCTAACACTGTGCATAGTTGCTTAGAGTTGAAGCATGTTCAGCTTATATTTGATGGCTATAGATTCCTAAATATGAGAATGTAATTTCTGTAGGATTCATAAAACTATGCTCATTAGACATTACTGAGATTATGGATCAATTTCTAAGTTACACATTTACAATACTTCGTTTAATGTAAACGTATTCAATGTGAAGTTGATCTGCAACTAAGGTTAGTGAGAGGATGACGCCTCAACAGTATGGAAGCTTCAAAGATTGTCTTGATATTTGCGTGTAATCCTTTAATACTGGAAAACATTTGAGGTCTATTGATGCTTATAGTGCCAATATAAAAACCAGCTGAAAACTACATATACATTTATTTGCATGAGATATTACTTAGTATTAACCGAATCAGTGTATTCAGTGTGTGCTAATATGTAGAATTATCTTTCATAACTTCATGTTGTGCTAGTCCTTACATGTGCTTTATTTTTTTCAGGTATACGGAAGTTGTCGAATATGAAACCAGCGGAAATATCATCCGGACAAACTAACGTTAATACTCTTCATCGGGATTTTCTTTTGTAAATTAATGAAACGTTTAATATACTCTTCAATTCTACTTCCTCTAGACTTTTTCAGTGCGTCGCTATACTATGTACTTTTGTAATAAGTGAATTCGGATCAATGCATGTTAAGCTTAGTTAGAGGGATGGAGATTTACTATAGTATTATGAGACTGTTACTTTAGTCCTTCGTAAGATTTCGTGTCTGTTTCTATACAGTAGCACATTGTAAAAACTAAGTAAGATTCAGCAATTTAAATAATAATTCTGTACTGTTCGATACGCTAAAATCGCCTTATCTAGCCAGTTGCAATTCTGTACACTGTTAAACACCAGGTATGAAGTACAAGTAAATTTAATGATTTAGGCTTGACAGCTACTTCACTAATCTGTTAATATGCAGTGACATCGTCAAATAGACTGTTGACTTGACAGTGAGCAAAGAAATAATTTTCATCTATTTCTAATATGCCGTTGAATCATGTGATGTTATCTAATATCCATCATTTCTATGATCAACAACTGCGGTGTTTGCATATCTACTTTATGAATATTAAATAACTCACGCCTTTATGCATCTAATTACCTCCGCTATTACAACAGTATTTCCTATTCATTTGATATGTGTACGGTAAACAAGGCATTCATACACTCTCCCACAAATACCAAGGTTTCTGGTGTCACAAGTGTTAATGAGAGTTGCTTCCTTGGTTTCAATACAAACCTTTTTTCATCTAGTAAATAAACAATCTGCAATTAAAAGTGTTCTCTGAGCTGGTTGGTTTAGTCGCGAAGCTTTCGTCGTCCTTCCGGACAACATCTTCAGCGCCATATTTAGCACAGAGTGAAATGATTTAAATTTCTTCTTCTTCAGAGAATACTTTTAATTGCAAATCATCCACCTGAGCTACAAATCTTCTCTATTATTTCAAAATAAACAATCTCCTCCATCCATCTTTATATACCTTCAAGTTTTACTTTTATTATTTCTATTACATTTATGGTCCTGTTGATTCTTTGTTTTCACTTTCATAACTGCAAACACCAACTTATCTCTATGACTGCTGTAATCTTTGTTTTTCCCCTCACCATATCATGTAAAGAGAACATCATATTCAATATTTTTAATCATGCAAGGATTTGTATACCGCATCGACAATACTGTGTGAAACAAGCCCACGGCAATTTCCACTTGTATTATTATCATTACCTTAGCTGCTATCATTATTATTATTTCCATTTTATATGCTGCATGTTTTTTATTTTTTTATATTAACCCTATTGTAAATGTAGAAAAATTTTCTGTGTGATTAATTTTATTTATAATTGAGGAAATTAGATGCAATTTTGTGATTAATGCTGAAATTTCCATTCTGTATCACAAGTACTGTTTTTGGAATAAAGTAAATCATTATTATTATTAAATGACGTTCTAAAATATCACCAGTCGTTGAACCCTTCTTGTAGTTCCAAATTGTTTGCCTAGCCTTATTCTTCAAAAATGTACAGATATCCTCTCACATATTTAATGAATCTTTTTCCAGAAATGTTGTGCCAGCCGTTTGGAAGGACTTTAAAATTGTACCTGTACCTAAGTCGTCAAATGGAACATGTTTTAAATTTTGACCTATTGCTATTACCTCCCCTTTTGTAAAAGCTGTGTAAAAGTTACTCTTACTTAATCTTCAACCTTCACTTAAAGCCTTTAACGAACTTAAATAATTCGCCTATAAACACAGTAGAAGGAATTTAGATGCAGCTGCAGTCTTGCATCACAACATTTTCTCCATTATAGTCGTCCAGTACCAATTGTATTTTTGTTTGACGAACTTAATGTACATACGCATACGAAATGAAATGTGTCAAGTGCGCGGACTAACTATTCCGGTGTCTTTTAATTCGCATCTATACTGTACTAAGATGAACAGCTCTCTATTAGTAGTCAGAAAATGCTTTTAAACTAAATCCTTCCAAATGTCAGATTGTCAATTTCAGTTTCCGATGTAAGAGAAAGTCAGGTGAAGCTGTTAATTCCTATGACCGTTGCAAAATTGATGACAGTGATATAGAGCTCAAGTTTGACTTTAAGTATCTCGGACTAATTCATCAAACAGCGTATTAGCCTTAAATGTATATCACACGCATGCATGAGCTAGGTATGCAAACCAAGGTAAACGCTGATATAAGTATAAAACTTGGCCACTGTGGTAGAGTATAACTCCATTATGGATAAAATTTTATTTTGATAAATCAGACAGTGTTGTACAGTTATATTAACTGATGACGTTTCGAGCACAAACGCTACCACGGTACACTCATCATTTAAAAAACTAACTCATATTTGAGAACTACGATTTGACCGGCTTTACAACGTTTAATATATTTAGACACAATAGACATACACTGCTTACTTCTATGACGCATTACCTAAAGCTACCCCCTTGCTACTACCTAAGTGAGCAAGTCAACGTTATCTTTGAATTACAAAGTAAAAGCGGACATCCTGAGAGCTTTCTGTGTAAAAACATCGTCTCCTAGTCGAGAAAATAAACATATCCTAATCTCTTCACGAAAGCGTTTAGAGGTATTTATCCTATCGCCTCAAATGACTCACTGTTTGCTGTCATTTAAAAAGTAAAAACAAATTTATCGAAGGCAGTGTGCTTATGGTTTCTAGACATTATAATGCACCATGAGGAAAAAGCTTTATTCATAGGGTTATAGCAATTAGATGCGCGATATAAATCCGAAACTCAACGACTACGATTCTCAATCACAAAACATTCTACTTCGCTACCTAATCGTCTCAATAGATGCTTCGCCAAGAAAAAGAAGACCACTGGTTCAAAGAAAATTTATTTAGAGTTTTCTTATAAATCATGGGCAACCATGTTTATAACCACGGAGAAATCACAAGCATCCGAAAAATAGGAATTTCATTATTTGAACTGAAACAAGCAATTTGTAACCAGCCAATTTTTTCACCCCGATTAATAATCAGCTTCTCAGACGGTTGTAAATTCGAAACGTTATTCTTGCTAGTGAAATTCTTACCGAACACTCACCAGATCATCGTACGTTAGCCGCTTTTCAAATCCTTTTGAAACAAATAAGATGGTTGTTAACACCGCGTTTTCTACAGGCAGTCCTAGTTCGTGCGTTTGGATCTAGTACACTAGGCATTAACAATCATTTAGGGATTTCCTATTGCTTCCTAATTTTGCTTCCAAAAGTACATACAAACACCACACATTCATGCTTCACATTTGGCTCATCCTTGCTCGATTTTGATTCTCTCACAGTATATCTGATTTTTTAGCTGACAACACACACCTTGTCGAAAAGCTCCAAAGCTTTTTAAACTTCAAACCAGGTTCTAAATTCTCTGGGTTTAATTAGTTCTTCGAAAACTTTGCTAATATTAACCTTGATGGTGCTCTCTTCACCGGATTCATTCGTAGATTGTTGCATGCTGTAAACATGAACGTGAGAGACATTTTTTTCCAGATTCCTACATATTAAGTAACCAACTGAGCCAGCAGCAATAACGGCAACAAAAAATGAACTGGAAACAATGGCTTCTGCTTCCCAAACATGTTCACGTGTATAATCTCCAAGATTTCTACACAGTACTAATTCATTAATAGCTGAAAAACAATTAAAACACTGAAACCATGCATGAATGCAACGTATGAAACAATTACAATGAAACGAATGCACTGACCTGGTGGCAAAAACTTTCGAAACAAAAGAAATAACTAATTTCAACAGAAATGGAAACAATAATGAAGTGAAACGCAACATTTGTGAATAATGTGCATCAAGATAAGTTGTAAATAACTGCTGGATAAACGGAAAAATCGGTGTGTAAACGAACAGCTAAGGAACTGCAATCCAACATGGCCGACTAACATGGACGAAAATGACCTTTGAGCGTCTCACTCCCTCAATGACCTTGTACATGGCGTTTAATTTCTGCCATTACAGCCGGTCATGCGCATAAAACAATCCCACAGTTCTGGTTCAATCACATTATCAAGCAATGGAAAACCAGTTAGGGAGTTCATTTATTAAATAGTGTTACTATACTATCATAGTGTACGTGAATTAGCTCAATGATTGCAGGTTTACCATAATCCTTAACTACCAACATAATAAGTGGGAACTTCTGCCTAAAAACAACCTTACTAGTAGCATCCAGTGACAGAAAACTGACCTACATACTCCAAAACAAGCAAAACGTTCAAAAAACCTTTAAAATTCAATGGAAAACGAATTCACGAAAACATATAACCAGTAGACGCAGGAACCCATCATGACCTTGAAACTGACTATAGCGTCTTTCCGGGATGAAAACGGAACGAAGTCGATTTTCCCGCTCAACCTGGAGAACAACTGTACAATTCAATAACTATACGGCCTAATTCAGAAAATGAGTGTATTATATGTATCGAATATTTAACAGTTGAAATACGATTAACTTGTAGACAATCTACGATTTGATATTATATCATACTTGATCGTGCCTGTAAAAATGGCATGCATTTTCATGTAAATTTGTAAATTTATATAAAATACATTATTATTATGCTGAAAGCTTCACTACTGGCTCAGTAGCCACTCACAAAGATG
Source organism: Trichobilharzia szidati (assembly GCA_944472155.2). NCBI lineage: Eukaryota > Metazoa > Platyhelminthes > Trematoda > Strigeidida > Schistosomatidae > Trichobilharzia > Trichobilharzia szidati. The sequence goes on along the minus strand of OX235274.1, from coordinate 115,407,686 downwards.
TCTTCAGGTTATGGGTTAAAGATAAGAGCCATGTTGTTGAAAAGTATATTGGGTTTATAGAGTCATACCGTGTTCGTGCAAGGTTTGAATCATTTGTCGCTGTTGTAAATAGATCAGTGTCTACAAAATTCCAACGACTTGTGAATAATGCTGAAAGGTTGTTAACAAATTTACCATGGCCTTCTACATGTGAAAGAGATAAATTCTTACAGCCAGACTTTACTAGTTTGGATGTAGTGACGTTTACAACTTCTTGAATTCCTGTTGGAACTAATATTCCTAACTATGATGATGTACGACAAGTTGATGGATTTAAAAATGTTTCTTTGGATAATGTACTCAGTGTTCGTTTCAAGGATCCTAAAACAGAATTTCTACGTAATGAAGACAAACAAATGTACGTGGAACATGCTGAAAGTTCCTTTGAATTACAAGTTGGACTTCATGAACTGATGGGATATGGTTCAGGTAAACTGTTTCGGCGTGATTGTTATGGAAAACGAAATTTCCACACGAAAACTACTGAATATGTCATAAATGGAGGTCCTATAAAAGGTTGGTGTGAACCAGGAGAAACGTATGACAGCAAGTTTCCAAACCTTCCATCTGCAATAGATAAGTGTCGAGCTGAGTGCGTTGGAATTTATTTATCTGATTTACCTCTTGTTCTGGAGCAGTTCGGTCTGAATACCGACTGTGCTCAAGGCGATGTCCCAGATGCAGTCTATATTAATTGTTTGTCAATGATTCCTTCAGTTGTAACTTTCATGGAGTTTTATTCTCCAGCAGAAAATGCTTATGACATTGGATCATGGTGTCAAGCACATTATTGTGCTTGTTACGCAATTCTACGAGTTTTGATTAAAGCTGACGATTCTATGGTACGTAGAGATGAAGTAGTTGGTGAAGACGATGCACCTGATTTGTGTATTTTCTTTGATCGTAAAGGCTTTTAACTGTGGCTCATCCAGCAATTGGTGAATTCTTAAGAAAATTACAATATTACAAAGGTAAAGCGAATGCAATGTATGGATATGCTTTCTTCCAACACTATAGTCAACTACTTCCAAAATATTTGACAGATTTGCTCTGGCATAAATGGCCACGTGGATATCTTCTGATGCCGCAAACAAGATCTAAGTGGTTGGATATAAAGCACAACCTACAACCTGATGATCTCGTCTTAGTTAACAGTGCTGACACACAGAGAGGTCTCTGGCGAAAGGCTATAGTTAAGCAGATGTACTATGACCAAGATAACCGCGTCAGGACAGTGTGTTTGAAAACTTCAACTCAAGAAGTGGAACAAGATATAGGAAGCGTATGTTTGTTTGAAGAAGCAGACAACTTTATGGTTCCAGGTACGAGAAGTCAACATGGTGATCGTTCGCGGGGAGTGTTAACCGCGACAGATAGATAGACTATATGATAGACAGTTAATCAATATGATGTGACCTTCTTGTCGCGATTATTGATCAATTTATTGTAACTCTCACCACGTGATGTGGCCTTGAATGTTCTTTGTTGTCTGTCACTCTATTTGTGTGTACATGTAATTAATTGACTGTTCATTTTCTCCGTACCCTCAATACTGTTCGGTACGTTTTTGTCCCTTTTTGAATGACAGTGGATTTGTACATTTTTCTCGGTGTAATTGTATGATTTATTTTATGTTTTAGAAACAGATAAAGTTTAAGTCAAGTCATTCTGTTTTAACTATAGTAAAGCCAAGACTCTGTGTCGTCAGTATTGAGGAAGGACTAAATCTGTAGGACAAAAATAATCCTACATCAACTCCAAGGATTATTTGCCACGGCACCTGAGTTGACACAACGAAAGCGTGGTGAAGTGACAGTGTTTCTAACTTTGGAGGTAGTAGGACTACTCCCTGGGATAGCATGCAATCTCCGCTGGCTGTCGTACGCCGCAACTTGTGAGTGTCTATTGTGGGCCTGAAATTTTCTGGGACACACGAGGAATGTATAACGGAGCAATTTGCTCCTGAATCAACTAGCATTACACATAATCTGTTACCTATATACCCTGCAACTTTCGGGGAGGAGGTGGCGCCGATTAGGATTATAGTCGATAAACAATTCACATCGACATGTGACTTACCTGAATTGTGCCCACAAGTTCGAGCATGCTTACCAAACTGCCTGCAGTAGTAGCAATTGTTTCTTGAAGCCATTTGTGACTGTGGACGTCCTTTACACTGTTGTCTGAGCTGCTGAGTGTATTGTGGTGTCTTCTGACGGTAGTCCACTGCATTAACTGGTTGTGGTGTGGTTCCTGGCTCTTCCAGGCTTTCCAGTAGACGTGCACTGTTTTCCGCTTCTTCCATGGATGCCAGAGTATGCAAGATGAAGTCTTTCCTGTAACGGAAGTTGACACCTTGGAGAAACTTGCTGAAAACAACTTCTTCGACTTCTGTAAAAGGGCTGTTTTGCATAGCTTGACGGGCTAGCTTGCGTAGCCACAGTGAGAATTGATTGCCCGCCTCCCCTTGACCTTGCCTGCACCCATTCAGGCGTTTCAATACTTCTATTTGAGGCATTGATGGTACTATGCGTGCTCGTAGAGTACTCAAAAGGGTGCCCATTGTCAGATGCACATGGTCCAAAACTATCACGTGCATTTACAAAGAACGTCCGACACAATCGAGGACAAACGCGTTTGGGTGAGGGACGTTCATCAGATCGACATATCGGTGCACCTTGTCCGACCATAGGTCGAAGTTATCAACAACTTCTAATTTATGTGGCATGGGATGGACATAGCGCGATCCAGACTGATTTGATTGGAATGCTCTGGCCATGGCCACAGCTAGCTGATCAACAAGCTCGTTAGATGCTGTCTCCTGGACAGGAGAAGTGTTCTTGGAATCCTCAGTGAGTCGAGACTTAGAAGAAAGGTTTTTTGTTGGCAGGCTCGCCATTTATGCAGGGCCAATCGTCAAGCAATGATATGAAACAGAGAGCAAAGCGCACGTTAGCAGGGTGATCACACAAGTGCCGCGTGCTAGTAAGAACGAAGACTCAAGGTCAAGGAGTTTATTTAAAACCAATCATAATACAATTAGGTGAGAGGGGAAGAGCCCTCCTATTGGCTATCCGTTGCGTCGTCTAGGGCGACCAATCCCTGTACGCTGCGTGGCCAACCTGAAATTAGATAAACATACAGTTTAAACATTAGAAAACCGCTTACTTACAAGGCCTTACACGTCATGTTGATCCAAATGGCGCCAATGGGTAGTTCTAGAATCGACCTCAGCCCCATTCCATGCAGTAAAACAATCCAACATGACCTGATTTAGTTTTCGTATCCACGATCAAATTTCTTTCCTATTATAAAACCACGATTACACTGCTGAAAAAATGGACTATTTAGCACACTGTTCCGACTGACTCTAATGTCAGAAGGAACAAACAAACTGTAAATTCACCATACATCGAAATATGTATAATTTATATAATAAATTATCCATGCCTGTACAATTGGTATGTTTCGTCTAAACGGGTAAGTTTACAAGAAATGCATGTCATTTTTACAGGCACGATCAGTAATGTTATAAATTACAAACTAATACTTCTTCATAAGTTTAAATTGTTCAATTATCGTATATGTAATTTATCATATTGATGATGCCTTTAAACTGGCGTCCCTCACGTACAAAATGAGAATATATTATTATAATTTCAAAGGTTCAAGTTGTTGAATTATTGTACAAGCAATCAGAACAGGTTCTTATAAAGGTTAAATGCTAAACTGTTTACTGAGGTCACCATCAAAGTTGAGCGACAACCCAAACTTCGTTCCGTCTCATGCTGATACTTATGGTCAACCAGTGAACAGCGTATATCTGGGTGAGTGCTATGCCGCCACATGATCGAACGCTATTTCAGGAAGAGAAGAAAATTCTGCGCAGCTGCAAAATGGTATAAAATGCAATTATGAATACCACATTATAAGAAGCATATTTACAAGACAAATACAAGAAGAAGAAGCCATATAGTACTTGAAATGATAGTACACATTTGAAATGTATGATGCTAACCATATTGGTCTAAACATAGAAAATATGATGCTTTCGATGAAGATATAGCCTTGTTCAAACATTAGTGTTGTTGTGTTTTTAGTCAGAGCAACCAGACTTTGGGTGAGCAACAAATATGAACAAAGAGTGTGCTTTAGCTTTAATAAAGGCCCAGGTAGTTAACATAAAGTAGAGTATAATAGCGCTTAAATAAAAAGATTATTGTGAGGTGCATAAGTGACATTTAAGTGAGGATGGAATTCAAAGACCTGGAGGATTAGAACCCGTAGGACAGCTGAACTGTAAGATGTCTCACGGATTTCTGTAGGTCCCAACGGGTAGCATCTTGACAAGAAGCTGAACAGGTTTTTAGATGGTAGGAGCAAAAGTACTTTTTATTTATAATTTAGATCTGTACAACCCTTATTATTATTTCTTGTTGAGTGTCCAGACTAATGTTTAATTCTCAAGCTGTCGAAAATGCATGTTGCTGTCATACAGATCGAAGCGATTCACAATTGTGACCACTACCACATCTGCTGATCAGTAGGCGCCACCCTCCCTCCTTTTTTGATGTTAAGCTCTGAGATTTTTTTGTAAACTGTAGTCGCAGTATTGCATTGCTTTCAGCACGTCCCGATCACACATTATGCTGTACATTAATAGCTTTCATGACAAGCGCTTCCCATTAGGTCACCAGATACATCGATACCTGAGGACATTCTTAGCGGTATCACCTTTATACATGCATGCATGTATACAAGCATTTGTAACAAACGCCTAGGAAATTGCGTTTACTTCAAGTATAAAGTATAGAAGTAGCTAGTATTACATCAAGTAAGTTGTAGTCTATTTAGCAGAGTAAAAGGTGTTGTGGAACAATTAGTGATAAAATTAATTATAATGATCCTGAAGGAAACAGCAGGTTAACAGAGCTAGTTATGCTAAATTTTCATGACCGATTTTCATACCGTGCGCATTAGATATTGCAAAGTAACCCTTCAACTTATATAATGTTAAAAATACTGCGAAATATTATAAAGATTAAACGTTTTAGAAAAGTATATGAGAAATGGTGGTTATTGGCTGAGTAAAGTCATTTGGACACAAAAAATAGCATTGTATTATTCTGTACATACATTTGTAAAATATCAAAAGGTGTGGTTGCTAATATAATTGTTTCTATATTAGCATAACTTATCGAAGACTATACAGAAAGGAAAATCAGTAAATTAGTTAAACGTTCGCTGCGTAAGTAGTAGAGTCGAGTTATATGTAACTGACTGAGCTGAAGACTGGACCGGCTTTCACTGTGGTCTTTTAGACAAGCCAGGGTGGACATGTTAATGTGTCTCTCTAGGCTCCGTTCGAACCCATTGGGGTTTTCACAACATCTAATTTCAGATGGTAGTTGGTTCCAAAGAGTGCAATATTTAATGGTGAAAAAGTTTGCCCTAATGGATTTTCTGTGGGTAGCCACCTTGACAAGGTAGTTGTGGTTTCGCAGCTGATATGATTTAATATTTTCCCACGTTATGGATGAGTTACAATAACAATGTTTCCTAATGACTTTGAATAGTAGAAATAAGTTGCACTTCACTCTCCTTAACCACAGAGGTTCTAAATTCAGACGCATACACCTGTCAACATATTCCACTGGTTGGTCAAACCCTATTATGCGTTTCGTCAGGAATCTCTGAACACTTTCGATTTTTTTTCGGTCTGCAGACCTTAGGTTACTATACAGGAGAGCACAATATTCAAGTTTGGGGCGGATACACGTTCTATATATAGCTAATCTTGCTTCTTGGGTGTAGAAGTTACGCAGCACAAAGCCAATAAGTCGTTTACAGTCGGATACGACCTTATTTGCATGATCAGAAAAGGTTAGATCTGAGTATGTTATCCCGAGATCTATGACTGTGTTCAGTTTCGAGAGGAGCTTACTGTACATATATAGACACATCGGTTTCCAGCGTCCAAGGTGGGCTATACTGCACTTGTCTGTGTTGAAAGTCAATTGCCACTTTTCGCTCCAATCGTCTAGATTGTTTAAGTCATGTTGGATTTTGCTTTCGACGCTCATATCATCGTACCCGTAATCATATACTATCTTGAGATCATCTGCAAAGAGGTATGGCTTACCATACTTGATCACAGAGACTATGTCATTTATAAATAAGAGGAATAGAATAGGGCCAAGAACGCTACCCTTTATTACACCACTAGTTATCGGCTTTGATGAAGACAGCTGGTGGTTGATTTTGACTAATTGCTCTCTTTCCGTGAGAAAAGAATTTATCCATTTGAGAAGTTTCCCGGTTATTCCGTAGGATTGGAGTTTTGTTCTGAGTCTGATATGTGGGACTTTATCGAAAGCCTTGCTAACGTCGAGAAATAATGTTGTTACCAAATGCCCATTATCAATGCATTGTGTAATGTAGTCAAAATAATCTAAGTGGCAAGTAATACACGACCTTCTACTTAAGAAACCGTATTGGGATGGGGATAGTAGGTCATTTGACAGCAAGTACTGAGTGATTTGAGTCTTTATTATCATTTCGATTACACGTGAAACTACAGACGTGATGTTGATGGAGCGGTAGTTGTTGTTGGTTTGTGGGAACAACATCATAACTAGTCATTCAATGGAGCACATCAGGAAATATAGAAATATTGTCTTCGCACTAACAAAAATACCCAAGTATGTTTTGGATGGATTACAAATACTTAGGAAAGAAATAAAGCTTGAAGTAATTCCTCATATAACTTTGGTGTGATAATCTGTGCTAATTCATAACTGTACTGTGTAACAATTAGTAGTGCGTGTAAAAATGGCATGCATTTCATGTAAGCTTACCCGTTTATACGAAATGTATATTATCATTATTATCGTTGAAAATTTCGTGAGTCCACTCGCATCCCATCTTCTTTCACATATTCCCAGTGCTTGAATACTATATCTTTTCATCTCTTCTGCAATTCGGTGTCTTTGCCAGTCTCATACATAATGCGGACGTTCCATATTCCCACATCTACTTTTCTTTCGTCGCTAGGCGACTCATCGTACTGGAGCTTTTGTAGCCGATCTGTTTACAGTGTGTGGTTGCCAGCTTCACATCCGAGGAAAAAGTTGTTACATATATAATTTACAAAGGAGCGACTTTTGTGTTGCTCTTTTAAGAGTCAGGAGAGTAAGAAATAAAGCAATCCGAAAAATGACAACAAAAATATCACAACAGGAAAGGCATTGAAAACAACAACAAAAAACGTAGTGGCAATATTACTGTTAAATACAATTACCAAAACTGATTTGAAAAACATAGACTCACTGATTCGGGTCAGCTCGGGCATGTAAATCCAATAATATACAGTTATGGATATTGTTTATTGTTAAATAGCTACAGCGTTCGTGGCACAGCGGTTATGACTCGCCAACCGTGCGAATGGTCCGGGGGTTCGATCCCCTGCCGATGCACAATTGATATCTATGTTCGGCCTGCATAATTTGGGCCACCGACATCACATGCTGAAAATTCCATACCTGTTCCAAAAAATACGGTGTGGAATCAATCTTTAATCAAAAATTAAAAAATTAGGAATGCCAAACAGTTAGTCATAAGTATTAACAGTCATTAAAATTATATCCACAGTTTCAGTGTTTGAAGGAAAAAGAATTACAATAATTTCTGAAGGTTCCTGGCCAGAAACACCAGAGAAAGAGTTTTATGTAACCGTGTAAGTGTAGCGCACTAATCAAAAGGCGAGGCTAGGTCAGCGTTAATAGACATACTATAAGTCCACGGGATCTTGAGTTTATATTAAATAACCGATGCATTTTATCCCTGTAAGTGTGCACTTACTCCTGAACTATTACTGCAGGGGCACAAAACAGGGGCCGTCACACCAAGATTCACGGTTACGACAGCCTCTTAGAGAACGCCCAGAGTAAGGTGACGAGAGTCAAAATCAAGTCAAAACACAGGCAGCGTAGTGGTAAAATACGGGGACTAGAACTGTATATTCTAAGCTACTTCAGAATTAAGGGTGATCTTATTTGTGACTTATGGAAAGCCGAATGGCGCAAAACAAGCTTATAGGGACTAAATTACTGTTGGACACTATGGTATTCCTTGAGGAAATGTAAGAGCACTACTTACTAGGGAACAGCTACACTAATGTGGTTCACATTATATTCTGGAATTCACTTTTGGTTGACGTGCTTATCTCTTTGTCAGATGGTAAAATCAAGAGGGACCTGTGTGATTACGATAATTCGAAAAGTCTGCGCAAGGATAACTAAGGAGAAGTCTAGCCTTGTGGGACGTCAGTAACGCTATAGATACTCCTTTTTTCTTATTCTTTCTTCATAATTTTTTGTTTTCATCGTTTCCTACAGCTCTGTTATATGTTGACCCATTTTGTTTGCTAATCCCCTCACTTACACTCATATTCTATTTAGACATACTAGAAACCTGAAGCCCAGGCAGTGGCAGTGTTCTAGAACAATGTATGCATACCAGAATAAACGGATATCCAACCCTTCACTTCCTTTCATGGATCAACAGAAGTAGAGGAAACAGTCCTGCTGTAAGGAAATTCACTAAAAGATCTAGGACCGTTACACATAACCAGTAAACGGGCATCAAGGAATCGACGTACTTGTTCAAGGTAGTTATAAAAACACAGCGAATATTGGACATTGGCTCTGAGGTTATGGGTATTGACAATTCGTGAGTGACCTTACAAGCTGAGCAACAATTATGAAGTTATGCTCCGTTTTGTGGATTATGTTGTTCTTGTTGGATATGACTTTGAAAAATCAGGTAAAACTTATGAACTACTATTTTTGGTATATAATATAAGAATTAGGGACCAAGTGTCTCTCAACCAAATTTTTTTTCATGAACTATGTGTGCTGTAACCTGGGGATTAATACAGTATACATATATATATATGTATATATAAATATGTATATGTATAGCTAATGTAATCACCAGTATTTTTTGTTTGGAAATTACTTCACGAGAAGAAGCTTAGACTGGTACTAGAACTGTGCCGCGCCATCTCAGTAAGAAGAGGAAATTCGGCGAGTGTTTCAGACAAAAGTTTAAACCATTTTAGCTGTTGATATTGCTGCTCAGGTAGTAGCTGGATTCAACATACTATGTAGTTCATTTGTTTTCAAATTCAGTGGCAAAATAATGTACAAATCAACAGCCAGAATTTATAATACGCTTGCCTAAAGTATCATTTCTCTTAGTATCAGGTGCTGACAAGGATTGACTAGACACCCTTATTTTCTGGGTCTGGATTGAACTGGTTAGATTTCTGATTATTCGTATGGTTAACTAAAAATTCCAGAAATGTAGACGTTTAAATGTCAAATTTTGAATGTCATTTACATTGGTAGGGTTGTACTGTCAGGATAGCTGCCAAAAGCTGTCTTAGTGCTAGTTCCTTAAATCTACTTAATCAGTGGCCCAAGAGACTTAAAAGGAGTTTTAAAGTTTCTGTTGCTCAGCTTAAAAACCCATTGGTTAGTCTTATTTTTTATCGTTTATTTTCTAATTATTATTATTATAGCTTGACTCCACACAGTATTTTCGATACAGGTATGGAGTTTTCAGCATTTGATATCGGTAACCCGAATTCGGCAGGCCGACCATGGATATCAGGTGTGCGTCGGCCGGGGATCGAACCCCGGATTATGTGAATGGTCGGTGAGCGTCCTAACCGCTGTGCCATCGACGCGCTTTATAATAATGATTTACAATGGAACTATTACTTATTTTGTCAAACTAATTATATACGCATCAAACTTGGGCATATTTTGGGATTTTCATTTGGATATTTACACCTTAAAATTCAATTCTTGCCTGTTTTCGACAATTAATTTCCTTTATTTGGATTCATGTACTTATGGAAGTTGATCGTAAATCACTTTACTCTCAAGGTTTTAAGTATTCAAATTACCCCCGGCTGGGCAAATATCATTTCCTTATATAGCATTAGTTTACAGTTGACTATTGTTCTTCAGGTTACGCATTACTCACGACTTAATACAACACTTTCAGGGGAACAATAGGCAACCATGCTTACATAACCATCGTAGAAATTAGCATAGAAGCACCTCACTTCAAGTCCTTACACTTTGAAGAACCATACAAAATAAGGCTTTCACGGTGTACTGGTAATATTTTAGGTTATAGGATTTCAGTGTATCTTTTGCGCAATAGCATACTTCATCTCTTTGTGAACTCGTATCCATCCCACTTGACGAGGTTGACACATTAAGTAGTTCGTTTGCCACCATTTAATTAAGTAATTTAGAGCATATGCAAAATATCCAATACTCCGTTGAATATCGGATGTCAAACATTGATGAACTTTGTTCCACTGTGTGGTTGTGCATAAAGACTGTTAAATATAACACATTCGTAAAGTTTGAATACAGTTGTCCTTGTACCATTGTTGACGTTTGATGAAACAACTATGCCTTCTGTGTAGCTGGGATAGGTAGGACTGTTGATGAAGCTATATACCAATATCTCTTGATTTTATCCTCATTTACGTTACAATTGCTGCTGTTGTGATTTATGTTAGTAGATGTAGGACTAAGTTTGAGAGATTTTTCTCTTAAGATGTTAACTAATAATTCCCAATTATCCTCTGTGCACTATTGAAGAACATTGTAAGGATTTTATTGTTTCATTTAAAGAACAATTGTCACTTTCCCTAAGTAATTTCTTCGGTTACCTTTAAAGCGATATCGGCTTCGTGTGTATCATTTATACAGCATTTCTTGTTTACCGTATGCACTTTGTGTTCATGTTTACATAAAGATTAATATTTTCTGGCTATAGCATTAATCCACACGTTTTTATCCTATGTGGTTTCGTTAACTATAACCTAAGAAATGGAGATTCTACTTTGTATAACCACTTGTAATTTGACATTGTTTTGCATTTGCTTTAGCTTGTGATAAGTGCTATGCATTTTTTTCTTTATTTCTTCAGTTGGTGGTGAAAGCGAAGGACGTATTTTACAAAGATTTCCTTCAAAATGTTGGGACGATTATCCTTACAACTTCAAAATCGAGACAGTAAATAGTTTCTTTTCCTTTTGATAATCAATATTCTTATAAATTTAGTTCTGTCAACCTTGTGGCTGGTATCTTAGTCGGAGCAAACCAGCACCAACATTCTTTGTTGCTTACTTGACAGATATTGCTGGAAATCCATATTTCGCTGCCTGTCTTACTTTTCACGAGGCTGTATCACCTAGTCAACTACTAAAATTTAAAAATCCTTATAATACTATTCATAGCAGAGTAAGAGCTTCAGGGAATGAGTTGAATCGTTATCCTCATAATGGACCTATAGATGGGTCATTTGTAAATAAAAAAGGCTTTCTTATTTCTAATTTTGCTTGTCAATCTGAAAATTATCCCTTAACTTCTCGTATCAGCGTAACCAGTTTGGATAGCAATACTAGTTCACCGTTAAGTTCAGCGATCGGTGTACACGATCAGTCGATAAACCATTCTGGTCTCAGGTCGATATATGATGCAGGTGATCCAAATCTAGTACGTCCACCGGAATTTTATGCACCAAAGTGTTTGGTTTTCCTTGCTCGTCATCAACACTTTGATGTGTTGAAGGTAAGTTTCTTTTTATGTATAGAAATAACTGAGTATTCAAAATTATAATAAGTCATTTTTATGTACATTCATTCATATTGTATTGTCATCTCACTTACATTAGTCGCATTTCCTTAATCATTTATCGTCTGTCTTTTTGTTTAGCATTATTATGACTTTCGACGACATCACTTATGTTCCGTTGTCTTTTTCTTCTAATGGAATTTAACTCGTCTCAATCTGTATTCACTACATTATGTGGAACTAATTCATCTGTATTACTCTGTTTATATTGTAGTAAAGCGAAATGAATCCAGTGTTACACAAGGTTGTTCATGCTTGCAATTCAGAGATGGTTATTGTTTAACCACTCGTATTGTTAGTAGCCGGTTGCTATGTGGCAAGTTGTACTTATTTATCGATTAAATCTGAACTCACACCTACCTCTCATAGTTGGGACTTACTCTAAGTAGGTGTAACATCGTTGTTGTTGAAATTGTTTTAAAATATAAAAGCTGGATTACTCTAGTAAAATAGTACAATTGTCCTTCAGAATATCAAGATTAACATCATTAAGTGTAGCAGTCAAGAAGTGAGGCAGTAAGGGAACTTTGATCTCTAACCACTAACCCTAGTAAGAGCAGAAGACTATTATCATAGTATGCCTGAATGAGTGCAGACGGAAAGCATACATGTGAAGGTGACTGGTAAGTTATTCAAAACATCTCTGAGGTTCTGTATGTTGGTCTGTAAACAGAGCATACATCTATAGCGATGCTTTTTGATGCTATGTGTATATCTGAGCTGTCGTTTAGTGCGTAAATGTTTGTGGGTGGTAAGGTGTAAGAAACATATAGTGTCAGATGTACCTCTAAGTGCAAAGTTTTGCGATAGCTAATATTCAGCAATGTGAGATGACACTAAAAGATGTAACCGTTAAACACTGGTAAACGGCTGCACAAAACTAAGCTTTTAAACAAAAGGAATACAGTTCACTTATAGAAATAACAAATAAAGTACAATGAAAATTATGTAAATATTTGAATAAACTTTATGACAGCATCAGTGTCCAAGTTTGTGAGACTAAATGGAATCCTGGATATCTTCACTAAGAACACTGTATCATCGTTCATTTGATAATTATCAACAGTCATATTCAGGTTGAGGGTTCTGTGCCAACTAACTTCTAACGTCTAATACCGTTTTTCACTTTAAAATAAGAAATATCTTATCAGTTAAACGTGATTATGCATCCTCATGTTAGACATTATTTATCTGGATATCCCTCATATGGAACTAAAGTTTGCAAATGTAGGCTTTTGATTTAGTGTCTATTCAACGAAACACTTACATTAGTATTATGACATCTGTTTAGGGTAGATTTTTCCCCCTCTCCACCTTATTTTATTGAGTAATTAATCTGTCTGTATCTGTTTGGTGTTAATTTTCCTAATTTAGAATAGTCTGAGCTTATTGTACACTGTCTTCGCCGATTCATTACGTCAGTACTCTGTTGAACAAATGATTGCGACAGTACTTGGCGGTGTAGAAGTTCCACCAACAGGTTCGTTATATGGTCGATATTTTCTATTTTTGTTTATGGAATGTGTTTGAAATAACTAACTACAAGTCTCTTAAGTAGTTTGCTGTTAAATAGGAGTATAGTTGTACAATGTGTACTGGTAAACAGGTTCTTCTTCTTCTTGGTTTCCTATTATTTCTCTTGAAGCCTTTCTGAATCATCATTTTATGAGTACGCCTACTTTATATATATATATATATATATATATATATAATATATATATATGTAATTCTATGCATTGGTTTTTAAAATAATTGCATACCGTTTCGTAAAGTCAAGAAATTAAATTGAACGGGAAGGTTGATAATCTCAATCAATTGTGGAGGAGTTTTAAAATGAGTTATGCATATCGAGCCAAAACTATCCTTTAATATAACACCAGTTCATAAAGTCTGTGGCTTTCGGTATGCAACATTAATGGAGGTGTTAGTTCTCTGGCGAAAATTTAGCAATCAGTTGTCGAAGACTTGTCTTCCTAGCTAGAAATTGCTCACATTTACTCACTCTGTTATCGACAAAATGCAGGAGTTGCACACTGGTTCGTTAGAAATAAACAGCGTAGATAAAAGCTAAATTTTTAGGCGAACTTCATCGGGTATTATTTAATTGATTGGTTCTCTAATGGAATCTTGAGTACGTCAATGGATCAGGGGTAGAATGTTCGCCAGCTACGCATATAGTTCGGATTGCTGTTCCTGGTCGACTCAGCCAAACCTCACCTAGTTGTAAGTAGGTTTCTTGTATTAAAAGCGACAGCAACGCTATGTAGACCTCAAAGCTTGAAGCTCTGTGTTTCACTTGGGGAACTCAGAGGGGGGCGGAGAGGAAACCCCTCGAACAAATGAATGAACTATGTGTAATCATGAATAAGTATTTAACTAACTATTTATAAACTTTCTAATGAATTAAGTTTTCTACATCACTCGATTGTTTGTATATTTTTAAGTTTTATGTATAGCGGTCAGTATTGCTTAGTAGGAAATTGAATAACTTTTTATTAAGTACCTTAATAGTATGATTTCAATTATATAATGAAACTTGTGTCTATGCTATTATTATTATTATTATCAGTTTGTCTGAACTCTCACTTCCGTTTTTGCAGATATATGCGCTCTAGTGTTTGTCAACTATTTGCATAGTTTTATGTTATTCATAAATATAAGGGTGTATGTATGAAAAAAAAGGCTTAACCAATTGTTACAGATCTCCAATTTGTCCAGTAAATCACACTTTCGGTTACATAAAGTTTATTCTTTGATTAGAAGTCCCTTTCATCCTTCAACTTTTGTTGTTGTTTTTTTTGTTTTTTTTTATGTAAAGGCAACTGTCTGGTGTACATTAAGTATAGTGAAGTGTTATTTGTTGAAGCCTAGTTACTAAAGACAGATTTGTAATTTATTAGATGGTTGGAGGCAATCGGCCACAGGAAGCCTTGAACCTAGATTTCGTGCTAGTTGGCACTCATCAACAAGGCTTATTCGCAACCTTGGACGAACTCGTGTCCCTTCTGAGATTCGAACCCGCGTCACGTAGTGCTGCAGTCAGAGACGCTATCACTGAGCTATTCGTAACGACGAGCCATCTAGCATAGTGGCCACATCGCAAACAGAAGTGGTTGAATGATTTTCTTTTGTGTGTGTAGTCCCAGTTTTTTTTTCTGTCTGAATGTCTAAGACTTCATCAATACAAAGGAGATGAAAGCGTATTGCCTTTAGTAGGTTATTCTTCACTTTGTAGATTATTTTGAAGGAGACGTTTGTTGAGATGGAATGACCAGTGTTGACAAGGTTTTTCGATTATCTCACACCACTACTATCTTTCTGCAACCCTACTGTTGGATAGTGTTGTTGAACCTTTTTAGGCAGGATATGCATCGAACAACCAATATACCTGGCTCTACAGCAACAGGTGAACTGATATTTGCACATAGAAAAGTGGTCAGATGCGAGATCTCGTCCTTAAGGCTTCCGCATACGAATGGACGATTGGAATTACAATATGATTATTCATCACATTTTTTGAAATATTTTGATGACGTAAAGAATAACCCTGACTAATTTTTATTCTTCTCTGACAAACCTAATGTACACACACACATACAAAAATGTTTAAATGTATATATATTTCGATAAAGAAAGGAAGACGAAATTCGCAGTATAAAATGATATCATTCTATTTCACAGGTTCTCATCAGATGCAGACTACCTGAAATTACAATGGTTATATAAGTGACAATAACATACTTTAATGTTTGAGTGGTACTAGAGAAGAGATAAAGTTGACGCATCCAAAAATGCAAGCATCACAATTTTTAGTTTAAGTTCTCATCAACAATTTATACGCTTTCAAAGTAGAAAAGAGGGGAAAGGGGTAAAACAAGGGAGTGAGAGGTTAATCACACTCTCTTTCTGTATACATAAGTCTGGTTGGTGTGAATCGTTTGATTGTTATCGCTTCGGCAAATAGTAGTAAATTTGCTGTCCTTTGTCTATTTAGTATTTCGAAGGACTTAGAAATCTCTACTAGATGTTCGGTATCAACAATATGTCTGGTAATTGCACTCTGAGAATATTTGCTTCATTTCAGGCATAGGTTTCTTGGAATATGTTCAGAAAACCGGATAGAAGCCCTTCTTTCTGTCCTTCCAATGTACTTGCTCCCGCAAGTGCACGTAAATTCATAAACGCAGTTGGAGGTGACATCAGCAGGGTATTTATCCAGTTTTGAGTGGATTATAGAAGGAGTGGTGCTGTATACTGTTATGAATTTTGCTGCCGGGAAGCTTCTATTTATTGCTCCTTTCAGTCTTCTGTCTATCTTTTGTGACACTGCATCTCCTTTGAATGGGAGACAAATAAACACTTTTTTTATTTTCTACAGTTGGATGCTTTTCCTTCTTATCTTACACACACACATACAAAAATGATTGTATATATATGTGTATATATATATATATATAATTTCAATTGTACAGTTAAGTGAACTGAGCTACGTGTGTTTTGTCTTTCATTAAATGAGATGATCTCAACTTTCTCCGGGAGCTATCTTATTTTCTTTTTTCTTTTCTTTGTTGTTAACAGGTGGTCCACGTGTTACTTTCAGTTTAGGCACTGGTGATCGTCAGATAATTCAACCGGCTCATTGTAGTACTATACCTGTTACGCGTAACTGTGTAGCTTCGTTGTTCAAACATTTAGGTAAAATTACTTGTCCAGACACAAGCGTTTTACTGTGCTTTTTACTCTCATTTCATCACTGGTGTCTTTATGTTGTTTTGTAAAATATCGTTTTTATTATTATTACTTAAATTACCGAGTCAGTGCTGTATATATTTTCCAGCCAGCCATCACAGGTACCAGTTAAGTGTGTGTATACATAGATAGATAGCTTGGTGGAAGCACAACTGTTTATCGGCTTGAAGCATTACAGACAAGAGATTCGCGCTTCAGTTGAATGGAATAAAGATAAAAGTAAATGCCGGAAACGGGGTGTGTGTGTGTGATTAAAATGCAATCAAATGTGACGATAACATTTCTAGTATAATGTGATAGCCAACCAACTATTGGTTTCCTATTTGTATTTTGTTGCGAAAACTGAATATATATAAATCTCCCTCGATTCCGCCTGTGTTTTTTCATATTTTTTCATATTTTATATTATTGGCGCTCGAATCATAAGCATATAAGAGCGCAAATCACTAAGTAGTTTCTGACCAAAGCGCATCGCTGTTGGTTATACGGGTTGATGCTCAAAACAATTTCAACAATCAACAAGCTGTTATTGTGAATACAATTGAGGTAGAATGAATTTAGGCTTTCTAAATTTCCAAAATAAGTAAACATAATGGGTATTTGATGAGTGCTACTTATCCTGACGAAATTCACTATGTTGCTGTACGCTATTATATTAGAATTTCGTCAGTGACTGACTGACTGACTAACTGGTTTCAACGTAGAACTTTGCAAAGATGTGCAGCAGTTCGAGTTGCCACACTCCTTCCGTGTAGCACACAAAGCAAGAGAAGAGAGAGAGAGATAATAAACAGAAGAGTGAGTAAGGGAAAAAAGAATAGTACTCTGGAGGAAAAATAGAGTTTTATTCGATATGACAAATCACAAAGAGTGAATGCATGTGCTCCATTGACAAAGATGCTGAGCCATATCACCAATTGTCTCCAGCCATTGATTTTTAGAAACCTGAGGACGCCAACCACTAAGGCTGTCTACACCTCCTTATGCGACGGCTGGCTTAAACTAATTATTATGGGTTTGATTGACTGATCCCATGTTTTGGTTTGACCACAACTAGCTGTTTTCCAACCTGAACCAATGTCAGCTAACATTGCCCATCGAAGAAGGCGGTGGTGAGGCATTCGTCAGTGTGTGCCACATGATTGAAGTCTACTATTTACACTTCGGTTAATTATATTTAGACTTTACTGTTAAAGTCTTTTGATTTTCAAGTATTGGTTATACAACCAGTCATAGTGCCCAAGTTTTATACTTATATCAACAACCAGTCAGGTTTGTTCATTTAACTTACGGCTTAAATTCCTGAGGTTTTGTGAATATCATATTCCGTGTATTTTGTCTAATAAACGTTGTCACAGTTGTTGTTGTTGTTCTTGTCGGTCATCGCCATTATTCCCAGTCTGACTTTTGTATCGATCTCATTATACGGTGTGTGTGTGTGGATATTTCCAGGTGATCTGTTGGTTATAGCGTTGTATCTGGAGGCGTGTTATGGTCAAGTTAGATGACCCCGTAAATCAGTAACACTTCGGCAAAAGAGATTTTTTAAAGCGTTTTCCTTATAACGTGTGTTTTTGTCTTCCTGAAACTTTATCTGAAGCTGTATGTTTTCATCCTGTATTATTTCCGATCGATAGCTGCTACCTTGCTTATAGCAATAACTGAACTAGCCACAATGGCTGGAACTGATATTCCTGCGGGTCCTACTGCACCAGAGAGGTTGCCTAGAGAGTGGCTGGACTAAAAGCAATTACCATCATAGTTGAAGTCGTTTTCATTATGTCTATGGTGTAAAGGCGAAGTTGTGCTGACGGCGAATAGGGATGAAACAGCAGTTTACCACTGACGACCAGCAAACCAGTTATGCTGCCTCTCCGCTCTGGAGAGGCGGATGGGACTAAACAAAGTCAACCACGAAAATAATACATCCCGACTTATCTTGCCGCGATTCGTAGCCGACGGTAAGACAGAGCTCCAATAACCAACTCAAACAGTCTCTGTGTATGTGACTGGTCTCAAGTGGTTTTCCCCTGGGCACTGTGGTCATACAACACTAATAATCCTTCTATTTCAGGTATTCTCAGAAGAAACCAACTTCCAAGGTGTAGACAACCGGGGAGTGATAATCTCGCACACAATTCCATAAGCACGCAAAGCTTTCCTAATCGTTATTCCACTCAGTCAATCATTCTAAATAATAATATTGTGTTTCAAAATTTAATGAATTACAGGGAAAATAATCAGGGTTGTGATTAGATGATAGAGAATCGAATACGTCAATGATTTTGCGGTTCTCATAAATCATAATATGCATCCTTCTGGTATTTTCGTCTGCCAGTTAGCCGTAATCGGAGTCTCTGATTTTAATGTCAGCTATGGTATTGTATCTGGGACAATAATTATGTAAAGTTATCAAATACTACTACTACTACTACTACTACTACTATCATTCGTGTGATTGACCACTGGTGGAAAATGTCTCTTGTGTGTGTGTGCATATGTAGTGCATGTAGCCCCTCCTAGCAGTTCCTTCATTTCTCAGAATGAAACCTTTCATCATCAAGGTGAATTACGTAACTGTTAAGTCTTTTGGTTTTAGAATGTTTGTAAATTTTATGTGAATTGAAAGGCAAATATTATTTTCATAATCATGAACAATTTCACTGCATCAATAGAACTCCGTTTAAATATGAAGTTCGTATCTCTCCGTGTTAGTAGTTCACTAGCGGAATGCCCGCTAACCATGCAAGTTGTCTGGGATTCAATTCCCGGTTGATGTCCTCTTAAATGTTGTTTGGTTTACCACGTGATAGAAAGTCTGGAAAAGGCGTAAGGTTGGGTGTGTGAGGCTAGCGAACTCCACTCTGTGAAACAACTCCACGACTACTGGAACTTTTCAAGATTTCAAGCCTGAATGCGTCCGTATGTTCCATTCGGAACTCAAAGGAATGAAAAAGAGAAATTCTGAGTTATATTTGGTTGCTTTTTTCTTCTTCTGTACATCTTGTCTAGTGCTTGATATTCACTGGTTTTTCTTTCTTCTCTTGTTTTTTTATTTATCTATCACTCCAGGAATACATAATGTGATTTTACTCTTCACTGCAGTTCTAAGTGATCAAAAAGTTCTTGTCTGTTCACGCAGTTTAAACCGGCTGACAGAGGCATGTCATGCGTTAACATCTATCCTGTATCCCTTAAAATATGGGTGAGTTACAATTACCTTGATAATAGATAATACTTTCAAGTGTTGATTTGCAGGGATTTGATCTCGATTGCGGGATGATTGATCACTAACTGACATCATTTGGAGAACCACTGGAAAATCTGAGCGAACTGGACAGTTGTTTTGTCCTACTTTGGGGCTCCTCAAGAGTGTGCACCCGCATACAGTGTTCGAACCCAGGACCTTCCAGTTACACAACAAACTGAATTGTCTGAGAGCTCACCTCGTAACTGAAAGGCTCTTGGTTCGAACCCTGGCGGTGGGTGCATACTGTTGAAGAGTCCGAAGCACTAGGACGAAACACCTGTCCGGATACTTCCAGATATTATTTTACGTAGTGATATAAAGCTTTTTACGGGTCACTGGTTCACAATGGTGACAGTTCACGCCTCACGCGTGATCCAGGCTAGACTCCTGATCGACACACTCCTAAAGCTCACTAAGCTGGTAGCGAACATGGTCAAGAGGGAAGGTTTGGGCAGGCATGAGGCTGGCTACTCGACCCCTTAAAAACTAAATACCGCTACTGCTGAAACTTCAAAGTTCATGCTTGAAGTCCTGTGTTCTACTGGAAATGCAAAGGGAGAAAATAATATTATAATAATTATATTCAAAGTATCGATTTTGTACAGCTTTCTATATGTAAATTGTGAATTGACTTCTAATAAATATTACAATTTCAGTTAATTATGATTATTTCAGTTAATAATAATAATAACAATAATGATAGTAATAGTAATGTAAATAGAGGTATTTAATCACTACACACATCACAGCTAAATACTTATAGAATTGTTACAATGTCGAATAATAAATCAGATGAATGTAGTACAGCTAGCTACATCGTTATCGATCTGTTTAGAAGCTCTCTAGGGTTTTAACATTACATTAAAACTATCAGTATAACAGTTTTTCTAAAAATTTGAACTTGGAATATTTTATCTGACAATATAAATTGTCTTTCTAGGTCGGTTACTCATATTTTGTGATGATTTGAGTTCCAGATACTGTCGCACTTAAGATATAGTTGAGTATGTTCTTCTAATCAGACCTCTTTTAATATATTTATATGTTGATGATCTATGGCCGGGGGGGGGGGCTAATAAGTCCTGGGTTGCGCTAGGAGGATGATCCTGATCAGTCACTTCTGAATTACTCTCCTGATCCTCTACCATAAGTGGGATACGAGACCCATTCGTGGTAATACGGTTGTCGTTTCACTGGAATCCTCGAAGATTTCTTATTTTTTCTTTTTACGAAGCCGTCAAAAAATTGAGTGGTACATACATTGTGATAAAACTAATTGTATTATACGAACAGTTGTATAACTTGATTCATCATTAATGTGTGGTTAGGCCTCCAGTACTTGGAGACACATTGTCTGTTGCAACGCTGTTGCAAACATCCCATGGAATTGAACAGTTATTGGCTAGACAGGTAGTTTAGGTTTCCTGTCATTTCTGAATGTATTTATTAAAACAAAAAACTTGGGCACCAGGAGAAGCGCCACACAAAATCTTAAAATCCCTGCAAGGGTTGACATAATACCTGGATGCCCATATGGAAGCAGGTGGTGGTTGTCTTAAGGAGTCACTCCTCCCCCGAGCCTTTGACGTGAAGTGTGATCCGTTCATTATTCAGTGGAGCAGCGCTAGGAGAGACTTCCGCATGGATCTCGGTAACCAAAACAAGTGCATACCTCATTCGATTCGTTTGGATTCTGGAGCCCATAGGTTTGGAGTCAGAGTTTTCCAGCTCCTCTAGGTAGACGTCAATGCTAACCAGTTCAGCTATAAGTGCTGAACGTTCTCATTGCCCTTTCTCTTTCGTCAGGAACACCTGCGCTGTGGTGTGAAGGCAGTGAATAGAACTTATTCCATAGAGTCTATGAATACGTAATTACAATAGAGGATTTTGAGTGGAAGATCAAAGAGGATCGTTTTTTATAGGGGAAGATTTTCTGTTTTATTTGATGTGTGTATATATATATTTTTTTTAAGAATCTGCTATCATATTTAACAATAAGGTGATGTTTTCTTTCTATCCACCTATATAATAGGCATACATATGTTCCTATACTTCCTAAATCGTTAATTGAATTTGTCAATGCACCAACTCCATTCCTCTATGGTATTCATTCATCTTATCAACATTTACTGCCTGATATGGTAAGTAATAATCATAGAGTATTTATAGTGTTACTTCTTTCTTATATATCTCCTTTGTATATTTCATTTGTGACAATACATATTGAAGCTTAAATTGAGCCTGAAGGCATGTTATTTTAAAGGTGTCGTTGTGTTATGACTTTCTATATAAAGTTTTTGAATTAGAATGTCTACCTTACTGAGCTATCTGCAGTTATTGTGTGTGTATGGCATGATTTTAGTAAATTTATATTCATTTTTATACTTTTCTGTCTGTCTCTGTCTGGATTCAACATAGAACTTGGCACCGAAGTGCAGCAGTTCGAGTTGCCACGTTCCAAATAGCACACAAAGGTAGACAAGAAGATGAGTGAAGAGAATCAATAGAGTTTTGACAAGTATAAGAATGAAACAGAATGAGTAATGGTAGAAAGGAATATGAAAGACTACAGAGACTAAATACATCTGCGTAAGCCATTGACAACGATTTTGAGCCATGTCACCTATTGTCTCCAACCATTGATTCTTAGAGACCCGAGGACGGGCCCCAACCCGGAAGTCTGCATCTCCCTACCTGACTCAGTTTAACTGTCAAGGATTTCATGGATTGATTGATGCCATGTTTTCGTTTGGCCACCACTTACTCTTTTCCAACCTGCACCTATATCAGCTAGTAATGTCCGTCGAGGGAGGCGATGGTTAGGCATGCACAGCACGTGACCTAGCCATCTCAATCTATGTAACTTTATAGCCTCTTCGATTGATTTTCCCTCTTTGCCCAACACTACGCCTAACGTCAACATTGCTTACCTTATTATACCACCTAACATGAGAAAGAGATCGTGGACATCTATGATCAAAACAGTCAACGTTTTCATGTCTTCAACTCGTATTGGCCATGTTTCAGAGCCATAGTGAAGGACGGAGCGAACTGCTGAGCAGTACACACGTCCCTTGGTTGATAGCCGGATGTCACGCCTACACCAGAGATGGTGTAAATTAGCGAAAGCCACTCGAGCTTTTTGGATCCGTGCTGAGATTTCGTCACCAATCAATCCGTTGGTGCTGATACAACTTCCCAAATAGGTGAAGTGGTCAACATGTTCTATCACTTAATTCCATATCGCTAAGCTAGGCGCTGATGTATTTAAGTCCTGTAGCAGCACCTTACATTTTACAGGGGCGAATCGCATGCCAAACATACGAAGATTGCTGCTCAAGGTGTTCAGAAGACTCTGTATTTTGTCAGCATCCTCCCCTAACAGGACTATGTCATCTGCATATTCTAAATCCATAAGACTATTCCCTGGTAACAAGTCGATTCCTAAGTCGTTAAGTTCAGTTAAGGATACCTTTTAGGATACTTTTAGACTAAATAGAGTGTTGAATAATTGATCGACTGTGTATTTTAATCTTTGTAGTAATATACACACACTTTACCAATTTCAATTCGTATCAAACCAATGCTTTTGATAAATATGATGATATAACTGACTGCTGAGTTTTCAGAAGTACAGCAGTTCATGTAGAAAAAACGAGAAAAATCCCAAAGAATTATAATGTGAACAGTAAAAAAAGAAAGCGTAACTGTATGAAGAGGCCTAAACAAATATGAAATCCTGTGAAGTGTGGATGCTTATTATTCATCTGTCCTAGTGGTTGATTGGTTAATGAGTTCGCCTTGTAACCTGAAGGTCCGGGATGCCTACCGTGTCCTCCTTTATGTTTGTGAGACACAGCCATTGAAAGTAGAAGAAATGAAAAGCCTAACTACCTATGATGATAACAGATGTTTGCGTTCTATCTGCCGCGTTGTATAGTATACAGTAATAAGCAATATCAAAGTAAGGCATATAGTGCTAAGTAATGAGGGGAAGTCAGTCAACGAAGTTGTGAAGTTACATCGATTGAAATGGCTAGGACACGTGTTGTGCATGTTGAGCCACAGCCTGCCTGGATGGGCAATGTTGGAGGATTTCTAACTGATGTCAGCTCATGATGAAATCCTCCAACCAATCAAACAAAATCCCTACGAAAACCAATACTTGGAAATTGATCTGATCCTCGCTAGCGGCTGGCCCTATTCTGGCAGTTAACCTGCGGTTCTAGTGGGAGGCCGTGACCAGTGGGGTACAGCAGGTTGTAGATGAGGCAGTAACTCATCGAAGAAGACATTGCGAAGTGGTCGCACTATGTCGTGAATTGGCAGAAGTTGGAATTCATGGGTTGGCCATTGTATTGGGTCCCAGTGGCTTAGTGGTCTACGAGCTCGCTGGCCTTGTAAGCAGAAGGTCCCGGGTTCGAACTTCCTGTGCGTACTGTGAAGAGTCCCAGACTAGGACGAAACAGCTTTCCAGTACTCCCATCTGATTTTGCAATGGTTCTCTAATCGACGTCAGCTCATGATGAAATCCTCCAATTTATAATTTCCACAAATTCGTGCTGTGATACGTTTACTCTAATGGCTTGTACCTTAATACTCTGTAATACATCAATATTGTGTTTGTAACTATTCATGAGCAGTGTGAGTATCACTCACTGAAAGAGAACCATTAATGGATGATATTCAGCTGCTATTTGCCTAACTGATTTACCTAATATGTGAACAATTTTCAGACAGAAGAGATTTTGTATAATCTCTTGAAGTGAAGTGTTTCGTAAATGATTAACATTCATAGGATTACTAGTTGATGATTGACTTATACAACGTAAAAGTCTGGACACTTCACATTATCACATGTCCAAAGAGAGCACATAAAGTTTAGGGAAGACATACATACTGATTAGATGAAGCTTGACGATTTTTAGAAGTTTAAGGATGGTAACCACGAGTGAATACGTATGTATCTGTACTATGGGCTTTTTGAATACTTAAAAATGAAATTGTTAAGTATCCAGGGACGAACCAACCAAGAACCTATTGCCAGACAAATGTACCGAGGGAAGTGTTGGTGCATTGGACATTTGCTGAAGAGACTACTAAGTGACATCACGTGCCAGGCCCTAAAGTGCTGATCCGAGGGTGACATGGAGGAGATCGTGTGAGGAAAAGATGAAAGCTTACGTACTAGTTAATGAGGGCTGCAGAGAACAGTGTGAAATTAAGATGTTGCTGCTGAAGCCCTACGTTCCACTTGGAGCCCAAAAGAATTATATATATATATACATATATATGTATATAATTTATTTTATTCCTTTACCTTCCGAGTGGAACCATGATAAAACGACATAGAAAATGTGAGAGGAAGACTAAAGCGGCACCATCCAAGAACATGTACCAATGAAGACTTCAATGTAAAGTTTCTGTGCTTTGTCTTAGCTGTAGACCATTTTAGCAAATAAAAATTTTCCTCTAGCAAATCTATTATTATTATTTTATTGTTCCCTTGGGTTCCGGGTGGAACGTAGGGCTTCAACAACACATCCCGTCCTCTTCATCTTGGTCCACGGTTGCCCAAACTCCCTCATCTCTTCCTCACACGATTTCCTCCATGTTACCCTCACACCGATAACCCACTCGTCGCTTCCCAATTGGATTCCATTTGAGCAATTGCCTGGCGTGCGATGTCATTCGATGGTCTCCTTAATGTATGCCTAATCTACACTTTCTCTCCTACAAATTTGTTGAACAATTGGGCTCTTGGTTGGTTTATTCCCATAGTTTCTTGTTACTGATTCTTTCTCACGATTTGGTCTTCAGTATAGAACCAGCGAAGGCAGCTGTTGGTGAAAGTCTGCAACCTGTTAGAAATCCTTTCCGTTACACGCTGGCCAAGTTTCTGACCCGTATAGAAGGACCTACTTGACATTGGTATTGAAAATGCAAATCTTTTTCCCTATGTTGAGTGTATAAGATTTCCACACTGGTTTCAGGTTGATAAAGGCGTATATTGCTTTCCCTATTCTGGTTGGCTTTGACATCTTCATACTTTCCGCCTGTAGTTGAAACGATGCTTCCCAGATAAGTGAAGCTAGGAAGTAACCTCTGTTAGACCTCTCCCTTTCGATGGTGATTGGTGCTGGTTGTTGTTGATGTTGGTTGGTTATCTTCATCACCTCCGTTTTCTCTATTTTCACCTGGAGTTCTGTCTTCGCTACCGGCCTCTGCAATCAGTTGTTGGCTTTCGCCTGTAAATCTTCGAGTTTGTGTGACATCGGACGTATATCATATGCGAAATCCAGATGTTCTAGAGTCTTCTTATCGGTGGTCCAGAGTACTCCTGTTTTCTCATCCCCGCCATTCACCGTCTGACACATAATCCAGTACACCACACTTAGGAACATCATTGGTGATAATAGGCAGGCAGCCTTGTCTCACTCCTGTATTCACTTCGAACGCCCGGTTGAGTGTTTCGTTGTAGATCGCCTGACACATGGCATTGTCACATAGCGACGTTGGCAAATCTTACTGTGTTCTTTACAAACTGGGGAATTCGATTTATAGCATGATCAGTTGGGACAAGTAGCTAGCTAGCTAGAAATCGATTGGTCTGAACTAATTCGGCCTTCTCTCTCCGGACTGAATCAGACCGGGCACAGCTCTGATGAGCTCGACGTTAAACGAGGGAAATGGCCGACCAATGTTTTGACCACCTCAATGTAACTGGCTAGCAAGCACTGCTGGTTGATTATGAGTGGTGATATACAACTACTTATCTCAAGCAATCAGTAGTATATAGTTTTATACTGTGTTCTGAGATCCGCTGACTGAAAGTCAATTGCTACATCACCACCATGGCCATAGTTCCTTAAATTTTCTCTTTTAATGATTGTCTTGGATGCGTGAATGAGATATGTAGACTGCAAAACTGCACTTCTAGTCTTACATATATTATAAACTACAGGAGGTAGAGATAGAGAGAGAGAGAGAGTTGTATCGATTAGAGTAATGCGATATTTATGCAACTTGGCAATTGTAATGCGCAGTAAACTCTGATAATTAATTCTGTTTCATGAACTATTTGTTTGTTTTTTATTTTGGTTTACGACCTATTTTTTATTATCTGATTGATACAGAAATATGCATTTTTATGTTTATATAACCCTCTTATTCAGTTATAAATGTCGAAACCAGTTGCAGATGTAATAGCTTGAATAAATCTGATTATTGGGGGTGGGTGGGTGTAGGTTATTCATTATTATTATTATTATTAGGAGAATTTGTATTTCCCTGTTGTATGAAATGCAAGACGATGTTGTTGGTTGTGCTTTTTGACTGACTTCTGGCTACTTTTAAAGCTAGCAGCTATTTCAACGTAATGTCGAACCAGGATTTATGATAACTTATATATATGTACATATCTTGGGTCCCGAATGGAACATAGAGTTTCAACAGCTCATCTTGTTCTCTGCAGTCCCCTCCACGAGTGACCATCACCTGTCATCTCCTCCTCACATGATATCATCCATGTCACGCTCGGATCCATGCCCAACTCGTTGTTTCCTAATCGGGTTCCACTGGAGGTTATGCCCACCGCACGATTTTACCCGACTGCCTTCTCAGTGTGTCCAATTCATCTGCATTTCCTTCTGCATATTTGTTAAGCAACAGGTTCTTGATTGGTTCGTTCTTAGAGTTTGTTGTTGCTAATTATTTCTGTCTGATTTCCCACAAATTGGAAGATATGCAAGCGAAAAGCAACAACTTGGCAGAAGAAGCATCAAAGATAGGACTTCAGGTAAACATAGAGAAAACAGAGGTGATGAAGATTCTTGGCCAACACCACCAACAGCAACAACAGACAACAATCAGCCAGCATAAATGGAAGGAACCTGAAAGAAACAACCTCTTTCACCTACCTACCTGGGAAGCATCGTTTCAACTACAGGCGGAACTGACGAGGATATCAAAGCAGCGAGGATCGGAAAAGCAAGACAAGCTTTTTCACTACTCTCAAGTCTGTGTGGAGGTCAACAGCACTCAGCATCAAAAATAGGACACGGATTTTCAACTCCAATGTGAAGTCAGTGCTATTATACGGATCAGAGACTCGGCGCCGCGTCATAAAGAGCACCTCAAACGAACTACAGACCTTCATTAACAGTTGTCTTCGCTCAATACTACTCAAGATCAGATGGCTGGCCAGAAAAGATCAGCAACAAGGATCTCTGGCAATGAGCGAACCAACCGAGCAGGCACCGATTATGAAACAAATAGGCAGGAAGAAATGGAGATGGATTGGCTGGCCATACTCTGAGGAGACAATGCATCAAGTGACATCACTAGACAAGCCATTGCTCGAGTGGAACCCGGCGGAAAGGGAAGCGGCGGCGAGTTGGTCGTCAGTGCAAGGGTGACTTGGAGGAGGTCGTGTGAAGAGGAGATGAAAGCGTGTGGGCAGACGTGGAGCCAGGTGAAGACTCTAGCAGAGAATCGAACGCAATGGAGACGCACTGCTGAATCCCTATGTTCCTCTAGGAATTAAAGGAAACAATACTAATTATTTCTGGTTGGCCGTCTGATCTTCAGTATGGAGCCAGCGAAGTGAGCAGTAGTTGTTGATAAGTGTCTGGAGTGGGCTGTTTGAAATGTTTTCTACGACGTGCCAAGTCTCTGTGAACTATATGACATAACCGGTGAAAATCAGAATCTTGTTCTTCATGCTGATTGCAGTAGATTTTCACGATGATTTTAGAGTTAATGGGTGTCTGTTTTGCTTCTCTATTCCTGGTTTCGACATCCTCATCCGCGGTGTCCTCTGTAGCTGAAACGATGCTGCTTAAATGTTTGCAGGAGGTGACCTCGTTCAAATTTCTTCCACTGATTGTGATTGGTGCTTGTTGTTGGGTTGGTCATCACCTCTGTCAATCACATTTGTGCTGGTAATGTTAGTTCGTGGGAAAGTGCTGGATTCAGATCGAACTCTGTCTTAGTTTGTCATTCTCCTGAAGTGCTAAACTTTGGGACGTTCTTAATGACTTTTCGAAACTTCTCGGAATGATTTCAATATTTTGAAAGTCAATCTTCTGGCCTAATACAATACCGCCGATTTCTATTGAGTAGTCCAATAGAAGCTTCTTCTGTTCTTGATATTGGGAGATGGTTGCCTGACGGCATACCGAGTCGCAGTCGGTGAATTTCATTTTTGTCGACACAAGTAGGTTGTGAGTCCTTTAGAATTTCGCTTTTCACATGGACAGGATTCCTTTGTATTGTGTGTGTATGATGTTTTATCTGTTGAATTTTTTTTATTCCTTCACGTTCGCAGTGGAACATAGGGCTTCAAGCTAGAGGCTTGAAGTTTCTGTAGCAGTGTTTATTTTACAGGATGGGGTTGGTAGCCTCATGCCCAACCTTTCCTCTTCACCAGCTTTAGTTCTGGCTTAGCGAGGTAAAGGAGTGCATCGGTGGCCGGGGATCGAACCCCGGACCATTTGCATGGTCGGCGAGCGTCCTAACCACTATGCCACCGACGCTTATCTGTTGAATACCCCTTGGATATGATCTCATATATTTCATCTGTATGGGATCACAACTGTTATGGTTCATGTTTTCAGAGTACCTTTCTTTGTTTTTGGAGTAAAATTCTTTGGATAGTTTTTCCTCTTCGTTGCCTTCTTCATTTGTTCTTAAATGAAAAGAAACAGCTGATACTTTTGAGCTGAGGATGGGACACGAGGATTTAAATTCTTAATATTTGTTTGAGTATGTTGTCTTCCTAAAAACGAACATTTCTTATTCAGTTGACTGACTGATTGGATTCAACGTAGAACTTTGCACAGATGTGCAGCAGTTTGAGTTGCCACTCTCCCTCCATGTAGCACACAAAGCAAGAGAAGAGAGAGATTCAAAAGAAAGATAATAAACAGAAATATGATGGAGAAAGAATAGCAATGTGGAAGAACAATAGAATTTTATTGGATATTATAAATCACAAGGAGTGGATGCATCTGCGCCAGCCATTGAGAACTATTTTCAGCCACATCACCGATTGTCTGCAGCCATTGGTTTTTACCACCCCAACCAGTCTACACCTCTATATGTAGCTGGCTTAAACTAACTGTTGTGGATTTCACTGAATGATGAACCGATGCTTTGGTTTGGCCACCACTGGCTTTCTCTTTCCCAACCTGACCCTATGTCAGTCAGCTAACATTGCGCGTTGTCGAGAAAGGCGATGGCTAGGCATGCGTAACATGTGTCCATCTCAGTCAATGTAGCTTCACATCCCCTCCTTACCTAGCATTCGACGCCTCACCACAACATTACTCACTTTGTTATATCGCTTATCACGGGAGACAGGACGCAGGCATCTATGATCAAAGGCAGCTAGTCTTTCCAGTTGACTTCAGATTTCATCTATAATTCGAATCGTAATTTTTAAGTGGCATTGTTAATTACCTCTTTTCACACAAATATATACATGTACGTTTGATTCCCCACTGACCTTGCCTAGTCGGTAGGTAAGCCCGGTGTAAAGTGGGAAGATTCGACATGCGAATTAGCAACCCCACCCTTTTAAAAAACGGCATCTACACTACTGAAACTTCAAAGCCAAAGCCTGAAGTCCTGTTTTTCATTTGGAAAGCAAAAGAATGAAAAAACAACACGTTCTTACGTAGGTTTTCTGTGAAGTTTACGTTTTACTAATAGTACAAAATTGTTTATCAACCACTGAACTGTATTTCATCATCATCATTCAGTCTTCAGTAAGAATATAAACAATCATGCGTATTGGAGGGATGTCTTCCAGTAAAGAGTAGAATACTGTCTATGTCTTTGTGGTATGTTTAAAACAGCAAATTAGCATTGATTTGTCATCATTAGTCATATTATGATTGTCTAAAAACAAAAAACAACACAAAATTCGGATTTTCAATACAAACGTCAAGTCAGTCAGTTCTTCTATACGGATCAGAAACTTAGCCAGCGGGTCACCAAGAATAATTCCAACAGCCTGTTGCAGACCTTTATCAACAGCTGTCTTCGCTCTATACTGAAGGTCAGATGGCCAGAAAGAATCACCAACAAGTAACTATGGGAACAAACAAAACAAGAACCAATCGCCCAACAAATATGCAGGAGAAAGTGGAGATGGATTGGACACTCGCTGAGGAGGCCGCTGGGTGACATCTCGCGTCAGGCCAACGCTCGAGTGGAACCTTAAAGGGAAACGGCGAGTTGGACGTCCAAGGGTGACATGGAGGAGATCGTGTGAAGAGGAGTTGAAACAGTATGGACTAACATGGATGCAGGTGAAAAGTACAGCAGAAGACAGAAGCAAGTGGAGGCGTGCAGTTGAAGCCCTTTGTTCCACTAGGAACCTAAGGGAACAATAATGATAATAAAAACAAAAAGTTTGTAAATTATAGACATCAAAAGATGCGCCACGAAAAATATTTCATGCTTTATTATACAAGGACTGGGATGCTACCCTCCCCCTTCCCCCCGAGTATGATACACAAGGCAGTAGAGCAGTGTCAGCAACTGCGTTCAGTTGGTGAAAATAGGTTCATACGTCATTCATTCCTTTCGGATTCTGGAGTCACATGTTCACCAATGGGTTCGGAATCATGACTTTTCCGTCCGTCCGTCCCCCCCCCACTAGGTAGGCGAGCATGTTCGCCGAACAGTTGTAAGCATCAGATGTTTGCATTCACACTTTGACGCACTTTGTGAGGAACACTGTTGCCTCATAGATGACGTATATGTGATACTAACCGGTGGAAACAGTTTTCTTTCCGTCTGTACTGACAATCATCTTTTTTACTTTCATCTCTTTTGACTAGTTAATAATAATAATAATAATAATAATAATAATAATAATAATAATAAGTATTATCTTTTGTCATCATTTTCCAGGTTGATGTATTTGTCGCCGACTTGGATGGAGGGAGTGTGGCATGTCCTGAGAATATTCCTATACCTCAACTGCCTGATCCTTATTTTACTGAAGTTGTTGAAAATTTATTTCAGGTAATGATTAATAGTTTTATCGCGTGTGTTAATAACTCTGTCTGGGTATATATATATGTGTCACTGGCACTGACTAATTAACGTAAATAGTTTCTTAGTTCACGTGTTGTCCTATGCCTTTCTAGTCATACTGTCACCTTTATCTCCAAGATGGTATCATCGTGTAAGTATATAGCGAATGTAAAGAATGCTAGAAATTTGGTTTATCACAAATGCCCACACAGTGTTGTATTTGTTTTATGAAGATTCTGAGTCATAAAAAAGTATGTTTTTATTATATTATCTATCACCTTAAAGAGTCAGCGGTTAGTCTTTTGATAATTTTATACATCACGGGTAGAAATGTGTTTTTTTATTTACGACTGTATTTGTTCATTTTAATACTTTGTTGTATCAGTTATCGTGTGATTCTCGACCAGAAATTGTAGGGTTGATCAGACCAGAATGTACTATTAAAGCACAAACTGAGTTGTACATTATAGGGGACCGAAAGATAATGCGTCACAAAAGATTTCATAGTTTGCACGACAGCTGGGGGTACTGTCCGAACTTTTAGACGGAAGCGCGTGGTTGTCTTGAGGAGCCACTCCTCTATCCGGTCTCTGAAGCTTTGACTTGAAGTCTGATCCACAAGACAGTGGAGTGGCATCAGGAATTACACTCCCTGTGTTAACGGTGACCAAAGCAGGTTGACTGTGTCATTCAATTCTCTCGGATGCTTTCAGTTCGTGTTCATTGTAGGCGTGGAGTCAGGGTTTTCCATCTGTGTACGTACGTATTAGGAGGATTAAAAATCAACACTTTTCCTGAATGTGGAATAATAATAGGCTAAATGGAATTTAAAACAATTAGTCCCTTTTATAAATTTGGATAGTGTCATTAGAAGACGGAGATTATCTGAAAAATGTGATGTGATGTATTTGCGCTATGTATTTCGAACAATCTGATCAAGTCAATATATATCGAAAAAATTAAGAGCAATTAAATTGAACAAAGTGACTAAGAAAAGGATTTGAGAATGATTAACACAATGTTTGGTAATCCAATCAAATAAGGATTACCAAGGTACGTCAAGAGTAATAAGAAACTGTTTTTGAATACACAGGGGGGAGGAGCTTAAGTTTATGAATAGCTATAGCCTCAGCGTATTTCAATAAGCGCCCTTGACCATTTTCATAGATGACCTTAAAGGCTGAGTTAACATCAATCTTATGGTTCATCTCGATTAGATGTTTGACATCTGCGTCTATTGGTTTTCCACAATTCATTTGTTTTTCTAACCATTTCGGGATATGCTCTCCCACCCTCACATGCAAAGCACGATTACTCCTCCCTAGGTATGTGTATCCCCCCCACAAACACATAAAATTGGTAAATAGTGTGGGGTGTAACATAATCACTTGTTCACTTTTGAGGTTTGGAGCAGTGGAGCATATTTTCGGCTTTTTTTCGATAATTTCAAGCCGGGATGCATAATTAGTTCTACGGATGATCGAATTCAACCTTTGTCTCAAAATCCTACTGCTTATTTCCCCGTTATATGGTAATTTGATGAAGACATTTTTCTTAGGGGTGGTATAGATTGTAGGTTTAAAGACTAATTGGCTTCTACAGCTTTTTAAAAGTTTTAAAGGAAATCCGTTTTCAACAAGAGTATCCATCAATATTTCATTTTCTTTGTCTATAACATCAGCCGTGCAAATACGTTGATTCCTCATAAACAGACATTTCACCAAGCCTCTCTTATACCATAATGGACGGAAACTGTGAAAATTAAGGTATTGCTCTGTCCAAGTGGGCTTTCTGTAGATAGACCGTCTTATTGAGCCATCGTCTCTTCGACTCAGAAGTGTATGTCTAAAAATGCGAGCTGGTTGCGACTTTCTTCCTCGCATGTCAGACTAATATGATTCTGTACAAAGTTAAGTCTATCTAATAGACGACCATCATCTTCATGATCGTCACATATCGAAATGATATCGTCTACGTATCTCCCATAGAAGGGCAATTTAGAAATTAAATCAAGCGAAAAGTTCTCAACATAAGACGAAATGTAAACGTTTGCTATGGGGAGTCCATTAGGACCTGTCAAATGTTAAGATAATGCTGCAAGACTGCTCTGCCAACACTGACTGCTACTCTAAAGAATGGAAGTGAAGTGGTTGATAGAGTTGACCACTTCACTTTTTTTGACGGCTGCATTGTCCCTAACGGACTGATTGTTGACGAAAGCTCAGTACATAAACAAAAGGCTTGTGTGTAATATTTACCAACTTATATCGTCTCTGACATAGACGTGATATTCATGTATTGATTTGACGGCGTGTCTACTGCGCAGCAGTTCTCTTCATGCACCTTTATGACTGTGAGATGTGAAGAGACAGGTTGTTTGTGTTCTGTTTTCGTAGCTAAGTGGTATAATATGGTATATTAAGTGTTAGTTAAACAACGAGAGAGTCAATCGATGAGATTGTGAAGCTTCATCGATTGAGATGGCTTGGACATGTGTCAGGCATGTCAAACCACCATATTCTTTGTCATAGGGACCTATCTGGAAAAGATTCATGTTTGGTAAGATCAAAACCTGACACCTATCCATCAAGTCTTTAACAGTTGGTTTGAGCCACATAGTGAGGTGCAGACTGTCTGGCTAGGGTCCTTGAGACGCTGGGAATGAATGTCTGCAGAATGTTCAATAGATCAAATGCATTCACTCTTGCTTATTTCACAGATCTACGGAATCCTCATTTTTTTCCACTTAAATATCCTTCCTCCCGTGCATCTTTGCCCCTTTTTGTAGTTCTTTTGAGTTTTTGATTTTCTTTTCCCTTCCTGTGTGCTCTATGTGAAGTTTAGCACTTTTGTGCCAAGTCTTATATTGAAGCTTATACAGTTAATCAGTAGTGACCATGCCATTTTCCAAAGAGTACAGTCTTCAAGTAGTTTCCTCATATTATAACTTTTGCATGATTGAAGATTGTCGTTGAATGCCAATTTTAAACCTTGTTTTTCAACAACAAAAAATACACTTTGTAGTGGAGTAGTAAAATTTCAGAGTTGTTGTCCCATTTTTCGGGCATACTTTTCTCTGTGGAGATTGTTAGCTAGTCAGTAGGTTTTCGGCTCAATGCGACAAATACCAACGAGGATGTAAGCTTCAATCACTGCTATATGTGTGAAACTTGGACTATGTGATAGTATGTAATTCCATATTGATTTTCCTATTAGATATATCACACATAGTGTGAAACAGTATTATTATTATTTACTGGATGACAAAGTTTCGAACACAATTCACTGTTCATGATCATATAATCAGTTGTAACTGCACACAACTGCGAAACTTTCGTCATACAATAATTTCCTTTATTCCTTACTATTCGTCGTAGACGTAGTAGAATTTTCCAGATGTTCGGGTTGGTGGACAGGTGTTAAATCATTACCATTGCACGTATTTTCAGTTGATTTGATAAATAAAGCTTCCGTTGCCAGTCTCTCCCTCCACCCTGTTACAATAGATTTTAAAACTGTCATCCTATCCCATCCTATTGTATGGTTGTTTGTGATTCAGTGTAGTGCTATAGCTGAACTATTCACTAGATTTCTTATTTTAGTGTCGGGTCAACTAATCTAGATTTTGCTAGGTTTTTGTGCTTCGCTAGTCTGACTGACTCTGTTCTACTACTCTGACCAATGTATTTGAGCTGATTATGATTGCAGGCGGGATATTCGATTAACTAAATTGTTTTTTTTAAATGGGTGTGCAGGATCCTTTAACCGACAAAGTTTGTTTCTATGGGAGTATGTGGACGGTATGAATGACACTTTTATTCCTGCCTTATTAAGAATTCTCCGTCAGGTTTCCGAGTTCCCTCCCCCCTTGTATGGAAGTAGTATGGAAGTGTGGAGAATAGTTCAGCTATAGTAGCATTACACACAACCATACAATAGAATGATGGGACAGGATGACAGTTCTAAAATCCGATCTAACGGGGTGGAGTGGCCGGAGGGGGGGGGGGAATTGATAACGGAAGCCTCATTTATCGAATCAGTTGAAAATACGTGCAATAGAAATGATTTAACACCTGGACATCTGGAAAATTCTCCTACCCGTACAATGGATAGGAAGGAATAAAGAAAGTCATAAAACAGGGTTTCGAAATTGTGTAGTTACGCAGTTAATGTAATACTGTTCCACAGGGTGTGTGTGTGTGTGATATGTCCAATAAAAAAATTCATATGGAATTCAACCAATGCTACTGACAGTCTCATTTATATGGCACACACACACACACACCATTGATAAACATAATCCTATTTTTATACTGTTAATTTCGGTCATTCATATTTCAGGGCTTTAAATATTATACACTTTGTGAAAGCAGTAGTATCAATCAATCAATCAATCAATCGGTCGATCAATCAATCAAATCAATCAGCCACCTTATACAGCGCTGATATATCCATGTCAATCTAATAAGTCTCTATATATATTTGGTCTATCTTGTATCTAAATACACCAATTAAATTATGAAAAGTGTACACTACTAATGAGTTGCGTTGTGTTGTTTGGTTTGGTTTTTTTCTAAATCTTTTTTTTAAATGTTATGTTGCCTTTTCACACCTATTTACAGATTTTAAGTCCAGAATTAATGTCAGCTGATCATGTATATCCGCCAAATACTACTACTAGTACTAGTACTGGTACTACTACAACTACTGCCTCTAATCAATCGAATGATTTAATAATACAAGATAAAAAATTACGTGCTGTATTCCTTCGTCTATTCGCCTCCTTATTCGCTGGTTATCGTTCGTGTCTGACAATTACACGGATTCATCCACAACCAGTGATCCACTTCAATCGAGTAAGTCCTAATGTGTGTGTGTGTGTGTTGTGTGCATAAATAATAGTGTGTGAAATAATAGTTTAAACTGATTGTGTGATAGTCAATTGATTGCGTCACTTTGTTGTTTTATTGATTGTTTTCAAATTTTTAAATTTTT
Source organism: Trichobilharzia szidati (assembly GCA_944472155.2). NCBI lineage: Eukaryota > Metazoa > Platyhelminthes > Trematoda > Strigeidida > Schistosomatidae > Trichobilharzia > Trichobilharzia szidati. The sequence continues at coordinate 115,370,882 of OX235274.1, read as the reverse complement.
ATTCCTTTACGACCCCAGTGGAACATAGGGCTGCTTCAAACTTAGAGGCTTGAAGTTTCGGTAGCGGTGGTGTTTATTTATTTTTACGGGGTGGAGGTGGGGTTGCAAGCCTCATGCTCAACCTTCCCTCTTTACCAGTCTTATTACTGGCTTAGCGAGGTAAAGGAGAGTGCGTCGGCGGCCGGGGATCGAACCCTAAACCACCTGGCGAGCATTCTGCCTCTGTGACATCGACGCACACTTATGTTTTATGCATTTGGTGTATTGTTTTATTTAGTTTTCTTTTTTCTCAGTTGCCCTAGTTTTATCTCCATTATGCGTCGGGGGCACAGTGGTTAGGACTCTCGCCGACCATGCACATGGTCCGGGGTTCGATACCCTGCCGGCGCACACCCGATATCTATGGTTGGCCTGTAAATTTGGGCCACCGATATCCATGCTGAAAATTCCATACTTATACTGAAAATACGGTGTGGAATCAAGCTGTAATCAAAATAAAATAAATAAATAAAGATTTTGTTTTGATAAATCACACAGTTTGTTATACAATAATATTAACTGATGACGTTTCGAGCACAAATTATTGCCGCTCATAATCATCATATCAAGGCACTAACACAACTTTCTGGCTTCATTTACATATACATGAGCACAAATTGATGATAAGACGTTTGAATAAAATCAATTAATATAAGATGAACTGCATTCAGAAATAATAATATTAGTGTTATCAATCAAATACAGTCAGACGTTTTTTTACAGTAAATCTAAGTAACTTGTTTGAATGTTATAGTGTGAATTGAGTACATTTTAACATTATTTATTATCCTGTGATTTAACTGGTGGTAATAATATCTTCCATATCTCTGTTATTTGCGTTGAGTAATTTCTGTTGCATGTGTTGGGTGTACACTCGATGAACCAGGACTCAGTAATCATTCTCTCTCTCCACCTACCTGTATTACTTGTTAGAGTTTTGACTCTGTCCCATCAGCCCTATTGTGTGGTTGTGTGTTAATGCATGTAGTGCAATTGCTGAGCTTTTTTCTAAGTCACTTATCTTCATGGGGTCAATCACTCTAACGTTAGCGGAATACTTATGTTCTGATAATCTCACTGACACTGATCTACTGGTTTGACCTATGTAGTTGACTTAACCTCACAGTCATTGCAAGGTATTTTGTAAATTATATTATTTTGTTTAATTGGGTCAACTGGGTCCTTTAGCCTACAAAGCTTTTCGTACCTGAGTGAGTTTGTAGGTTTAAATGCCATTCTATTTCCTGCTTTATCAAGAATCCTACGCGTAGGGTCTCAGATGTCCCTTCCTTATATGGCAAAACTGTAGACGCCTTATAATCTTTCTTATTTTCCTAATGAATTTTACAGGATAGTTATTTAACACAACGGAATTATACTCTACTACAGTGCACAAGTTCTATTCTGACATCCTTGATATGATTACTCCTGACTCTTTTCCAGTGTTATCTTGTCACAACTAACATTGCTCGATGAGGTAGGCTGTAGTTTGGTATAAGCACCACGTACCGCAACCATTTCAATCGACGTAGCTTCACAATCTCATCGATTGCCTTTCTCTCCTTACTTAACAACACTCTACACTCAACCTCAATATTATTCACCATAATATTGTACAAATTAACGCAGGAGATAGATTGTAAACACCTATTATTCAAAGACAACTGAGCTCTATAGGTCTCCCACCTTCAACAGCTGTCTTCTTACAACCTTAAAGAAATACACAACAAATACACAACGTCGTTTGATCGACAGCCGGATATTACGTCTATGCGCGAGATGACGTAAGTTGGCAATGGTCACCCGAACTGCTCGTCAGCAATCAGTCTGTTATGGTTGGTGCAGGTACGCCAATAAGTGAAATCGTCAATATTATCATTATTAAATTATTGTTTCCTTTAATTCCTAGAGGAACATAGGGCTTCAGCCGTGCGTCTCCATTGAGTTCGGTTCTCTGCTAGAGTCCTCACCTGGCTCCATGTCTGGCCACACGTTTTCATCTCCTCTTCACATGACCTCCTCCAAGTCACCCTTGCACTGACGACCAACTCGCCACTTCCCTTTCGGTTCCACTCGAGCGATGGCTTGTCTAGTGATGTCACTTGATGGTTTGTTTTCTCAGAGTATGGCCAATCCATCTCCATTTCTTCCTGCCTATTTGTTTCACAATCGGTTCCTGCTGGGTTGGTTCGCTCCCAGAGATCCCTCCCTGTTGCTGATCTTTTCTGGCCGGCCATCTGATCTTGAGTGGTATTGAGCGAAGACAACTGTTATTGAAGGTCTGTAGTTTGTTTGAGATGCTCTTTATGACGCGCAGTGCAAGTCTCTGATCCGTATAGTGAGTAGGACTGACTTCACATTGGAGTTGAAAATCCGGATCTTATTTTTGATGCTGAGTGCTGTTGACCTCCACACAGACTTGAGAGTAGTGAAAGCTTGCCTTGCTTTCCCGATCCTCGCCGCTTTGATATCCTCGTCAGTTCCGCCTGTAGTTGAAACGATGCTTCCCAGGCGGGTAGGTAAAAGAGGTTGTTTCTTTCCGGTTCCTTCCATTTATGCTTATTGTTGCCCGTTGTTGTTGTTGCTGTTGGTGGTGTTGCCCAGGAGTCTTCATCACCTACCTCTTTTTTCTCTATGTTCACCTGAAGTCCTATCTTTGATGCTTCTTCTGCCAACTTGTTGCTCTTCGCTTGCATATCTTCCAGTTTGTGGGAAAAAGCAGTCAATTGTATATGCAAACGAATTGCACTAGGATTGTTTATTTATTTGTTTGTTTCTCCCTGTTTTAACTAAATCTAGCCTACATAACTGAAATGATTGTGATGATGATGATAATGATAATGATCTCACTGGATTGTCTGACACTGATGTATTGATCTTAGATCATGTTATAATCACGCTTTTAATCAAGCTTATTTCATCAAATGGTTTGATTCTATGCCAATCAAAGCGTTTTTTTTATGTCTATGGGTGTGTAAATCACTTTGATGTTGGTAATTCGAGAATAGTAACCACCTATGCATACACACATACTACATTCATACATTTATAAGTGCTTTCATGTTATATTGCTTTAGTTTTATTTAAGAATGTTGCATACAGAAGATAAATAGAAATAATTAGTTGAAAGCTAAATTTGAATGTATCTGTTCACTTTAACGCACAAATTAGTTTTAACTAGACCCCTAAAAATATTATTCTTTTTAATTCAATTTGATCTTTTCCGTTGATTGATTGCATCGGAGAGTTCGGCCTCTGTTGAGATGTAGTGGACCAAGTGGTCTAGTTGATGACGCTTTGGCATTTAAAACGATGGTTACTAGGTTCTCGGGTCTCTGTGAGAAACACCATCACTCAGTCACTGGGGAATGTAGGAATCTCAAATTGGACGAAATGCGCATCCTGGTGGATTCCACGGCTAATTTACCATCCACCAGATTAGACTCCTAAACCTTGCTTAGCTCTGGTAGTTATAGGCACGGTAGAGAGGGAAGGTTGGGCATAAGGCTAGGAACCCCACTCCGTGAGAAACAAACACCATCGGTACTGCAACTCTAAAGCTAAATCTTGAAACCCCATGTTCCAATGCGGAACGAATTTGGGTTAAAAGAGACTTATGTATGTATTGAAATATAAAAATACAAAGAGCTATACTGTTTGCAGAGATTGTTCCCTGATGTTTTTCACGTTTGCGATAAAAATTACACTGGAAGCATGTATGAAAGTAAAGTGTGTAAGATTGAATTCCTGGGGTGGGGAGACTGCGGCTCATTGGTCTAGACGCCCTACTTCCAGCTTATTGGATCGCGGGATTGTACTCTGCTGCACGCACCAAGATTTAGACATCTAGGTAGTATTACTGGCTCTGTCACAATAGATGTGGCCCATTGCCAACTGCCATGAGATTGTAAGTGATTGCTGAATAACACTTCATATTTCTAATGCCTTATCTCGAAATAAAGAGTTTCTTCACGAAGACAATGATTTCTATGCTGTAGTGTGGTGAGAGCTGGCTGCTAGCCAAAGTTGGTAGACAGTAATTGACGTCAGTGTTTATGTCCCCAATATTGGTCGTGAGAAAATGAGAACAAAGACTTTGCGTAGGCGGATACAGTTAGCATATGGATGATCTGACACAGCCACAAAGAGATGCAAGGTTAACTTCCTGTGAGAAACAATCAATCAAGAGATTGTATTTTCTACTAACAATAATCTACAATAATGTACATTAAAATCTATAAATGTGTTGATTTTCCTTAATAAACGATCTGTTGCCAGGCCCTTGTCTTCTGTTGTTACAGTAGTATGCTATATCAAATCACCTTTCAAGAGAACACAAAGTTCACATTTTCATCGTGAGATGTCTTCATCCTTACTTTTTTTGTCTCTCTTCACCATCTTCCATTATCGTTGGTATATGGGTTTTCTGCCTTTCACCTTCTTTGTCTTTCTCTAAAAAATCATCACTGTCGAATTAGTCCGATTTAGGACCAATTTTGCTTCTTTGAAATCAAGCTATTAGCATTATGCTGACGTTTTCAACCTCTGGAGCTTGTACTGAATCGGAAATTGGGTTCCATGGGAACAGTTGCATTGGCATTCCAGGCTACAAATTTATACATGACATGAACTTAAAAGTTTAAGATGGAGTCACTTTGAAAATTCATCCTACAAATGATGGTGGCAGTTCTTGTCGACCTATTAGTTAGAGAACCATTGAAGACCAAGGATTACTGGATAGTTGTTTCGTCCTAGTTTTGTTCTCTACCGCAGTATACATTCGCCGGACTTCGAACCTAGTACTGCCTGTCTACAAGTCAGTCTCATAGACCATTCAGCCACTGTGACCTGCGACTCAATGGCCAGCCCAATGAATCCCAACTTTCTACCAATTCATGATTTTTAGCGCGACTGGTACCAGCCAATGTCGTCGCTGGCGAGTATTTGTCTTCAAGCCCAACTTGATCTCTATCCCATTGATGATGACTTCTCGCTAGAATTGCTGTCCTACTTCCGAAGAATTCGAAACTAGAACGAAATAGCCATGCAGTACTCCTATCAACTTTTCAGTAATTCTTTTTAGGTGATATCCATCCGTGATCGAACTTGATACGAATCAAATTCCTGCAAATTAACTCTTGGATATCGTGCTATATCCATAATTTAGTTAGAAAATAAATGATTTTGACAACATCACTACTTTTTTGTTCACTTAACACCGAATCATTCGCATCGAAGTTCCGATAGAGAGATATATGCGCGCAATAAATTGTCAGTAGAATACATACTTTATGATTATAGTAGTAATAATAATAATTATTATTATTGTTATTATGATCGTTTTAACATCATATTTCACTTAAGGTAGGAAGTTAGTATTGAGTGATCTGCGTTTCTCTACTGTCTTACTTCTTCTGTTTTTGACATCAGTTCTTCTTCTTCTTCTCATAGAGAGAATAGTCGGCTGTTAATTGCGCGCACACACACACACATGCACACAACGTGTTGTCTTTCTTATAGTTTTTTGCTGTCTTTTCGCATTTAACACCGTTCGATCGGATTGATTTTGTGATCATACACCCACCCTAACAAGTGTATGTCTGTATAATGCATTTTCAGTGAATCATTAGCTATTATATGTGTATATATATTACAATAATTGGATTAGTGCCAAACAAATTTTGTTTTACATGTTTTTTCAAATTATTGATCTACACATAAATTTATTGAAATCATCCAACTGTCTCGAAAATTACTAATCCTGCTTCTTTTGTGATGATCGCGTGAGCGAGTGAGTGAGTGATTGAGGGAAGAGGAGGAGGAGGAGGAGGGGGAGTGAGTGAGTGAGTGAGAAGCGATAGTTAGTTTCGGCGTAAACTGAGGAGCGATGTCAATTTAAATATGTTTGAAGTGAAGTGAAGAAAGAGGCGGTTATTTTAAGCATTGTAATTTTCTTTTTTGTGTGTGTGGCTTTTTCTGCTTTGTCTCGTGGTTACTTATAGATCACATACACTGTGTGTTACCTTAGCTTTTAGTGTTAAAAGGTATCAAATTCCCATGCTATTCGACTTCTTAATACTATTATGGATAAGATTTTATTTTGATAAATCACACAGTGTCTGTTGTACAGTAATATTAACTGATGCGACCACGTTTCGAGCACAAATTATTGCCGCTCATAATCATATCAAGTCACTCACTCACACAAGTTTTTTCCTTCGTTTATATACATGTGTGGAATCGATTAGATATTGGAATAAAAATCAATATGAGATAATGTACATTCAGAAATAATAGTACGAGTGTCATTAATCCATTGCAATTAGATGGGAATTACGACGAGTGTTTTTATATTCATAATAACAGCATAACATCAGCAGCTGAACATGTCAGTAGATTATATGACTATAAAAACACTCGACGTATTTCCCATCTGATTGTAATTGATCAATAACACTCGTATTACTATTATTTCTGAATGTACATTATCCCATATTGATTTTTATTCCAATATCTAATCGATCCACACATGTATATAAATGAAGGAAAAAGTTGTGTGAGTAGTGACTTGATATGATTATGAGTGGCGATAGTTTGTGCCTAAAACGTCATAAGTTAATATTACTGTACAACACTCTGTGATTTATCAAAATAAAATCTTATCCATAATGGAGTTATGCTCTACCACCACAATGCCCAAGTTTTATACTTATTCTCAATGCTAATGATATAACTAACCAACCAACAAACAACAACAACCAGCACCAACCATTATTAACAGAATACATTCGAAAGAGGTCACTTCCTTCACTCATCATCTAGGGAACATTGTTTGAACTACATGCGATAGCCCAGATGAGGATATCAAGGCCAGCCAGACAGGATGAGAGAAGCAAGACAAACCTGCATCACTCTGAAATCAGTTTAGAAATCCTCTGCAGTGCCTAAGCATCAAGAACAAAATTCGGATTTACAACACCAATGTTAAGCCAGTCAGTTCTTCTAAATGGTTCAGAAACAAGTTGGAGACTTCAGTCGACAGTTGCCGCCTTCTCTGGCTCCATACTGAAGATCAGACGGCCAGCCAGAAATAATTAGCAATAAGCAACTCTAGGAACGAACCGGTCAAGAAGGTATAGTTGAACAACTATGCAGAAGGAAATGGAGATGGATTTGGACACACACTGAGGAGACCGTTGAATGACATCGCACTTCAGTGGAACCCGAGAGGGAAACGACGAGTGGGTGGAGAGGGTGACATGAAGGAGGAGGAGGAGGAGGAAGTGCAAGGAGAAGATGAGAGACTAGGTGCAATCGTGGGACTGGTTAAAAAAGACCACAGAGAATACGGAAAAGTGGGAATGTGTTGTTAAAGCCCTATGTTCCAATCGCAACCCACAATGATAATAATCTCAATATTTCTTGTTAGAAACTAATTTCAGGTTGGGTTTCATCATTGAAAGTTATGTGTAACTGACTGGCAGACTCACTGACTGAGTTTAAACACGGAACTTTACACAGAAGTACAACAGTTTCCAGTTGTCACACTTCTTGTGGCATAGATTGGATAATGCGACAAACATCGAGCAATGAGGAAACAGGCATAAAATGGACTCACACAAAACACTTGGAGGATCTGGACTTCGCCGATGATATATGTCTGATTTCCCACAAACTGGAAGATATGAGAAGTAACAAGTTGGCAGAAAAAGCATCCAGAGGAGATAGGACTTCAGATGAACATAGAGAAAACAGAGGTAGGTGATGAAGATTCCTGGGCGACACCACCACCAACAGCAAAAACAACAACAGACAACAATTAGCCAGCATAAATGGGAGAAATCTGAAAGAAACAACCTCTTTCACCTACCTACCTGGGAAGCATCGTTTCAACTACAGGCGGACGGAACTGACGAGGATATCAAAGCAGCAAGAATCGGAAAAGCAAGACAAGCTTCCACTACTCTCAAGTCTGTGTGGAGGTCAACAGCACTCAGAATCAAAAATAAGATCCGGATTTTCAACTCCAATGTGAAGTCAGTCCTACTCACTATACGGATCAGAGACTTGCACTGCGCGTCATAAAGAGCATCTGAAACAAATTACAGACCTTCATTAACAGCTAGTTGTCTTCGCTCAATACCACTCAAGATCAGATGGCCGGCCAGGAAAGATCAGCAACAGAGATCTCTGGCAATGAGCGAACCAACCGAGCAGGCACCGATTATGAAACAAATAGGCAGGAAGAAATGGAGATGGATTGGCTGGCCATACTCTGAGGAGACAATGCATCAAGTGACATCACTAGACAAGCCATTGCTCGAGTGGAACCCGAAGAGGAAACGGCGAGTTGGTCGTCAGTGCGAGGGTGGGTGACTTGGAGGAGGTCATGTGAAGAGGAGATGAAAGCGTGTGGACAGACGTCGGTCGGTCGGTCGGTTTTCGACATAGAACTTTGCACATATGTGCGGCAGTTCAAGTCGCCACAATCTATGTAGCACGCAAAGCAAGAGAAGGAAGTAGAAGAAATGCATAATATAGACAGTAAACAGAGGTGTGAGACAAAGGAATAGTAATAACGGAGAACAAAACAGTTTAATTGGAAATCATAAGTCACAAGGAGTGGATGCATCTGCGCCACTGAGAACGATTTTGAGCCATGTCACCAATTGTTTCCAACCATTGGTTTTTACCATCCCGAGGACCCCAACCAGGAAGTCTACATCTTCCTACGTGGCTTAGATTAACTGTTGTAGATTTCATTGATTGGTGCCATGTTTTCGTTTGACCGCCGCTAGCTCTTTTCCAGCCTGGCCCTATATCAGCTAACATTGCCCGTCGAGGAAGGCGATGACTAGGCATACGTAGCACATGTCCTAACCATCTCAGTCGAAGTAATTTCACCGTTTCGTCGATTGATTTCCCCGCCTTACCTAGCACTCGACGCCTAACCTCAATATTGCTCACCTTATTATACCACTTCACGCGGGAGATAGAACGCAGACACCTATGATCGAAGACAGCTAATCTTTTCATGTCTTCTGCTCTCAATGGCCAGGTCTCACAGCCATAAAGGAGGACGGAGCGGACTGTTGAGCAGTACACACGCCCTTTGGTCGATAGTCGGATATCGCGTCTACGCCAGAGACGGCGAAAACTGGCGAATGCGAACCTAGCCCTCTGTATTCGTGCTGAAATTTCGTCTGAGATCAACCCGTTGGGGCTGATGGTACTTCCCAAGTAAGTGAAGCGGTCAACGTGTTCTACCACTTCACTTCCTATTTCTAATCTAGGGGTCGATGAAGTCCAATCCTGCAGCATCATCTTACATTTTACAGGGGCGAATCGCATGCCAAACATACGGAGATTGTTGCTCAGGGTGTTCAGTAGACTCTGCATTTTGTCAGAGTCCTCGCCTAGAAGGACTATATCGTCCGCATATTCTAAGTCAACGAGATTATTCCCTGGTAGCAAGTCAATCCCTGAGTCGCTGAAGTGTGATAGGGTTAAGTCCATTAGTACGTCTATGATGAAATTGAATAGGAATGGGGATAATGGGCATCCTTGACGGACGCCACTAGTCGTCACCACTTCAGATGACAACTCGCCATAAGCCCTCACCTGGCTGCATGAGTATGAGTAGAGTGCCTTAATCAGTGCAATGTATTTTCTTGGCATTCCCTTTACAGCCAAGCATCGCCAGAGAACCTCCCGGTCGACAGAATCGAATGCCGCCTTTAGGTCAAGAAATATAATGATTGTCGGACGCCGGTAGGAATGCCTATGTTCTAGAATCTGTCGAAGGGTGAAGATGTGATCAATACACCCTCTACCTGGCCTAAAACCTGCCTGGTTTTCTCGTGTTTGTGTCTCCCGAGCACCACTTAGTCTACGCAGTATTATTGAGCCTAGGATTTTAGATACTATATTAGTCAAGCTAATCCCTCTGTGATTATCACAAGACGACTTGTCCCCCTTCTTGTATATCGGGATGATCAGTGACTTACACCAACCCGATGGGACTTCCTCTGATTCCCAGACGCTGCCTAGAACCTCCGTTAACGCAGACAGTAAACTGTCTCCTCCGTACTTAAATACCTCTGGAGTCAATAAATCAGGTCCCGCTGCTTTGCCTAGCTTCAGATTGGTGACAGCTTTAGTAACCTCAGTTAAGGACGGAGGACCTGTGTCTATCTCCCATTCAGGGAGGTGTTGGATGTCCGGCAGGTTAAGTGTGGCTGTGGGCCAATTAAACTGCTCCTCATAGTGTTCTTTCCAGCGCTCCAGACGTCTATCCTGGGAGCTAATTATGGTGCCATTTTTCTCGGAGATTGTTTCGCTTATCATTTGCCTTTTACCACCTGTTTCCCTGATAAGCCTGAATAGTTGTCTGGTGTTGCCTATCGCCGATGCTTTTTCCATCTCTTTCGCCTTTGTCAACCACCACTGTTCACGGTCCTTGCGGAGACTTTTCGTAAGTTTCTTTTTGTGCAGCTTTCGCTCCTCATTGAATTCGGAGCTCGCCGGTATAAGTCTTCTAGCATCTATCAGTTCGGATGAGGCAGTCGAAATCCAATGGTTTTTACTCACCTTTGGATTTACCTTATTCACAGCTTTTACAGCTGTATCTATGGCTGACTGAATATTCTTCCAGGCTTCTTCAGGGTGAGCGCAGCTGTCGAACTCAGATATGTGTTTAGCTAGTTCTTCCTCAAATAGGGACTTAGTTCCCTGGTCGAGCTGGGGACGTGATGGGTTTACCGCCAGCTGTTTCCTACGTCCGTTCAGTCGTAAGCACACACGAGCGCGGACCAGTGCGTGATCGGTATCTACACACGTGTTCCAGAAGGAGCGACAATCTCCTACCGACCCACGCCAACGATAGCTTATTGCTATGTGGTCTATTTGTGTCCAGCGTTGATTTGATGATGGGGGTCGCCAGGTCAAACAGTGTCTCTCCTTGTGTTTGAAGTTAGTGCTTACAAGATACAAATGATTATCTGAACAGAACTGTAGGAGACGGTCACCGTTGTCGGTTCGCTGGCACGGAATTCCGTATGTGCCACCGACATTCTTCTCAGATTGACACAATTTCCCTACTTGAGCATTAAAGTCACCAGCTAAAACGACTATATCTGAGCGTCTAGCCTTTCGCAGCAAACTAGACAGCTTTTGGTAGAACTCATCCTTCGTTTCATCCGAACTGCAGTCAGTGGGGGCGTAGGCGGAGATTACGAAAAGGCATCGGCGAGTAGTGCAGTCCTTTCTCCTTTTCACTGATCCGTTCAGACGGACAGCACACATTCGGCTATCTACCGGGATCCAGTCAAGTAATGTCTTTTCTGCTCTAGTACTTAAAGCTATCCCAACACCAGCTAATCCTCGTGAGCTAGCCGTCGCATCTCCTGACACCCTCAAGGTGAATTTTGCAGATTCATCCTGTTGGCCAGGTGGGGTTAGGTGAATAACCACACTTGGGTCTTGTATGCGTGTTTCTGAAACACAACATACATCAATGGCTCGGGATGCCAGAGTCTTGGCTAGTGATGCTTGTTGTCCTATTTGGCAAAGTGTCCTAACATTAAATGCTCCTATATAAAATTGGTGGCGTGGTTTTAGGAGACCATCGGTGGTGGCTTTTTGGCTTCCATCGTTATCAGTGCACACAGAGTGAAGAGGAAGTGAAGAGCCAACAAGTAGAGGAGTTGCATTGGTAGAAGGAAGGCAAGATAATAGAGATGAAGATGAAGACAAAGATGAGCGAGGATTAGAGAGGTTTCGCGTGCACTTCGGATTGTGAGGGCGATTGTTACTTCCCGGCTGCCCACACCGTGGAAGTTGGTTGCGTGACCGCAGAGCCCAGGGGACAACTGCTTGAGGCCGGTCACACACGGCCTGTTTTTGTTTGTTCTTTTTTATTTGGTGTGTCTCAGTAGCGTATTTATCACTTCTGCCCTGTGACACGGCAGCAGAAAGCGCGGTCGTTGTTAATCCGGGCCCCGACCGATCCGGCATGATATTTTGTGATTTATTTGAAGTCATAGGATTGGATTGGGTAACTGCTTTTAGTCTAACTGCTATCCAAACAACCTTTCTGGCATGGTAGGACCTGCAGGAACATAAGTTCCAGCCAGTATAGCTTGTTGGGTCATTGCAGTGTTCAAGCCCGACCACCACGTCAAGGTAGCAGCTTTCGGTCGGGGGGCAGACGTGGAGCCAGATGAAAACTCTAGCAGAGAACCGAACGCAATGGAGACGCACGGCTTAATCCCTATGTTCCTCTAGGAATTAAAAGAAAAAATAATAATAATAATTTAGGCATACAAAAGAGAGGAAAAAAGATATTCAAAATAACTACGATGACCAGAAATGTACGGGGGAAGGAATAGTAATATGGAAAAACATGAAGATAAAGCGGATGTCAGGCAATGCAAAGGGTTAACGCATCTGCGTTATTGAGAACGATTTTGACTAATATCGATAATAGTCTCCAGTCATTGATGAATATAATCCTGAGGACTTCAACCAGGTAGTGTGTGGTTTGCTCAAATCAATCAGTGTATTATTTCATGGATTGATGTCGAGTTTTGGTTCAGTCAAGTCTAACCATATGTCTTGGTTTGCACAACACGTGTCTTAGTCATCTCAATCCACTTAGCTGCACAATTTCCTCAATTGACTTTCGTTCCTTATCTATTACTGTGCATGCTTAACCTGATTACTGCTCACCATATTATACCACTTAACAGAGAAGATAGGGCGCAAACATCTGTGGTGAAAGATAGTCAGCCTTTTCGTATATTCCACTCCCACTGGACTATTGAGTCAGTCGGATTTCAGTGGCTGAATGGCCTACGACCTTGCTTTGTGTAACCGGGATGGTCTTGGGTGGTTCGAACACTGGCGGTTGGGTACATCATATTCAAACATGATTAGTCAGCATACTACAGACAGATTATTTAAAATTGATTATATTGACCGGAATAAACCATTGTGATAATTCTTATTTGCTCTGGTGGTGTACATGTATGTAAAGACGGATTATTCGTGTTAAAAGAAAACTTTGATACTCTTTTCTGATATACACATACACACACACACGTAATATGAGTCATTTTACTTATCTAGATTACGCATTCGTGTAACCCTGATAATCAAAGTTGACAAAATTCATCCATACATCATCACATATAATACGGGTTATAATATAAAATCTGTCAATAATACCGTTGATTACAAAAGGTCAAAGGTGAAGACAATTACTCATCGAAGAAGACATTACGAAGTGGTCAAAATATGTCGTGACATGGTCGGAGTTAGAATTCATTGGTCATTGGATCGGATTCCAGTGGCTTTGTAACCAGAATGTCCTGAATTCGAACCCTGGTGGTGGGTACGTACCACTGAAGAGTTCCAAACAAAGACGAAACAGCTGTCCAGTACTCCCTGCAGGTTTTGCAATGGTTTTCTAACAGGTGTCGGCTCACGATGAAATTCCCCAAGCAACCAAACAAAATGCCTGCAAACCAATACTTGATAATAATATCGTTTTTTACGAGCTGATCACGGATTGACATCCATTAGAGAACCATTGAAAACCAACTGGGAGTACTGAACAGCTGTTTCATCCGTCCTAGTTTGGGAATCATTGGTAGTACGCACCCACTGGTTTTCCAACTGATATCAATCCGTGATCAAACTCGTAAAAACAAAACTAATCCTTACAAACCAACTCTTGAAAATTATTCTGATGCTCGCTAGTGACTTGTTACAGGACGGAATTTCCTGAAGTTCCAGTGAGTAGTTTTGACCAGTGAGGTCCCTCCAGTCAAGTGTAAGGAAGAAATAGCGAAACGAGTTTCTGAGGTCGACAGCAGGACTTCCCCCGAGGTAGCCTGGCACAACATACAGTTAGCTGTAGACACAGCTGTTAATAAGCTAAAACCCAAAGTTAGTAAAAGCCTTTGGATCACTACCGCCTCATCCGAACTGATTGACGCAAAAAGACTGATTCCAGCGAGCTCCGATTATGATGAGGAGCGAAAGGTACTTAAACGAAGACTAACAAAAAGTCTTCGCAACAACCATGAACAGTGGTGGGCGACGAAAGCGAAAGAGATGGAAAAGGCATCAGCGATTGGCAACACCAGACAACTATTTAGGCTTACCAGGGAAACAGGTGGCAAAAGGCAAGTGATAAGTGAAACAATTTCGGAGACAGAATCCGGTGTGAGGTAGGATGTTCCACTGATGACATTGTATGGTGGTCGCGCTAAATCACGAATTGGTGGAAGTTAGAATTCTTGGGCTGACTGTCTAGTCAGGTTCCTGTGGCTGAACGGCATATAAACTAGCCTTGCTACCGGAAAGTCCTGAGTTCAAACCCTCTGTGTGGGTGCATACTGCCGATAACTCCCAGACCAGCTGTTCAGTACTCCCAGCTAGTTTTCAATGGTTCTCTAACTGATATCAATCCGTGATCATCTTCTAAAAAAGAGACAAATCTAATCCCTACAAACCAACCATTGAAAATAATATCATTTGCTTTGCAAGTTGTTTTTTTCGTGAAAAAAGAAAATTCACAATCATTTGATCGTTTTTCTTATTTTGATAGACGACAGTTGATCTTGTAAAAACTTGGTTCAAGGGAAAATTGTGAATTTGAATGTAGTACAGAATGTATGCTGCTCTATTCCACCTTGTTAATTCCTTCTCTGTGCATAGCATTGACCTTTTTTTCTATTTAAGGATAGTATTCATTCTGCTGTTTGTGCGTTCGTGTGTGTGTATGTTTCTTGTAATGCATGATTATAAACGATGTGGTTAATTTTTAAGGGGGGAATTTCCAGGTTATTTTTATCCGCTACTTCTCACTTCACTACTGACTTTTAATAGACTTTCCAGTTTCTCTGTGTTGACCTGTATACTGATCGTAGCCTTGGTTTTTTTTAGCGCATTTTGGCCTTAATGCGATCATAGACGACACACAAACAAGCACATACACACTTACGTACGTACACACGCACATTTGTTACATATATGTTACAAATTTTGGCTCGATACTTCTACTTATCAGTATGTAGTTAGATAGTTAGTTAGTTAGTCAGATAGTTAGTTATTCTTTGATAGACACAAATGAACATGTGTTTTTGCAAGGGGAAAAAGAAAGAAAATTAATGATCACGAGTATAATATTAATTGTAATCTGTAATTGTCTGTTTTCTCTTTCGCTAGACATTATATTACTTCAGTTAGTATATTACGTACATTATACTAGCTGGTGAGCCTTCGTTATTGCTTCCTATCGTCACTACTTCTAATACACTTTACTTACTGATTGTCTGATTGACTAACTGACTGGTGGAAGCAGATTGCAGCTTAATGGTGTGCGTGTGTGTGTGTGTGTGTGAATAATTGTAGTTCTACACTAAATAAAATCATAATGTATAATGAGCTGTACTGCACACAGCATAAATGATTATTTTCTTCTTGTTGGTTTCTTACTCTCACGCACGCACGAACACACGCACACGCACATGTACACAGAGAGACACATACAAATGGGTATTTATTAACTTTAGTATATCTCATTTTGTGTCTATCCGGATTCAAGGATATGCAAGCAAATGGTGGTTTTTGTTGTGATGATAAACTTCATTTGATCGACGCTCTTCTTCAAGTTGTTCTTTTTTTTCTATTTTTTGGAAGATTTGATTGATTTCAACTTGATCAGCAGTTAACTTCAATTAGAGAACTGTTGAAAACCAGCAGGAAGTAGTGGTGGACAGTTGTTCCAGTCCAAGAGTGAGTATAGGACCCCTCTTCACTAGTAGTAGTAGTAGTAGTGTAACAACCGAAGACAAGGGCCAGGCAACAGATCGTTTATTAAGGAAAATCAACACATATTTATAGAAATAAATGTACATTATAGTAGATTATTGTTAGTAGAAAATACAGTCTTTTGATTGGTTGTTTCTCACAGAAAGTTAACCTTGCATCTTTTTGTGGTTGTGTCAGATCATCTATATGCTAACTGTATCCGCCTACGCAAAGCCTTTGTTCTCATTTTCTCACCACCAATATTGGGGACACAAACATTGACGTCAATTACTGTCTACCAATTTTGGCTAGCAGCCAGCTCTCACCACAATAGTAGTAGTGGTCACCTACGACCCAACTAGGGATCGAATCTAGGATATTCAGAATACAAGGCCAGCCCAATGACCATTCAGTGATTGGGATGAAATACAATAGTCCATCAATTTTTTACTTCTGCCAATTGCCGATATTTATAGCACTACTGCTTTCCGATGATATCGGTGAGTGTTTGTCCTCACGTATAGACACAACTTGGTGTACCACTCCGCTGGTCACGTCTTCCCACTAGGACTTTAGACAACTTCACCCTGTAGTCGGTCATTGGTGAGCAGAAGTTACTTTTTTTTGTTCCTTCACGTTCCCAGCGGAACAAGCTAGAAGCTTGAAGTTTCTGTAGCAGTGTCACTTTTTACAGGATGGGGTTGCTAGCCTCATGCCCAACCTTTTCTCTTTACCAGGTTTAATTCTGGCTTAGCTAGGTAAATGAGTGAAGGAGTGTGTTAGCGGCCGGGGATCAAACCCCGGACCATATGCATGGTCGGCGAGCGTCCTAACCACTGTGCCACCGACGCACTAAGCAGGAGTTACTGCTTTCTGTCTACTCTACTAGAGAGAGAGAGAGAGAAACATTAAATCTGAAATATTGAAAGTAAAGTTGAATGTCGTTGCTTCTATTATTCTAATTGACTTATTATTGCATACATTATAAGCGATTTTATTCTCGCGGTAGTCGTCTCCTTCTTATATATGCACAGAGAGAGAGAGAGAGAAAGAGAGAAAAATACAAATCTCCATTTATTTACTTCAGTTATACGTCATTTATGTGACAAGAGAATGTGCAAGCCAATAGTTGTTTTTTTATTGTGGTAAAATGTTTCAGTTGATTGACGTATATTTTGTTTTATTTGTTTGTTTGTTTTTTTCGATTGCATAGTAATTGCAAATATCAAAATCTTCATTATTACATTTTAAAAAATCTTATTATTAACTGGAATTCAAATCTTTTTTAGCATTCGCTAACCTACCTAATACTCGACATCTAACTTGAATATTTCTCATTGTATTATACTACCTGACACGAGAGATAGAACATAAACACACCTGTGATCGAAGACAACTAACGGGCCTTCTCATATCTCACGCTTTTATTGGCTGTTCCATAAAGGGGGATAGAGCGAACTAATATATTAGTAAAACTTGGGCACTGTGGTAGTAAGCAATTCCATATTAGTTTGTTTATTAGATGTATCACACAGTGAAGAAACAGTATTATTGCACTGGATGACGTTTCGAACAAAATTTATTGTGGCTCATAATCATATCAATTATAATCACACGAGTTTGAAACTTAAGTTTTATAGTTTTCTTTGTCTTCTCCTATTTGTCCTAGGGGTAGTAGAATTTTCCAGATATCTGGGACAGGTGTTGAATCATTCCTATTACATATATTTGCAGTTGATTCTATAATGAAGCTTCCCTTATCAATCTCTCCCTCCACCCTGTGACAGATTTTAAAACTGTCATCTTATCCCATCCTATTGTATAGTTGTGCGTAACTGCATGTAGTGAGTGCTATAGCTGAACTATCCTCTAGATTTCTTATCTTATTCGGGTGAACCAATCTAGATTTTGCTATGTTTTTATGTTTGGCTAGTCTGACTGACCCTGTTCAGCTAGTTTGACCAATGTATTTGACCTGACAATCATTGCAGGGTATTAGATAAACTGAATTGTTTTGTTTTAAAGGCTCCACAGGCATGATCCTTTAACCGACAAAGCTTGTTTCTAATTGAGTTTGTGGGTGGTTTGAATGCCACTTTAATTCCTGCCTTGTTAAGAATTCTGCGTAAGGTTTCCGAGGTTCCTTCCTTGTATGGAATTACTACTGATGATTTAGATTACTTATTGTTGGTATCTTCAATAATATTATTATTGTTATTATAATTATAATCATTATTATTATCCTTATTATTGTTATCATTATTATTATTATCACTATCGCTACTATCATTATTTATTTTATTTTTACATTTCCTTACATATTTCCTGACTAATTTATTAAGTTTCAAGGCTTCTTTTATACGTATCACTTCCTGTCTTAGATTTTCCTTGGTACTACTTAGTTTTTGTGCTCTGTCACTTAAATATTTCACCAATCCTATTTTTACTGACATAGAATGAGATGATCGGAAGTCCAAATTTCTGTTTGAGTGTGTGGGTTTTCTGTAAATACTAGTGTTTAACTTCCCATCTTTCCTTTTCACGTTGCAATCTAATCTACCACTACGACAAATAGGAGAAGACAAAGAAAACTATAAAACTTAAGTTTCAAACTCGTGTGATTATAATTGATATGATTATGAGCCACAATAAATTTTGTTCGAAACGTCATCCAGTGAACAATAATACTGTTTCTTCACTGTGTGATACATCTAATAAGCAAACTAATATGGATAGAGCGTACTGTTGAGCAGTACACACGCCCTCTGGTCCACAGCCGGATATCACGTCTACTTAGCCAGAGATGGCGTAAACTGGCATATGCCAAACAAGCCTTCTGTATCCGTTCTGAGATTTTGTCAGCGATCAACCGCTCTGGGCTGGCTGATGCAACTTCCCTAATAAGTGAAGTGGTCAACGTGCTCTGCCACTCCACTCCCTATTTCTAAGCTAGGAGTCAATGTAGTCCAATCAGTCCTGTAGCCTCATCATCTTACATTTGACAGAGGGGTCGAATCGCATTCCAAACATTCGAAGATTGCTGCTCAAGGTGTTCAGAAGGCTCTGCTCTATTTTGTCAGCGACTTCACCTAGTTGGAAGAACTGTATCATCCACATATTCTAAGTCAACTAGATTATTCCCTGATGGTGACAAGTTAATCCCTGAATGTCGCTGAAGTCAGTTAGTGTTAAGTCCATTAGTACATATATGATGAAATTAAACAGAAATGACGACAGTGGACATCCCTGACGGGCACCACTAGTTCTCATCACTTAAAAAGGCCACACTCCGTAGGCTGTCACCTGGCTGCATGTGTTCGAGTAGACAGACTTGATCAGTGCAATGTATTTTCTAGGGATTCATTCTCTTTACAGCCAAACATCTTCATACTACCTCTTGGTCGACGGAATCGAATGCTGCTTTCAGGTCAAGAAGTGTGACAATTGGTGAGCACTGGTGGATATATGACTATGTCCCAGAATCTGTCAAAGGCTGAAGATATAATCAATACACCCACTTCGTGGTCTGAAGCCTGGCTAGTTTTCTTGTTTTTCTTTTTCTCCGAACACCACTTAATGTACGCATGATTATTGAGCCTAGAACTTTAGATACCATATTGGTGAAGCTGGTCCCCACTGTGATTATCACAGGAAGACTTGTCTTCCTTTTTGTATATCGGGATAATCAATGACTTACACCAACCCAACGGGACTTCCTCTGATTTACAGACACTGCCTAATACCTCAGTTAATGCAGACAGAAAACTTAAACACTTCCGGAGTCATTCCATCAGGTTCCGTTGCTTTGCCTTGTTTCAGACTAGTGACAGCTTTAGTGATCTCAGTTAGGGACTGAGGATCTGTGTTTATATGCCATTCAGGGAGGTGTTGGACACTGAGTAAGTTGAGAGTGGCTGTAGGCCAGTTAAACTGCCCTTGAAAATATTCCTTATGCGTTTACCTGAAATGTTTACTGTTAGTTGATCAAAAGCAATCGACTGGGCACCTCGTCAGTTAGACGTATCTGCAACCTCGAAGGCGTAGGCGTAACATACGACTATCACCCAAGGGACGTTTATACTGCTAAGCAGTTCGCTCCGTCCTTCTCTATGGCTCTGAAACATGGCCAATACGAGTTGAAAACATGAAAAGGTTGACTGTTTTTCATCATAGATGTCTACGATCTCTTTCTCACGTTAGGTGGTATAATAAGGTAAGTAATGTTGACGTTAGGCGTAGAGTGTTGGGCAAAGAGGGAAAATCAATCGAAGAGGCTATAAAGTTACAAAGATTGAGATGGCTAGGTCACGTGCTGCGCATGCCTAACCATCGCCTCCCCCGACGGACGGACATTACTAGTTGATATAGGTGCAGGTTGGAAAAGAGTAAGTGGTGGCCAAACAAAAACATGGCATCAATCAATCCATGAAATCCCTGACAGTTAAACTGAGTCAGGTAGGGAGGGAGATGCAGACTTCCTGGTTTGGGCCCGCCCTCGGGGCTCTAAGAATCAATGGCTGGAGACAGACAATAGGTGACATGTCTCAAAATCGTTGTCAATGGCTTACGTAGATGTATTTAGTCTCTGTAATCTTTCATATTCCTTTCTACCATTACTCATTCTGTTTCACTCTTATACTTGTCAAAACTCTATTGATTCTCTTCATCACTCATTTTCTTGTCTACCTTTGTGTGCTATTTGGAAGGTGGCAACTGGAACTGCTGCACTTCAGTGCCAAGTTCTATGTTGAATCCAGCAGTACAGATCTTGGAGTGGTTTCTTGATGTTGTTAATCAACTTGGTTTTCAGACCTTTAGATGGTGGTTAATCAATAATCTGGTTTTGATTCACAACTTCAACTTGACACATTATACACAAATACGCACACATGCATACATACATACATCAGTGCAATATGTTAGTGTAATCTTTTTTGTATTCATTTCTATGCAGTATTTTCATTTTCAAAGGTATCTTCATGGGCTTAATCATCACATATCATTGTTGTGTTAACGTGATTTATTATTCGAAAGTTATTCATTCACCAGGTTAATAATTCACTAGTTTCTCATTTAATATAAATTTCAATAATACCAAGTTATTAACCAATTTTGACAACTTTGATACGTATGTGTATATATACAAATACACATATACAACAAGTGTAGGTTAACACTCTTTTCTTTAGTATAACGTATAGGTATTATATATAGTTTATATTATACACAATGATCATTTGTTTTCTTGTGTCAAATGCATCTTTTATTCGCCAATTCTTCTTATTCATCCTGATTTATGGTGTCATTGTATAGTCGCATATTTGTGTGTCTCTTTGTGTTTGTGTGTTTGACTATTAGCGTCTCTAATAATTGGGTTTTCGCCTACCTTTTGTATGTATTTCGTTCGACTGAATTCTATCTCTATCTATAGGACTGACTTGAAACATTGTCATCATATGAGTTATACCTGTGTGTATGTGTGTGTGTGACCTACATTCATTGCTTTTTATAATTTTGACTCTGAAGTTAGTGTTTTTTTTTTAGGCAGTATAACATTACTTATGCGTCGGTGGCACAGAGGTAGAATGCTCGCCACCCACGCCATAGGTGGTTCGGGGTTCGATCCTCGATCGGTACACTCCCTTACCTCACTAAGCCATTAATAAGACTGGTAAACAGGGAAGGTTGAGCATGAGGCTAACAACCCCACCTCCATCCCGTAAGAATAAACACTACTGCTACCGAAACTACAAGCCTCTAGCTTGAAGCCCTACGTTCCAACAGGAACGTAAAGGAATAAAAAAATAACATTACATTATTTTGTGTATGCCAATAGAGTGAAACTTACTATTATTATTAGTGTTAGATAAGGAGGGTTATTCCCAATCAAAGAGGTTTTGAATCTACATCAGTTAAAGTGGCTAGGGCACGTGATCCCAATTCCCTCGATCTACAGTGTTAACTGCCATTATTTTTATTATTGTATCCTTTAATTCCTAGAGGAACATACGGCTTCAGCCGTGCGTCTCCATTGCGTTCGGTTCTCTGCTAGAGTTTTCACCTGGCTCCAGGTCTGCCCAAACAATTTCATTTTCTCTTCACATGACCTCCTCCAAGTCACCCACCCTCGCACTGACGACCAACTCGCCACTTCCCTTTCGGGTTCCACTCGAGCAATGGCTTGTCTAGTTTGTTTGAGATGCTCTTTATGAGGTGCAGTGCAAGTCTCTGATCCGTATAGTAGCAGTGACTGACTTCACATTGGAGTTGAAAATCCGGATCTTATTTTTGATGCTGAGTGCTTTTGACCTCCATACAGACTTGAGAGTAGTGAAAGCTTGTCTTGCTTTTCCGATTCTTGCTTTGATATCCTCGTCAATTCCGCCGGCCTGTAGTTGAAACGATGCTTCCCAGGTAGGTAGGTGAAGGAGGTTGTTACTTTCAGGTTCCTTCCATTTATGCTGGCTGATTGTTGTCTGTTGTTGTTGTTGCTGTTGGTGGTGGTGTTGTTGGCCAGGAATCTTCACCACCTCTGTTTTCTCTATGTTCACCTGAAGTCCTATCTTCTCTGGATGCTTCTTCTATCGTCAACTTGTTGCTTTTCGCTTGCATATCTTCCAGTTTGTGGGAAATCAGACATATATTATCGGCGAAGTCCAGATCCTCCAAGTTTTTTGTGTGAGTCCATTTTATGCCTGTTTCCTCATTGCTCGCTGTCTGTCGGATTATCCAATCTACTGCAATCAGGAAAATCATTGGCGATAGTATGGCAGTGTTAACTGCCATAGGATTTGTCAAACTAAAATTTGACATCAATCCATGAAGTGTTTGACAGTTGATTTTAGCCGCCTAGGGAAGTTTAGGTATACTCCGTAGTTACAGTCCTTAGGATGCTAAGAAATAATAAGTTGAGTCTATTTTGTAATGTGGATCAAAATCGTTCTCAATCGCGCAGATGAGATCTCTCATATACATCATAACCTTTCTGGTACTACATTTCTGCACACTAGGGTTCTTTTGAATCTCTTTTGTCTACCTCTCTGTGCTACATGGGGTGTGGCAACTTGAACTTCAGCACTTCTGTGCAAAGTTCTATATTGAAACTCTCAACCTGTCAGTCAGTCAGTCATTCTGTGCATTCTGAGTGGGGCACAGAGCTCCATCAGGTTCACTACCATCACTTGACTTCCATATCAACCTTTGATGCGTCAACTTGTTTAACGTTCGTGTTCTGCACGGTGGCCTGATGTATGACGTCAATTGCATGTCTTCTCATTGTATGTGTATCCTTTCCGTTTCCCTACAGCCTATTTGTTGGAATATAGAGATTGTTGGCTGGTGCTCTGCACTCCCGGAGTTCTTTGTTGCTTGCTTATCCATTCTGACTGGCTATTTGATCATCAGTATTAAGTGAAGAAAGCTGTTAGGCAGAGGAGCCTCAGATAGCCTGTTGGAAATGCTTTTGTTGACATGGGTGCCTCAAAGTCTCTGAACACCATATAAAGGAACCCTGTGACCAACTTGATATTATTGTTGGAAATTCGAATCTACTTACTTGACCTGAGCGAGCTAGTGTTGTAGATCTTCACACTTATTTTAGGCTACATGGACACGGCTGTCTTACTTTCCTAGTCACAGAAAGTCCCGACCGAAAGCTGCTACCTTGACGTGGTGATCGGGCTTGAACACCGCAATGACCCAACAAGCTATACTGGCTGAGACTTATGTCGCTTGAGGTCCTACCATGCCAGAAAGGTTGTTTGGATAGCGGTTAGACAAAAAGCAGTTACCCAACCCAATGCTATGACTCAAAGTAAATCACAAAATATCATGCCGGATCGGTCGGGGCCCGGATTTACAACGACCGCACTTCCTGCTGCCGTGTCGCAGAGCAGAAGTGATAAATATGCTACTGAGACACACCAAATGAAAAACAACAAACAAAAACAGGCCGTGTGTGACCGGCCTCAAGCAGTTGTCCCCTGGGCTCTGCGGTCACGCAACCAACTTCCACGGTGTGGGCAGCCGGGAAGTAACAATCGCCCTCACAATCTGAAGTCACAGAGAGTGCTACTGGATAGATTGCTTTGTAAATGGCATGGGTGTTCTATGATGATTCCTTGACGTTCTAGATCTAGAGCCTCCCGTTGATATCTACATTCGTCGCACAGATGCGTTGAAATGTTTGCAAACGATGCGCCTCCTCCTCAGATCCTTTTTCTCCTGATAATCCAGTTAACAGTTTTGAGAAAAAAACAGTGTAGCTCTATTTCTTGCAAATTTCAGTGCTTCAATCTAATCTCAATTTGCCTATTTACCCACTCTGATTAGTGTTTTGTTTAATGAGGTTCTATTGAGAGAGAGATTAGTTTATTAAAAGCTTTTCAGCAGCAATCTTGTCGATTATCTATCTTTCAATTGATAAGTTGTGTAGGGAGGGGTACTGTAGGTGAAGTGAATAGTTGAATAGTGGTGGTGATGAGTAGTGCTGCACTAACTAACACTAGACAAAGAAGAAAAAAAGTAACGCATAAAGTGCTTTTCATCATGTGACTTTACTTTACTTACTTTATTGTCACTATCCTAACACAATGCACTCATGTCCTCTTCTTCTATCTTACACAGACGTTATACTTACTACTACGTGGGAATAGTGCACACAATGAATTCTGTGATCGTCTTTTATCCAGTATGCGTTTTCATCAATTCATCTTGGAACGTGGTCCACCATTTCGTGTTTGTGATTTATTCGATGAAGAGTACAACTTGTATGCTGATAGTTATTCACTAGGTGGTGATAGTACACTGGCAATGAATGATAAAGAACATGATTATGATATGCTGATGAATAATCATCAATCTGTGTTAACTGGTGGTGGTGGTGGTGGATTATCCCCAGTCACTTCTAGTCTACACTTGATTGAACGATTGAGTACAAAATTGTTGGATAATGTAAGTTGTTGTGATTATCTGTTATTGTTGTTGTTGTTTTTTTTACTTGTTTGCATTTGGGGACTTGCGTGTTTTTGATTATATTACTTTTCACTAATTGTACAATCGTCACCTTGAGCTGCAATCTCCGAATGTTTGGAATGCGATTCGCCCCCTCTGTTAAATGTAAGATGCTACGGGACTGGACTACATTGACTCCTAGCTTAGAAATAGGGAGTGAAGTGATAAAGCACGTTGATTGCTTCACTTACTTGGGAAGTTGCATCAGCCAATGCCAACGGGTTGATCTCTGACGAAATCTCATTATGGATACAGAAGGCTCGTTTGGCATATGCCAGTTTACGCCGTCTTTGTCATAGACGTGATATCCGGCTGTCGACCAACGGATGTGTGTACTGCTCAACAGTCTGCTCCGTCCTCCTTTATGGCTGTGAGACCTGGCCATTGGGAGTGGAAGACATGAAAAGTCCTGCTAGTTGTCTTTGATCATAGGTATCTGCGTTCTATCTCCCGTGTTAAGTGGTATAATAGAATGAGCAATATTGAGGTTTAGGCGTTGGTCGAGTGCTAGGTAAGGAAGGGGAAATCAATGGACGATGCTGGGAAATTACATCGATTGAGATAGTTAGGACATGTGTTACTTATGCCTAGTCGTCAGTTGCTTTCTTCCATGGGCAATGTTAACTGACATAGGATCAGGTTGGAAAAGAGTTAGCTAGTGGTGGTGAAACGAAAACATAGCTGTATAAGTCAATGAAATCCACAACAGTTAGTTTAAGTTAGCCACGTAGGAAGGTATAGACTTCCTGGTTGGGGTCCTCGAGACGGTAAAAACTAATGGGTGGAGACAATTGGTGATATGGCTCAAAATCGTTCTCAATGGCTGGCGCAGATGCATCCACTGCTGGTGGCTTATACTATCTAATAGAACTATATGGTTCTTCGATAATACCATTCTTTTTGCTTCACATCTCTGTTTATTATCTCTGTTTTGCATTTCCTTTTAATTTTTTCTCTTGCTTTTTGTGCTACATTGAGGGAGTGTGGCAACTCGAACTGCTGCACATCTGTGCAAAGTCCTACATTGGAACCAGTCTGTCAGTCACAATCATCAGACTGCATTGCAGTTTTGTCAGATTGTGATCTACAATGTAAAACTCAGGAAATCTTTTAAGTGAACACAGGAATAAGACAAAAGACTACTTTCTATTATCAAGGATATTCTTGATGGTGGTTGGTGGACTGGATTTTATGGCACACCGCGTGTATGAGAAAGAGGTGAGAAGACAATAGTATGTTTGACCAATAAGATGACTCGAGAAGATTTGAAGTTTTCGGACGATTTATGTCTAATGTTCACGCAAACTCGAAGATCTGTAGGTGGGAACCAGAAAATTGTCAGAAGAGACTGAAATTGAAGACAGGACTTCAAGGGAACATAAAGAAGAGAGAGATGTTCAAAACGACCAACCAACCAACAACGGGGTCATTCACTATCAACGGAAGAAATTTGAGAGAGATCACTTCTCCCACTTATTTGCGCCGTTTTAAGTAAAGGCGAAGGCAAGGATTAAGATGTCAAAGAAAGTCAGGCAGGACCATAAAAGCAAGATGAATATTCATTGCTTTGAAATCAGTGTGTGGAAATCTGCTGCAATTGGGCATAAAGAACAAGATTCAGATTTTCGACCCTAATGGCAAATCAATGAGTGCTTGTGTATATATCGTTTAGAGACTTGATGCACGTATCACGAAAAGACAGCAGCAGACTTTCATGAACAGCTGACTGCTCTCTAAACTGAAGATGAGATGCCTAAGCAAAATAAATTAGCAACAAAAAAAACTCTGGTAACGTACCAGTCAAGATCTTATTAGCTTGAAGAAATTTCAGAAGGAAATTTAGACAAAGCAACAACCTGATCGATCACACACTGACTTGTCATAGAAATATATATACAAAATTAATAAAGGGTTAAGAGATGAAGAAATATACTTAGATCAAGTTAAAAGGACATATTGAAGGTCAAAATAACATTGAAGACCACTAAACCAGAGGTTATAGTACATCTGCTACAGTATCAAAACAAAGTTTACCAAGTAAGGTTAAGTGTGATGACGAATTCTTGCTTTGAACGCATGAAGGTGGTTTAAACTTCCTAATTGCCAGCCAGGGCTTCCGCGAACCTTAGGATACGCCCCTATACACACGTTTTATGGATGGATAGCCTTAAAAGATGTGTTAACATCAATTTTATGTCCTGTCTCTGTAAAATGTTTCGCAATAGAGGAGCTAGGTCTCCTGTTCTCACGATTAACGGGTTCTGGGGATTCTATTTGCTTCTGGAGCCATTTAGGAATATGCTCTGAAGCCAGTCCTTACTTGCAGAGATCGATGAGTCCTCCCTATGTATGTGTGTCCACACGTACATTCAAATTGGTAAATACAGTGGGATGTGACATCATTTTTCGCATGTTCAAAGGGCTTAGATAGATATATTGGCTTTACATTCTCAATTATTATGATATTAGCTGCATAAAAAGTCTTTTTAACAGCAGCATTCAATCTTTGTCTAGTTATCTAGCTGCTATGATGCTCCATATAGAAGGAAACTGAGATGAATCGGACACATACTGCGATGACTTTTGAGTGACATCGAGCGGTAGGCCCTTGGGTGAAGGCCTAATGAGAAACACGGTGATTTGGGTGTCCGAAGGTGACATGTAGGTGGGAGATCGTGTGATTTTATTTTGTTTATTTAAAACACAAAACGTGGTACATTATGACAACGAGAAGACGCACCACACAATAATAATAAAACAACAATATAGAAAGAAAGTAGGCAGAAAATTAATAAAGGACTTCATCCACAAAGGAAGCAGCTGTATTTAACAAGATCAAGCAGCATTTGTCGACTTGTTGTCAGAAAGGAAAGAAAGAGGGAAATTGTAGCACGTTCGCCATTGATTGAGTTTATTAGCCATATCCGATAGCGTTTTGAGCCACCGATTCGAGCTATCTTTCAGATCTTAATCAGGAAGTCGTGACTAACTAACCGCTGACGCTAACCTAACATAAATGTCCTTCGTCCCACGACACCAAGTCATGCGCCAATCACCTCTCCGCTTTTCCCATCCTGTCCCAAACAGAGACCTGTACGAAAGCCTCAAGGATGACATTCTTAGCACATGTCGAAGCCACCGAAGTCGGTGATTCCAGATGACGACACTCAATAAATGATGAGCTCCACTGTCTTCAAACACATGCTGTCGGACTTCAGAATTACTCTTACGATGAGGACATCAAACATAGGCAATTCTATGGAAACAGAGATGATCGAATACACAGAGTTGCCTCATATCCTCGACTAGGAGAGCCAGATTT
Source organism: Trichobilharzia szidati (assembly GCA_944472155.2). NCBI lineage: Eukaryota > Metazoa > Platyhelminthes > Trematoda > Strigeidida > Schistosomatidae > Trichobilharzia > Trichobilharzia szidati. The sequence continues at coordinate 115,342,690 of OX235274.1, read as the reverse complement.
CACAGGCGTAGAGCAAGAGACTGAGCGCACGGAAGCGTTGTAAACCCGATCTTTGACAGCCAGACTGACTTCGTGACGGCTCCACACATTTCAACGTATGCCACTCTAGCTATCATGATATTATTGGAAATCTCGTCTGCCACACCTCCGCCAGCACTCACATGACTACCCAGATACATGAACTGATGGACAACTTCAGGCGGTTCACCTGCAATGGTGAGTACACTAGATATCGTGAAGGGAAGATTAGAGCTTATGCAAGTTCGTGAATCTGACTGGGGAGGAGAGGATGAAGTAGGGCCCCATGTTCCACTCAGAACTCAACGTAATAGTAATCAATTTTACTTATCATTACCTCTGTCAACAATCTGCAAGTAAATATATTCCTCTGTGTACTGATATTTCACATCGTGTATTTAAAAGAAAAAAAAACTTTCAATGATTAGCATTTCATTATTCTGTTTTAATATTGATCACAATTTTCTGGAGGTTAGTTAGTTAGTTAAAGATTGACTGAGTTTCTTTATAGTGTTGCAGACATATCATCAGCATCGATTTTGTCTCATACCAACAAAAAAGAGAAGTTAGTCAACCAATCACATGAAGACAAATTTTGTTTGTTTTATATATTACTGATGAATAATGACGAATAAAACATGTGATGATGATTAACTTTAGCTAACACACACACACATATGACTGATCACATTCACGCTTAAGATTAACACCATCAAAGGTGATTGAAACTGATTTTCAAAAAAGTTATTTATAGTTCATTGAGTTGTTACAGCATAATAGTATTCTGTAACTGACGATGTTAAACTTTTGAGACACAACAGGCGTGTAAACGCATCGATAACCGTGGAACGCTTAGTCAGATCAAAGCAGTGAAACCAGATAAATAACACTATACTTTATGATGAAGATTCCTGGACAAGAACAACAACAACAGACAACGATCAGCATACATGGAAGGAACCTGAAAGAAACAACCTCCTTTACCTACCCGCCGACCTGGGAAGCATCGTTTCAACTACAGGCAGACGGAACTGACGAGGATATCAAATCAGAGAGGATAGGAAAAGCAAGGCAAGCTTTCACTACTCTCAAGTCTGTGTGGAGGTCAACAGCACTCAACATAAAAATGAGAATAAGATCCGGATTTTCATCTCCAATGTGAAGTCAGTGCTACTCACTATACGGATGGATCAGAGACTTGCACTGCGCGTCATAAAGAGCATCTCAAACAAACTACAGACCTTCATTAACAGTTGTCATCGCTCAATACTCAAGATCAGATGGCTGGCCAGGAAAGATCAGCAACAGAGATCCCTGGCAATGAGCGAACCAACCCAGCAGGAACCGATTGTGAAAGAAATAGGCAGGAAGAAATGGAGATGGATTGGCCATATTCTGAGGAAACCATCAAGTGACATCACTAGACAAGCAGTTGCTCGAGTGGATCCCGAAAGGGAAGTGGCGAGTTGGTCGTCAGTGCGAGGGTGACTTGGAGGAGGTCATGTGAAGAGGAGATGAAAGCGTGTGGGCAGACATGGAGCCAGGTGGAGACTCTAGCAGAGAACCGAACGTAATGGAGACGCACGGCTGAAGCCCTATGTTCCTCTAGGAATTAAAGGAAAAAAATAATAATTATGAAGGAAAGTGTTCAAGGAAGTGTAATGCTATTAAACAGGTTATCTGGTTAATGTTAGGTTAGGTTTTCGCAAGGAAAAGATTAGGGATAGATTAGGGCTATTATTATCACTGTTATTACTATTCCCTTGGGTTTTGAGTAAAACATTTGGGCTCTAACAATACATCTCCACTTTGTCCTATTCTCTGTAGTCCTCTTCAGTTTGCCACACGATTGCCCATAAGCTTCCACATGGTCTCCTCCAAATCACCCTCAGACCCACGCCTAACTCGTCATTTCCCACTAGGGTTTTACCCGAGGGCCTGGCGTACGATGTTACGCCGCGTGTGTCCGATATTTCCTTATTTCTGGCTAGCCATCCGATCTTCAGATGTTGATAAAAGTCTCCAGTCTGTTAGAAATCCTTTTCATGATGACACACAATGCAAGTTTCTGACCCATATAGGCGAAGTGACTGATTTAGTGTCAGCGTTGAAAATTCGAATCTTGTTGTTTATGCTGAGTGCAGAAGATTTCCAAACTGATTTAAAGAGTGATGAAGGTGTCCCTCACCTTTCCGATTCTGGTTTTGACATTTTCATCCGTGGCGTTGTCGTCTGTGGTTGATGAAACGATAAGTGAAGGAATTGGTTCTCGTCGCTGTTATTCTTGGTTGGTTGGTGATTTTCATCACAAGTCCGTTTTCTTCTGTCAACCTGTTTGGTTTCAAGTTGTAAGGTCCTCGAATTTTGAAACAATTTCTTGTTCCAAAGTCATCAATGTGTCTGCACCTCTTGGGTGTCTAAAGTTGGACTGTGTACCATATTACTCTCAGATACACATTGGGACGTGTATACCCAGTCTTCTAATATGTTTATTTGAAACTGAAAGGGAATGATTTAGCGCCTTTTTCCGGTGGTCGATTCGGAGATGTCTGTGATGATCGAGAATTCCCGCCTATTTCTTCACAATTACTCTCTCCAACACTTAAAAATTCTAATTTATTCCTTTTTTTAGGCTCTGCAGGTTGTATGTGTTGATCACGAACTGACTTCACTTAGACGGCTATTGAAAGTCAGGAGTGAAGATGGGTGGGGGTACTACTGGACAGCTGTTTTTCTTCTTCTAACTATCCCCTACACTTTCACTTTTGTTTGCTGTGACTTATATTCTTGAGATTTCCCCCCCCCTTTTTTGTAGGAATGTGGTGACCAGCCAGCAACACAAATCCTGCCCGATGAAGCTGTTGAAGCCCACAAACGTATTCATCAAACACCATTTCCTGTTTTAGATGCTAAACTCATCGATGAGTTAACAGTTCAGTATTCTCAAAAGAAAGTCAAGTAAGTTGGTGAAAACAAATTTAAAAAAATCTTTTATACTACTGTGATAATAACACTTTATGCCGTTTTATAATACTGTAGATTCTAGTTTTGAAATAAATAGGTGAAGATTTTTAGCTCAGGTGGATGTGATTGTGATTTGTATTTTCCCTGAGCTGGTCGTTTCATCTGCGAACGTTTCATTGTTTATCTAGACAACATCTTCAGCTCAAGCTTTAATATGAAGTGAGCTTACTCGATGTACTGTAAACATCACAGTGATCGAAATGGCCTCTCTTTCGATTCAGAATTTAAGAATATAGTAAATTCGCTGTGAAAAAAACACGGTATAAATTCTTTCATATAGAAGCACGTAGACAGTTATGCGCAGCAATTTTCATTGGGAAAATGTAGAGATTTTGAACAGTGGAAATACAAAGCTTGCTAAGGAATTTCTAGAAGTGTGGTACTCAGACGATGAATCAGCGATTAACAGACACATTGGTTTACAGAAGGCTGATTAATGAACAATGAGTATTCTTTTCGATAAATTCTTCATTAGGTCCAAGAGTTGATTTGTAAGGATTTGATTTGTTTTCCGACTTTGGCCACGGATTGACATCAGTTAGAGAACCATTGAAAAACACCTGGGAGTGCTGGACAGCTATTTCATCCTAGTTTGGGAATCATCGGCAGTACACGCCCACTGAGGTTCAGACCCGGGACCTTCTGATTGCAAGGCAAGCGCGTATACCACTCAACCACTGGGACCCGATTAAATGGCAACCTCATGAACTTTAACTTCTACTAATTCGTGATTTTAGCGTGACCACCAACCAATGTCATCAGTGGGAAGTCCATCCTCACTCCGGACTGGATGAACCTTACTGGTCACGACTTCACACCAGAAATCCAGGAAACTCCGTCCTGTAGCAAGTCACTAGCGAGCATCAGATTAATTTTCAATAGTTGGTTTGTAATGATTGGATTAGTTTTTCGAGTTTGACCGCGGGTTGGTGGTCTACCTAAAATCACTAACTGATAGAAGTTAGAATCCATGAGCTTGCAATTGAATCGGGTCCCAGTGGCTGAATGGTATGCGACCTTGCCTTGTAATCGGAAGGTCCTGAGTTCTAACCCTGGCAGTGGGTGCATAGTGCCGATGATTCCTAAAAAAACTAGGACGAGACAGCTATCCAGTAACTCCCAGCTGGTTTTCAATGGTTTTCTAACTGACATAAATCTGCTGTCAAACTCGAAAAAAGATTAGTGTTATTTTAGACAACATCAAACCAATAGTGTCAACAGATTAGATTTCAAAAGCACCAGTGAGATATATCAATTAATATAACGCTAAACTAAAGGGAATTAATACAGAATTTATGGATTTATAAGCTTGTCAGTAGACCAGGGTAGTAATAATGGTTGACTGAACCTACTTCTTTGGCACACAGAATTCCGGTTGATTTAAGCAAATTGAAATGACCTCTGCTGTTTGGAGTGTTCGGTATCTGGAGGCCTTTGATAATTTATTCGATACCCGATATAGGATAGATAGAGAAAGACTCTTCAATGCTAGCTAGCTTTGTGTCCTGTTTACACGAGGTGGTTCAACATATAACTGTTTTAACGGTTTCGACAACACTTATATTTATCCACACACACTGGTAGGTGTTAGCAAGCAGGAAAAATTAAGTTCCTAGAGCAGTTGCCATTAATAGATTCAACTAGGCGGGGGAGAGACTAGTCTATGTACTTCATCTTTCAGTTGAGGAATCACAACCGGTGGTCGTGTGGAAAGTATAATCTGCAGCTTTCCGGCATTAAGTGTTTTTTGGATCGAATTATTTTAACTTGTGGGTTATTATTTCATGTGGTAAAATCCCCTTTGGATTGTAGTCGTATATAAATAGAGAGAGGCTTCTTGTTAACAGATACAGAAGAACCAATGACAACAAAGGCCGTCAGGAGATACAATTATATCCAATATGTTCATTTCGTATTAAAGCTTGCTCTGAAAATGTTGTCTAGATGAACAATAAAACGTTCGCAATGAAATCAACTGGCTAGCTTAGGGAGAATACAGTCAAATCAAGATTCTAGCTTTATGGAAACTTTCTTTCACATACAGTAGTGGTGGTTTATCAATATTTTGTCTAACTTTTGGATGACATGTTTACGTTTGACATTGTTTTTGTGTCCAATAGATAAAATATGTATATAGAGGACTACTGTGGTGTAATTCTGTCTTTGTGTGCCTGCCTGCCTATGTGTGGTTGAGTGGTGGGTTGTCTGTGTTACTACTGGGTTTGTATACATTAATTCTGTATTTTTATGTCAACACTACACATATATACTATACTATACTATCTATAAGTATAAACAAACTTTGAGAATGAAATTTAGGACAATTCATTTTTGTCAAAAAATTTATGCAAACTTGTCAAGCAAAACATGCAGAATTGTGTGTGTGTGCTAATACAAAAATTGGTGTCAGTGTGTGTGTCTGTGTTATACGCACTAAGAGTCATCCAATCATCATCTTATGGTGATAGCACAAGTTTGACTCGTGTGTGTGTGTGTGTGTGTGACAGACACCAAAAAGCGAAGATTCAACCTGTTATTTGATTTTTGATATGTAAATAATTTGAGTAGTGTGGAGCAAATTAGGATAAGAGTTTGTTTGTCTTTTTTTATTCAACCTTGATGTTTATAATGATTTGGATGATAAGCTTGTGAACTTTATTCAAACTACTGTGTGACACATAAAGTTGTTTTTGTATAAGATGGTTGGAGTCAGTCGGTCACAGGAAGCCCTTTCTGGACTTAGGTTTCGTGCTAGTTGGCACTCACGAGTCATCAAGGCATATCTGCACTCTTCAAGGGACTCATTTCCCTTCTGAGATTTGTGGTTTGTCATATCCAATGAAACCTCATTATCTTTCGCATCTTCCTGGTCTTTCTTCCTCGTTCTTTCGAATCTCTTTTCTTACTTTTGTATCTCTTTGTGTGTGTGCGTGGATTGCGGCAACTGGGACTGCTACGGTTATGTGTAGAGTCAAATGTTGAAACCAGTCACTTCTTCAACACCGCTCAACAGTTATGCAGAAGGATATTGGGATGGATATGATATACGCCAGTGAGACATGCAGGTTACATTACACTCCATACTGTCGTATATGATCTGACGATTAATGTGGTGTTTTGTGGTGGATGTGGGGACTAGCAGTTGAGTGCACGACGAGAATTTCGTCTTATGTTTGAGGCTCACTAGCTGGATATACTTGCCTTCCAAGTGTGAGTAATAAATAGTATTACCCCCTGAGATTCGACCGCATCAGTCATCGTTTTAAACGCTAACATCATCAATCAACGGGAAGCGCAAAATTAACCTACAAAAAAATCATCATAGCATATTTGACCCATCATTTTTTGTTACTTATTATATTCCTCCCAGGGTTGTCATATTCCGTTCACAGTTCCATTAACATTCGAATTATCATTAATTCTCAGAAAATGTTGCTTGATATACCGCTTTTTAATGAGTAGGATACACTACAGACCACCTGTCGACCAACTATTCTACTGACTAGTGTGCTTACGCAAGGAGATACAAGTTATAGTGCATCGGAGGTTCGACTTACGATCGACGCACCCTTAAACCTCGCTTAGTTGGTAGTAAGCTCGGTAAAGAGAGGGAAGATTAGGTATAAGGAGCTAGCAGCAACCCCACAGTGTAAAACGACACCACTGCTATTGAAACTTCAAAACTGATGATTGAAGCCCACTTGTTCCACTTGGTGGAACCCATTGTGAAAAGGAAAAGGTCGGTCGGTCGGTCGGTTTTCGACATAGAACTTTGCACATATGTGCGGCAGTTCAAGTCGCCACAATCCATGTAGCACGCAAAGCAAGAGAAGAAAGTAGAAGAAATGCATAATATAGACAGTAAACAGAGGTGTGAGACAAAGGAATAGTAATAACGGAGAACAAAAGGAAAAGGATTCAGCCCACGCAATATTCAAAGCATAAATTAATCCCATTGTGTACATTAATTTTATTAGATGACTAGAGTGAAACTTTGATGGTGAAATGCATAACCTTTATGCTTATTCAATTATGTGTACTGAAAACAATTCTACAGGGAATTAATTACACTAATCTATTTGAAAGGTATGAAAGTTACGCATAAGGCAAAAGCAAAAGTCATCCTCATTTTTCTAATACTATGGGCTGATGATTACGTAATATTTCCCGCTGTATATATATAAAGGTAGAGAGGAATATTTTGAAATTCAATCAATATTTCGTTTATTTTAAAATTATTTTACAGACTAGTTTTGCTCTCCATTAATTTTGTCTAATTGCGCTTACATGCATATATATATGCACACGATGCGTTGATGTCTCTTTTAACTTGTTAAATATCCAGACCACAGATGAGCGGAAGAAAGAGAGAGGGAGAAGAACTTCAGTTCCAGATTGAAACATAGATCAGTATAAATTCTTTTTTTTTCAGTAAAAATTGAAAAGGCGATATCATTCAAACTAAGAATTAAGTGTATTTTCATTGGACACCAGTGACTAGTGTGACGTGTCTAGTCCTTTCTTTGGTGCAGACTGAATTCTATGAGTCAGGTTTGCAATATGGCCACCATTCCAGGTAGCTCGCCATCACGACGCATATTGATTTGATGACATTAGATAGTTCTAGGTAATGGGCAGGAAGTCTTGGACCTAGGTTTCGTGCTAGATTGCACTTACCAGTCAGTCAGCAAGGTGTGTCTGCAACCTTTACTGGGTACCCACTACAGTCCTACAGGAGGTCAATCGCGAGCCCGAATAGCTCGATGGGAGTAACGTGTCTGACTGCAGCACACTGGGTGACGCGGGTCCGAATCTCAGGTGGGATGTGAGTTCCTTCAACTAGCACGAAACCTAGGTCCAAGAATTCCTGCCGATTGCCTCCAACTATCTAATATCATTAAGAATTAAGTGTATCTGTCGTATTTCTACTAGCATTGTGGAGTAGTGTACTACTGACACGGTTTTGTGAGTAGTATATTGTGCGAGAATCTTTATTAACGAAGCGATGTGATTGGTTACACCAGTTAGCACTAGTGATTAAATTGTGTAACTCGCTTGGTGTTTACCAGTGAAATCTATTTTGAATGGTTGCTTGTACATCAAAAAAGCACAATGTGTTATAACGGTGTGGTATTATCTGCGAATCCTCGGGAATTTGAGCCACTAATAAACCAATCAAAAAAATATTCAATTAGGTTATCATGTCAGTGTATTCATCAGTCATGACTTTATGGCTAACAACGAAAGGTTGTCCATCCCAATACAATGGTGGTTATTTTTTGGGGGGGTTTCGAATTTTAAGACGAACCAATTGTCCAGGAAGCCTGTGGTCATATATTGTTAGTCGTTCAATATGATTCATCATGTGAGGCAGAACATACAACCTCAATGTCAATCATATTTGTTCACAACTGGGTTAACTGCCAAACTCAGCAGTTGGCTTCACTAAATTATTCATTCCACTAATTAATGACTGCATGATATAAGGACCAGTGTGTGTGTGTGTGTGTGTGGCCCTGGAGTCATATATGTGTATTGATCTTTATCATACTCAGTAGGGTCACTGTGAGTCAAGTGATATGTATGCGATGCTGTTCACTGTGGTGTTGTTGTTTTTTTTCTTATTTAGTATGGCTTAATAATTCAATAAATCTCAGTTGGAACTGTGAATGAAGAGAAACTCAATATGAAATGAGTTAGGAATAAGTATTACTGGTATACTAAACTTTGACATACATTCTTTGATAACTTAGTAGTAAATGGTGTGTTTGGGTGAAGATAATTCAGGTTATGTATAGTCACTGGTCAGACTGTGGGAAATGAGAAGACAGGGATATGCTGGACCGACGCGAAGAACCTAGAAGACCTGGATTTCGCGGATGATTTGTGTTTGATGTCACACAAAATCGAAGACTTACAAGCGAAAACCGCCAAACTGGTCAAAGAAGCAGCAAAGACAGGACTCCAGGTGATGAACATAGACAAGATGGAGGTTATGCAAATAACCAACCAACAACAACTACAGCAGCAGCAACATCCAGCACCAATCACCATCAACGGGAGGGATTTGAAAGAGGTTACTTCTTTCACTTATCTAGGGAGCATTGTCTCAACTACAGGAGGAACGGACGAGGATGTCAAATCGAGAATCGGGAAGGCGAGAAACACATTCATCAACCTGAAACCAATCTGGAAATCTTCGTCACTCAGCATTAACAACAAAATTCGGATTTTCAATACAAACGTCAAGTCAGTCAGTTCTTCTATACGGATGGATCAGAAACTTGGCGGGTCACAAAGAATATTTCCAACAGCCTGTTGCAGACCCTTATCAACAGTTGTCTTCGTTCAATACTGAAGATTAGATGGCCGGAAAGAATCACCAACAAGAAACTATGGGAACAAACAAAACAAGAACCAATCGCTCAACAAATTTTCCGGAGAAAGTGGAGATGGATTGGACACTCGCTGAGGAGGCTACTGGGTGACATCGCGCGTCAGGCCCTGGAGTGGAACCTGAAAGGGAAGCGGTGAGTGGGACGTTCAAAGGTGACATGGAGGAGATCGTGTGAAGAGGAATTGAAACAGCATGGACTAACATGGATGCAGGTGAAAAGTGCAGTAGAAGACAGAAGCAAGTGGAGACGTGCAGTTGAAGCCCTATGTTCCACTAGGAACACAAGGGAACAATAATAAAATAATAGTCACTGGTCGTATGTTGTGTGAAGCATATAAATCAGTTGCGGTGAACCAACAAAGAATCTATTGTTCAACAGTTATATAGAATTGAAGTGGAGATGGACTGCATATACATTGAGAAGGCTGCTAAGTGATATCCAGTGCTCTATGCCAGGCGCTTGATTGGGACGGGATTAGAAAACGATGTGGGTGACATGAAAAAAAATTGTGTGAAGAAGTAGTGGAGGCTTACTATCAATCGCGGAACCAACTGAAAATTGGGTGTGGAGGACAAGAGGAAATGGAGATGTGCTGTTTGCAGCCCTATGTCCTACTCGAAGTCCAGTGAGAATAATACTAATAATATTCAAGAATTAGTTTGTAGGGATTGTATTTGTTTCAGGTTAGAACGCGGAGTGATATCAATAACAGAGAACCATTGAAAACCAGCTGGAAGTACTGGACAGCTGCTGTTTCATCCTAGTTTTGGAGTCATTGGCATTACTCACCCACTGGGTCTCGAACACAGGAACTTTCGGTTATAAGGCAAGCTCATATACCACTGGGACCCGATTCGGTGGCCAACCCATGAATTCTAACTTCCAACAATTCGTGATTTTAGCACGACCACTAACCAATGTCATCGGTGGGAACTCCATCCTCACTCCCAACTGAATGGACCTCACTGGTCACGATTTCTCACTACAACTCCAGGCAACTTCGTCCTGCAATAAATCACTAGCGAACATCAGAATAACTTTCAAGAATTGGTTTGTAGGGATTTTACTTGTCTCTGGTTAGACCGCGGATTCATTGGTCATTGAATTCGGTCTCATTGGTTGAATGGTCTACACGCTTGCCTTGTAACTGGACGGTCCTGTGTTCGAACCTCAGTGGGTGAGTACTGCCGATGATTCCCAAGCTAGGTTCAGATGAAACAGCTGTGTGGTAGTACTCCCAGCTGGTTTTCAATGGTTCTCCAACTGATATCACTCCGTGGTCTCACCTGAAGTAATAATAATAATCAATATAGTGGTCAACATTACACGAAAGTTGTGTAACATCACAGATCATGCCCTCTACTTTCAACCCAGAACGAAGTAAACCGCAGATACCATAATGAATGATAATAAATCGTATGTTGAAAAAAAACCGTTTGCATTTTGGTTGGAGAGGATGTAGTAGAATCATAACAAAAAACGTTATTTAATAAGGTAATAACGATATCAGTCTGTTTCACGTAAAGTAAAATTGGCAGGGGAAAAATCAAAATTTAGCTGATTCGTCTAATTTCTACTAAAAAATTGGTGAGTTGTAAAACGGTTTTCTTGTCACAGTCTGCGCTGTCTATTGTCAACTTAGCGGCATGACAATTGCATATACGCCTATCAGATTCCATATACAATATTTGTTTTTACGGTAAATGATGAAGCGAATCGAATGGTTATACATAATAATGATATCTCTAATAATAATGTCATTAGCTTTCTGTGTTTTTATTTTTTTACGTCCCCAGTGGAACATATGGCGGCTTCAAGCTAGAGGCTTAAAGTTTCGGTAGCAATGGTATTTATTTTTACGGGATGGGGTTGCTAGCTTCATGCTCAACCTTCCTTCTCTACCAGTCTTATTACTGGCTTAGTGAAGTAAAGGAGTGCGTCCGTGGCCGGGGATCGAATATCGGACCACCTACGTGGTCGGGGAGCATTCTATCTCTGTGCCACCGACTTACAATATCAATAGCGGTAATAATAATTTAATCTGATGGTTAGCTTATGATTGATTATGTTGGAAAGTGTATCTCCCGTGTTAAGTGGTATAATAATGTGGTGAGTAATATTGAGATTAGGCGTCGATTGTTAAGTAAGGAGGGAAAATCAATCGATCAGGTTATAAGGGTGCATTGGGTTAAGCATTTTAAACCTCACTGCCTTCCTCTTCCAGATCAAAACTTGATCTCAATTCATTAAGTCTTTCACTATTGCTGTGTGCCACGTATCGAGGTGTTGACTGTCTGGTTTGGGGTCCTTGTGATCGTAACATCCAATGGTTGGAAACTATCGGTGATTATGGCTCAAAATCGTTTTAAATAGCACAGTTACACTGACTTTTTGTGAGCTTCCCGATCCATTGAATCTTCAGGTTCCTCCATCTATCTATCTATCCTTTCTCTGGTACATTTTTGCTCATTATGCTTCTTTGAGATTTCTTTTTCTTCTATTTCTTTTGCTCTTGTACTCTACATGGAGTGTAGCAACTTGAACTGAGTCACTTTTACGCAAAGTTTTATGTTGAAACTCAGTAAATCAGTTGATCAGAAGAAGTTTCCTTCTTTTTTGTTTTTGATAATAACCCTAATGTGTCTGACCACCTTTTTTGAAAAGTAATTCATCATCTAATTGTTTGTTTTCTTTGACAAATACTCCGTCTACTTCTTTTTTTTCTGTCTTTTATCTTCATGTAATATATAGGAATGTTATTTATCATAAACCTGAACCACGCTTTGTACCCCAGGGACAACAATTGGATAGGCAAATATTTAAAGCTGAAATGTTTCCGGATAAATATCGAGTTATTCATGAATTTGTCGAGGATATCTTCAATCAGCATATTACAGAAGCTTTAAAAGTAAGTCAGATTTTAACTGCGTAGCCACTGCTTCATTGCTTCTGTTGTATATATATATATATATATATATATATATATATACATATATACAACAATTTACCTGGTGCCGGGTTCAGGGTGACCAAGAATGCTCTGACCTCGGGTGGAGACTTATCATTGCACCTCGGTAGGTTGGATTTCGCGACGGACCCTAGTCAGCTGCTCTTGGGTGTGCAGTTTTCGTCCGTGGGGAGGCCTCACGGCCCTCCTTTTGTTTATGTGCGTCGGTGGTGCAACGGTTGAGATGCTCGGTAATCATGTACATGGTCCGGGATTCGATCCCCGGCCGACGCACACCTGATATCAATGGTCGGCCTGCAAAATTTGGGCTAATAGAAATTTTAAAAAATTTTATATATATATATATTCGTTCCTAGGCGTTCTGAGTGGAACATAGGTCCTTAAGCCTTAAAGTTTCACTGGTGATGATGTTTCTTTACTGGGTGAAGTTACTAGCTTCATTCCCAACCTCCCCCTTTTCCGTGCCTACTTATCTGCTAGGCGAGGTTTAAGAAGTGCGCCGGTCGGGAATTGAATCTAGAACCATGTGAGATGCTAATGGCCAGTATTCTATCATTGAGCTCTTGACGTACACAAACCAGGGAGTGCTGGACAAATGTTTCGACCCAACTCAGGACTCTTTTAGCAGTATGCATGCACAACTCCCACTGGGCCTAAAACCTTCAGGTTACAGGACGAGACTGGCAACTATATATATATATATATATATATATATATATATATGGCCAAATTTCCACTTTATCAATTTCATCTGTGAAATGCTTTGTATCATTGCACTACGTGTAAATTTGTTCATTATAGTCTTAGTTCAATGTCTAGGTTGCCTACGGTATACGTTTTCACAGTGGCTTTGTTGACTGACTTGTCATATATGATGGACAACATTTGATGTTGAGGTTTTTTATTCATTAATAGACAGAAAAGTCACTTTTCAGTGTCTGTTTTGCGTATTTGGACATTTTTGATTGTCAAATGGTGAAACAATTACTTACATTAATAAAATCTGAACATTGGAGATTACTTCCATATACCACACAGAGTGTAACAGTTTTATTTACTAGGTGACAAAGTTTTGAAGAAAATTTATTACTGTTCCTAATCAACTTCAAAACTTCCGTTTCATAGTTTTCTTTATTCCTTCCTTTTCGTCATAAGGGTAGTAGAATTTTCCAGATGTTCGGGTGTGTGGACAAGTGTTGAATCATTTCTGTTACACGTAAATAAGGCTTCCCTTATCAATTCCTCCCTACACCCTGTTATATCAGATTTTAGAACTGTCGTCTTATCCCATCCTATTGTATGGTTATGTGTAATTACATGTAGGGAGTGCTGTAGCCGTACTAATCTCCAGATTTCTAATGTTATTCGGGTCAACTAATCTAGATTTTGCTAGGTTTTTGTGACTCTTTAGTATGATTGACCCTGTTCTACCACTTTGACCTATCTATTTAACCTGACAATCATTGCAGGTAGAGTATAAGAAAAACTAAATTGTTTTGTTTACTTGGGTCCACGGATCTCATTTAACTGAAAACGCTTCTTTCTAATCACATATCTGGAAAATTCTACTACCCCTACGATGAATAGGAAGGAATAGAGAAAGTGATAAAATGAAATGGAACACGATTCACAAATGTTATCATGCTGCACTTTTATTCCTTCTGCAGTTCTGAAAGTGATATAAAATGATAAAAGCCCTTGTAGAAATGTTCTTGATCAGTAGTAGTAGGCTCGCCTGTCTTCATGATTATGTTTCTCAGTCAGCCTACTTCTCCTCCACATCTTATTTTATTATTATTGTTATTAATATTATTGCCTTGCTCATCTCTTGATGTCCATAGTTTGCCATGTTTGTGGTCAAAAGTAACCTGGTCTTCGTTTATCATCATGACCCTCGCAGAAATCGTGTACTGTCTTAACTATCCGCGCAATATGGTGTTGTGTTATGCAGAATCGATTGTAAAACAAAAGGTCCTTGAAGACTCTTAGTTATGCCAGTGTTAGTGAACGGCAGCTCATTTACTGATCACTTTTTGCCTAGATTCTCGTCGTGATACTATCTGTCTGTCGCTTCTTCATCATTAACGTCTTTGTCTGACCTTTATGAAGTAAACCTGAGCAGTTAAGTTCCAACGTTAATTTAGCTAGCTACGATATCAATTAAAGAATGTGGCGAATTCATAGAGGTTCAAATTTTCATTGAGTATTCAGTTCTGTCCTAAAGGCTGAAGCATGAGTGAAAGCTGGTCTCATAAACTTAGTGTCTCCGGTGATGGTTGGTAAAAATAGTCTCAAAATTTCAGAAAAATGACTGTCGAGTGATCTCTAATCCTTAACGAATTATTGATTTGCAAGATTAACATTTGGATTAATTAGCGATCTCAACAAACACAAAACTTGGGCTCATTAAGTGCTACTGCTCTCTCTGTCACGCACACATAACATTCTATGGGCAGCACTTTGATTGCATTCAAGTTGGAACGTATTTATCCATTGGTTTGTGTACTTTAAAATAAGGGGCGCTGTTTTGTCAGCGTGCTGATCAATGGTTTGGATTACAGTCCGATCTTAATTTTCTTTCTGTATTCCTGATGCACTTGTGTGTGTCCGTGGTGCAGTGGCAGAGTGCTTGACAGTGACGCATCCTGTTCGGGGTTCGATCTCCGGTCGACGCACTCCTAAATCTCTCTATACCGGTAATCAGAACAGTAAAGAAGGAAGGTTGGGCACACGGCTAACAACCTCACTTTGTAAAAATAGACACCAATGCTACTGAAACTTCAAAGCTCTATCTGGAAGCCCTATATATTCCACTAGGATTGCAAAGGAATAAAAAACATACATCTAATTGTGGGTTTGCAGAATAACTCTTAAGCATTAATAATAATAATAATAATAATAATAATAATAATAATAATAATAATAATAATAATAATAATAATGGAAAGATCAATAAACAAGGATGAATTTTGTGTGCTTTCTCAGTGGTTTTACGCCTTCTATAATAAGTACCTAACCATCTCTAGCCTAATCGTCTAATGATCATTATGAACGAATATAGGGTTTTATTTTTGCATAAATTGTATTTTCCCCTAATTTGTTCACCATAGACGCTATGGTTTTTCATCTTGTGTTTATGTGTGTGTGATAGAGAGAAAGAGAGAAAACAAGTAGCCTTGCCGCCTCAATGTTAGATAAATTCACCTTAATATGTCTATTTTATTGTAAAATCAAAATAACGAATGATGATTCACAAATTCGAATTACATACTTTTTATTCTGTTACCTTAGTTGCACTCCATGAAAACATCTTGGGTGTGTGTGTATGTTTCCACCTATATGTTGTTATCATGTTATCCTAACGTAAGCATTCAAGTCGATTTGTTTCTGTATGTATTTCTGTATGCCTGTTACAAAGTATAAGATGACAGCTTTTCCTAATGGTTATAAATGGCCTAATTATTTGGCAGTTGGGAATTGTTTATCCCTGCAATGTTATGTGTTTGTGCGCTGGAGAGGTTTTATTATTATTATTAATTGTTTCCTTCGGTCCCGAGTGGAACATAGTGCTTCAACGGCACATCTGCCTTTCTCTCTGTTCTCTGCAGTCTTTTTTAGCTGGTTCCACGATTGCTTATAAGCTTTCATCTCCTCCTGACACAGTGCTCACCGTATAATCCTTGGCTACCCGCGGAACTCATCGTTCCCCGTTCGACTTCCACTCGAGATATGGCCTGCTGTTCAGTGTGATTCAATGGTCTCATCAGAGTGTGTCCGATCCATGTCTATTTTCTACATATTTTTTGACCTATAGGTTCTTGTTTAAGTTTGATTGGACACGAGTTAGCAATTAGTGTAAAGTGTATGGTCCACTGTTTGGTGCACACTGAATTCTATCAGTGAAGTTTGCAATGTAGCCACCATTCTAGATGGCTCGCCATCACGGTGCACTTTGAATTGTTGATGGAGGCAGTCGGCCACAGAAAGCCTTGGACCTAGGTTTTGTGCTAGATGGCACTTACCAGTCAGTCAGCAAGGTGTATCTGCAACCTTGAAGAAACTCATATCCCTTATGGCTAGCCATCTAGAATGATGGTCACATTGCAAACGTGACTGATAGAATTCAGTCTGCACCGAAGAAAGGACTAGACACATTACACTAGTCACTGACTAGTGTCCAATCAAAAAAATGCAATACTGTCTTACAGGGGGTCAATCGTTAGCCCGAATAGCTCGATGGTGGTAACGTCTCTGACTGCAGCACTGGGTGACGTGGGTTTGAATCTCAGATGGGACATGAGTTCCTTCAAGGGTGCAGATACGCCTTACTGACTGACTGGTGAGTTCAAACTAAAACGAAACCCAGGTCCAAGGCTTCCTGTCGATTGCCTCCAACCATCTAATATCATCAGGTTCTTGGTTTGTTTGTTCTCGGAATTTCTTGTTGATAATTCAATATGGTGGGAAGGCAGCTGTCGGTAAAAGTCTGCAGTGGCCTGTTGGAATTACTTTTTGTGTTGGACGCTTAGTGCAAGTTTCTGTCCCATGCAGAAGAACTAACTGACTGACTTAACGTTTGCGTGGGAAATCAGAAATCTTGTTGTTTACACGGAGTGCAGTATATTTCCAAACTGATTTGAAGAGTGAAGAAAATTTATCTTGCCTTTCCGATCCTGGTTTTGATATCGTCATCCTTGGTATCACCTGTAGTTGAAAGGATACCGCCTAGATAAGTGAAGGAAGTGACGTCTGACAAATTTCTTCCATTGGTAGTTATTGGGCCCTGAAGAGGGAGGGAGAAAGAAATATAACTGGATATTTCGACTGCTTGATGTTTCGAATAAATCCAATCTGATATACGATTCACTTCTCTAAACATTGTGCTTTAACATAGTTTTCCTTAGTTTGTTTTTGCATCTGTCGACGCTGAGGGTGGTACTTTTCCGTCTAATCAAGAGAGATTTCCTATTCACAGAGTTGGGATAATACGTTAGAGAAGCACTAAAAACCAGGGGGTATTAGACAGCTGTTTCATCTTAGTTTGGAATTGTTCAGCACCATACACCCTCCAAGGATGACTTGGAGGAGGTCATGTGAAGAGGAGATGAAAGCGTGTGGGCAGACGTGGAGCCAGGTGGAAACGTTGGCGGAGAGCCGAACCCAATGGAGATATGCGTCTAAGGCCCTATGTTCCTCTACGAACTAAAGGAAACAATAGTACTAGTAATTAATAATACACCCACGACCCCACTGATGACTGAATCCATGACTTTCATTTTACCAGGCAAGGCTATTAACCATTCAGTCACCATTGGAATTGTGTCCCAATAAATAGATGGTCAACTCCCCCCCCTGTAATCTGAAAGCTCTGACTTCGATCCTCGGTTGAGGATATGGGTACATAAGTCTAAAGAGTCCCAAGCTGTCCATCACTCTGAGTGATGTCATTTCGTTGTCTAACTTGAAATCAGTCCGATCCAATCCCACGGATCAACACTTGATATATATTTTTTACTTGCGTTTGCTATAAATCATAAAACTTTACAACAATATATATTTATTACACGGACACCGAAAAGGGAGTAAACTTAGTCCAATCAGTCAGCCAGTGTTACTCTCTAAACTCTTGAGATTCCAATCATTTGGCAATGAACCACACCTATTGTGTGTTTGATGGCTGGTTATACTACCGGGGCGAGGGGATACCCAATCTTCGCTGTGTGGAGTGGGTTTTGAAGCCTTAACCCACTGGTTGTATAGTTGCTCTCCTAGATCAACAAACCTCAGCTCCAAGCTAAATCAAAGACGGATGTATTCATGCTTTTTGTAGAAGTTATAAGTATAAAACTTGAGCACTATGGTAGAGTGTAACTCTATTATAGATAAGATTTTATTTTGGTAAATCACACAGTATTGTACACTAATATTTACTGATGACATTTCGAGCACAAATTATTGCTGCTCATAATCATATCAAGTCACTCACACAACTTTTTTGCTTCATTTCTTGTTTCGTTACAAGCTTCCCAAGTTTTATCTTTATATCAGTATTACTCATCATTTATACCACGAAATAACTGTGATAAATTCTTTCATTCTTTAGGAATTTTTTTTATCGAAGCAGGTGGAAGCATGAAAACTCAGTGCAGTGAGAGTATTGCTTCATCAGTATTCATATAATCAATAAATAACTATTACAGCAACACATGTATTCACTTTTGAGATAGGATCACGTGATTCTATCACCATCTAATGCAAATATGCATTTCAATATGCGTTCACCTGACTATTTACTTTTTTCTATTGACATTGCATTATTATTATTATTATTATTATTATTATTATTATTATTATTATTATTATTATTATTATTATTAATCAAGTATCACCTGTTCACACAATCACACAACTTTACACTGATTCAATAAGTCATATTATGTGTGCTCATCTTAAAGCCAAAAAAAAAATGCTAAGGTTAACTGTCTTTGTAGTTTATATTTATAGCTCACTTGGTAATTACGTATTCAAGTTGTTTTATAATTCAAAAGAAATAATAAATATTCAAGTGTTGGTTTTTAGGGATTTGATTGGTTACAGGATTTTCATCATGAGCTGACACTTGTTAGAGAACCATTGGAAAACCTGGGAGTACTGGACAGCTGTTTCGCTCTAGTTTGGGATTCTTCAGTAGTACGCACCCACCGGGATTCGAACCCAGGACCTTCTGGTTACAATGAAAGCCAACTCGTAGACCATTAAGCCACTGGGAGCCGATCCAATGACTAACCCATGAATTCTAACTTCTGCCAATTCACAACATAGCGCGACCACTAGCCAATGTCTTCGGCGATCACTTGTCCTCACAGCCGACCTGCTCCACCCTACTGGTCACGACTTCTCACTAGAACCCAGGTAACTACCTACCTGAATAGGATAAATTGCTAGTGAGCATCTCATCGATATTCAAGTGTTGGCTTGTAGGGATTTGATTGGTTACAGGATTTCATTTCATTTTCTAAAGACGTTTTAGGTATGCGTGTGAGTTGATGTACTGTCACCTGTCACCGATATATGTATTATCTTCTTATAATACATAAAACGCTTAGGCTTATTAAGTGGTAGGCGCTCAATAATCAACCACTGAATCACACGGGTTTGAACACCGCTCCTAGGGTATATGTAGACTTTAGTTTTCCTCTTGAAATGCCCTTAAGTGGATGTGCCTTCACGCGATAGAGGTGTTTCTCGCGAAATTGGGAGGGTGAGTGCAAACGTCTGGCACTTACCGGTCGACAAGGAAGCTTAGGGGAACTGGGAAACCCTGACTCTAAACCTCTAGACTCGAGAATCCGAAAGGATTGAACCTGTTCTGTTTTGGTCAACGTCATCCATAAGAACGTAGCTCGTGATGATGCTCCACTGCCTTGTAGATCAGACTTCAAGTGATAAGCTTGGGGTGGCATGTTCAGAAAACCACCTGCTTCTGTCAGGGAGGCTGAGTCTTCGAGTAGACTATGAGGTTTTATGTGCCGTATCTCCTAGTGCTCATTATGTACCAAGTTTGTGTTTTGTGTGTGTGAGAATAAATTTATACTAACTTATGAGGTCTGGTCGGTAGACAGATAGTATGGCTAGACCCTCCCCCACACACACACACATACACACAATAGGTGTAGCTGGGTCACCAGCTGGATAGAGTTACATATTATTGGAAGATGGAGGTCTACAAAGATCCATTCACCAAAAATCCACTTGCAATGGACTATACTCAAATTTCGATAGTTTTTGTCCAATTAGCTATAAACGAACATTGGTCAAAACTCTATTTTACGAAGTCAGGAGAATATGCTCTACCGAACTACTGGAAGAACTCGTAAACATTGAGAAAGTCTTGAAAGATAATGGTTATCCTCCGACATTCATCAAAAAGTACGGAAGATTTGAAAATCTAGGGGTGAAACAAACTACAGTAAATCAGAAATCAATGTTCATCCAACTCGATTTTAGAGGCGATAGTATTGCAAAAATAATCAACAGAAGATTGAAAACTTTTCCAGCCGGAACCTATCCTTCAGCCAAACTGGTTCCCGTTTATCGAACAACAAGCTTTTAGGTGCAATCAAAGGTTGATAGATACCCTTCCCATGTTAACTCTAATTGTGTATACAAATTTACGTATATCTGCGAGAGCAGTTACACTGAGAGAACATAAAGAAGGGAATATCTGAGATTCTCTGAACTTGTACCAAAACATTTACTTCTCAAGGGAACAAATGCTTTGAACAGTGCCACTGCCAAACATCTTGTTGATACGGGTCATTAGGCGGACACTTTGAAATCCTTCAAGATTATTGATAGACAGTGTAACTGAACTCTCGTCAAATTTGCCGAATCAATCGCTATCAAACGTCTAAAACACCTGAATTATGTGTTTAAAAAGATTCACTTATTAGTCTTTCCTTACCTTGGTAACCCAACGTCCGATCTCTTCGTCTCGATTGATTACACAGTCTGCTTTTACCCCTGTTCCTCCATTTTTTTCTTTGGTGGAATCCAGTTATTTTTCACTTCTATGACTTGAGTTAAACTCGCTACACTATCACTCATCATCAACTTCTTTCCTGTTGTCTTGACTACGTTCGACCATTAATTTTGCATGTTTGTACTTTGTTTGAACTTTGACCTCCTCATTCATAAGTTATGTAAGTGGAACTTCTGAATACTGTTTATTATTATGTGTGGCTCTGTTAACACAAATCATGTTCTCAGCCTTGCAAGTATGACAAAATTCTATGTACATTTACACAGGTAACTTTTAGGATTTAAGCAGCCGAAGAGAATCGGACGACGAAATAAGTAGTGATGGCTTCATATTACTTTTCACAAACATTTGTTGTTTTTGCTTTATTTAAATTACACATGATTTTGATTGGACACTAGTTAGCAATTAGTGTAAAGTGTCTAGTCCTCTGTTTGGTGCAGATTGAATTCTGTTAGTCACGTTTGCAATGTGACCACCATTCTAGATGACTCGCCATCATGGTGCACTTTGAATTGTTCATATTAGATGGTTGGAGGGAGTCGGCTGCAGAAAGCCTTGGACCTAGGTTTCGTGCTAGTTGGCACTCACCAATCAGTCAGCAAGGCGTATCTGCAACCTTGAAGAAACTCATATCCCTTATGGAGAGCCATCTAGAATGGTGGTCACATTGCAAACGTGACTGATAGAATTCAGTCTGCACCGAAGAAAGGACTAGACACATTACACTAGTCACTGACTAGTGTCCAATCAAAAAAATGCAATACTGTCTTACAGGGGGTCAATCGCTAGCCCGAATCGCTCGATGGTCGTAACGTCTCTGAGTGTAGCACTGGGTGACGTGGGTTCGAATCTCAGGATGAGGGACATGGGTTCCTCCGAAGTTGTAGATACATACGCCTAGCTAACTGGTGAGTGCCAACTAGCATGAAACCCAGGTCTAGACAGGGCTTCCTATGGCCGAATGCCTCCAACCATCTAATTACATACGATTGTTGAGTATAATATTTTAGTTTTTTTACAATATATGAAGAAATTGAAGTGCAGCCTACAGAAACAAAAATCTGTAAGAATATTTTTCTTGAAAATAAGTACAAAGATAAATAAGCCTATTTGAAATCGACAATAAAAAACGGCTAATGATGTTTTGTGGTCAAAATAACATTATTTATATACACGATAATCTTATTATTTTATATAACGAAAAGTAAAGATATCGAAAGATTATAAAAATGTTAATCTGTCAAATGAAACGAAATTTACCAAGCAGAAATTGTGAGAAATTATCCTTTTTTTAAATAGGATTACAGCATTCTTGGCTCAAGTACCTTTAAAGGCTTATCATATCTTCATACTTTTCAGTTTATTTTTCAGCTTTATTTCAGTATTTTATGATTATAAGTATTTGTCCCACCCACCCCCTCAACCTCCTTTCTCTACTAACTTTCTCTTCTTAGCGACGGAATACAATTCGTCAAGATTTAAAATCTCGACCAATGCGACGTCTATTTGTCGATGAATTACGTCGTTATCTAGTCCCAGAGACTTCATCAGCAGGAGGAACATCTATGTCACCAAGTGAAGCAATCAATGATTTTATTGTTGGGAATATGGTAATCGATAGAAATGTTTATGATAAACGAGCTGTATTAACCTGGGAACAATTTGAGCTAATTGTTGATTTATTAGACGAAGCATTAAGACAAGAAACACAATCCAGAGATAGTGGAATTACTCCGATAATTATGGATTTAAGCACCAGACTGTGTACTGTAAGTGTATATTTATATTATATTACATATGTATATGTGATTGTTGATGATTTATGCTTTATGATGGAGTGACTAATAGACTTTTTGCCAGCATGACGTGATGCTGATTGTGAGAAGAGGCGGCCAAAACCGGAATCTACTACAGAGATCGAGGTGTTTATTCTTCTAATCTGGATTAAGTTTGCATTGTGGATATGAAATAACTTCATTGGACAACTTGCGTAACCTTGGGTCAATCGGTAACCAATCAGAACAGTCTATTTTCCTCTGACCTAGCTGGACTTTAATGTGACTAGGAATTCGGCTAATATGACGTGTTTTTCCTTAGTAAAGCTTCGTTACCATTTCTCTCACCAATCACCATCAACGGGAGGGATTCGAAAGTGGTTACTTCATTCACTTATCTAGGGAGCATTGTCTCAACTACAGGAGGAACGGACGAGGATGTCAAATTGAAAATCCGGAAGGTGAGAAACACATTCATCAACCTGGAACCAATCTGGAAATCTTCGTCACTCAGCCTGCATCAACAACAAAATTCGAATTTTCAATACAAACGTCAGTTCAGTTCTTCTACACGGATCAGAAACTTGAATATTTCCAACATGTTGCAGACCTTTATCAACAGCTGTCTTCGCTCTAAACTACTGAAGATCAGATGGCCGGAAAGAATCACCAACAAGCAAATGTGGGAACAAACAAAACAAGAACCAGTCGCTCAACAAAATGCAGGAGAAAGTGGAGATGGATTGGACACTCGCTGAGAAGGCCGTTTGGTGACATCGCGCGTCCGAGGGTGACATGGAGGAGATCGTGTGAAGAGGTATTGAAACAGTATAGATTAACATGAATGCAGGTGAAAAGTACAGCAGAAGACAGAACCAAGTGGAGACGTGCAGTTGAAGCCCTATGTTCCACTAGGAACCCAAGGGAACAATAATAATAATACATGCCGTTACACCAGGTATTTTAGGTTTTTTTAGTACTGAGTCAGTTAGGAGTATCTCCTAATATTGATACATTTATATAGTACTCAATGTAGGAGACAGGTTTTTAATCTAATATGAACGTTAGCTGAAGAGACCGTTGACTGATATCCCGCTCCAGACCCTCGAGTGAATCCGAATGGAAGGCGACTAGTTAGGCGTCCGAAGGTGACATAGAAAAGATGATTTGAGAGAGAGATGAAAACCTATGGGCGATCATGGAGCCAGCTAAACGAGACTGATGAGAACGGAGTGAAGTGGAGATGTGCTGTTAATGTCCTATGTTCCGCTGGGAACCCAAGGGAATGATAATGTAATAATAAATGGGAAATTCATGTGTGCATGGAACCGATGAAGTGATACCCCTGCCTTTCTCTCACTCACGTCTGCTGGTGAAAGGTAAATCAGCACAAATTTTACTTCATAAATCTTCAAGTGCTGTTACGATGCTAATCGTAACTTTGCAACCTAGTTGACTGAAAGGTGAACTATGATTGTAGTATCAGTTCATGAGAAGTTGGAAGCAAGCATGTCTACAGTATGACTTACAATAAAGTACACTGATTGTATGAAAGTTAATGTTACCAGTTGATTGCGCGAACTGCTGTTGGTGAAACGGTATTCGAACTTCGTGACTGTGTATTTGAAAGAACTACTTAGTCTCAACTTCATGTTAAAGTGTAGACGGATTTTATTCGTTTTCATTTTATTCTCTTACGTTTCCACTGGGAAATTGGGCTTCAAGCTTTGAGATTTGAAGTTTCAGTAGCTGTAGTGTTTATTGAAGCCTGGACCACGTCCAGGGTCGGTGAGTAATGCACCTCTAAATTGATGCTTAAATGGATGCAGGTAAATCAAATCTTTAAGTTTGCCCGTCGATTACATTCTGCAGACAATCCTGATGGATGCGTGTGGTGATAGTGTAGATCTAGTGACTAGAAAAAGATTGTTTAACCTCGAGTTTGCTGAGAATACTATTTTACTGTACGATAACATGCAGGCTGTTCAAATAACATTTCATCAGTAGGCAGCCAGTGTCTGTAAGTACGAATTGGTCTTTGCCTCATCCCATTGCAAGGTATTGTTGCAAAATGAGCCATAGCCTGAACATGCATTCACTACTTGAAGTTCTAGATAAGTTTGCGTACCTAGACAGTTGTGTGAGTAGTGCAAGTGTAACGAATAAGATATCTAACTGTATAGTGAAAGCTACAGCGTAATAACCAATGTGGGCTAGCTCTACAGCTGTCTTAACGTTAACCTGGCTGTCTTAGGTTGGGTTAACAATCCTTCAGTGTGCACAGTTTTTCTCTAAACCTGTGAAACTTGGCCTCTGCGAAATGAAGATGTGTGTTGGCTCCGCGTGTATGATCGTCATTCCTTCATTAGATATTGTCTTCTTGAAACACCAGCTTCGGTGGCTACGACATGTTCTCACTAGTGGTTACCATATCGTTTACTGTTTACTAACGTTAGGATAGGGTGGGAAATACGTGGGAGTAGTCAGTTTGGCACCGTGGGATGAAGGATATCTGTGTTAGCATCTGTCGATGCATCGCAACTCTCTAGATAGAGTCTGAGAGATAATGCATGTCAATGAACATGAGACATCATCAAATATATTCGAGGATTATAATCAGTGGTGAACACGGTGCTATTTCCTCGGTTTCTGAAAGTAACGCTTTATAATAATAATAATAATTGGTATTTGAGTGATATAGACAGGATTCAGTGAAATGTTTCTCCTTTAGGTGTTTCATTGATTTCACCAATATATTCAGTCACTGAGTAACGTTAGAAGATAAGAGACTTGGTAACGGAGTGTTTATTTGGAATTTGATATCTCAATATAAGGAAATTATGTACATCTTATCTTCAAATCACCATTTGTACAGATCTTTCCTGTTGTACCACTTCTGCCCTTCCTTCTTATTGTGTTTCTTTGACTTCTCTTCGTGTTTCCCATGTTTTGCCGCCATACTGGTTCACTCTCTGTCTTTGAAATCAAATCTATCTTTCCTCTAGTTGATATTTTTTAAGCCGACGAATGTCCCTTTATATACTACTGATAAATCTTGTCAGTAGCACATGCTACAACTGCTACTAGTGTTTATTGAAGAGAAGATGTTAGTGATATATTTTATAACCATGCAGGATAGTATTTTTGCACCCTCTTGGACAAAACTCGAGTCGAACGACCGATATACCTAGCTCCACATGAGCAGGTGAATTGATAAACACACATAGAGTTGGTCAACAGCGGGATCTTGTCCTTCAGGTTATTGAACAGCAATGGTCGACTAGTAAAGGCTATTCTCAGAGATGCAGCAGAGAATGTTCTTTTAAGGGACTGTGATATCCTTCGTTTCATGATATCGGAAGCTGAGTCTCCTTTGAATTCCAAGCTCATGTAAAGTATTTTCTTGGGTACGGTTGATAAGTCACTTTTTTAGGACTTGAATGTATATTCTTATCTATAAAACGTGGTGGAAATGCATTTTCTACTAAGATTTTTCTCAAGATGTATAACTCATCTCCTACAGTATCAGGGCTACATATGCGCCGAATACGAGTGGTAAGCGACCAGATCAGGTTTCGTTTTCGACCAATGGCTACCCAGCTGTAGAAATTTGTCAGTTGACCATTCTATGATAGCTTACGATAAATCGATCTCTTCAGAGTTCCATCGGTCCACCTGATCGTGTGGACCTAGGTATATCGGTCGTTCGACTCGAGTTTTGTCCAAGAGGGTGCAAGAACACTATCCTGCATGGTTACGAAAAGGTGGAAGTGGAGCAATAAGAAGCGCGATCATTGAACATCTGGTCGATAATGATCACCCTATCTCTATATATTTTATAGTCCAATAAATATTCTTGTACGTTATTGTCGATTAAAACTTTTATCACTCTTTTCACCGGTTTTTCTCTGTTTTTTTGTGTGTATCTATACAGGAACTAGAGAATGTTCGTTATTATGCTAATATGAGTCATCAAATTCAACATCATGATATCTGGCGTCATATGCCATTTTGGGAGAGTGTTTTCAACGAACAAGTTAACAATCAGATACGTTTGTTATATATTGATTTTTCTGAAGAAGAACTGAAATCTCATAAACAGCAACAACAGCAATCCAACCAAAATCATGTCGGAAATCTGCCTAATGGTCATGCATCATCAACAACAACAAGCAATGGTATTAGAAAACAGTGTAAAAGTCCATCGTCTCCTGAGAAGGATGGTATATCCATCGTCATTGTTGGACGTAATGGTAATCAGAAATCATCTAATGTAAGTCTACTTCCTGTTATCTGATGTTATTCTTATGTCTATGAAGAATTAGGCTTTGCATTGGTTAACAAACATATCCTAATACGTGAATGTTTACTTCTTCTCTTTCTTCTTCTTCGTCTCCTTCTGCGAGGAGTTCACAAAAACGTGTATTCATTGTCTTTTTATGTGGTTGGATCTAAAATCGCTCACTCCAGTGGGGTCATTAGTGTGTACACTAGTGAGGAGTTTCAAAATAGAGCACCAAAAAGAAAACCCTGTGCATTATGCCTTGATTTCCAGTCATTTTTCTAACCAACTTCAATTCATGATGAAGTCTGCCTGAGATAAGGACTAAATGTCAATCGCTGCAGTATATCGTCCTATTCTGAGTTTAGATTTCTTGAATAAAGTGACCGACGACTCATTCAAAAGCAGAGATTAGAGCGAAGAATTTTTATGCTCCTTCTATATTAAATAACTTCATTTGACATGTAACACACAGTGGCATAGTATGGATAGTACTGGATGAGGTTCTGAGCACAATTTATTGCTGCTCATAAGCATGTATCAATGCATTCACACGGCAACTTAATTTGCTTTATATATGTATTTTTCCTCTCCCCCTTGTTGTTGATTTGGTAGAGGATAATTCGCTGATTGACCACTCTTTTCTTACTTAACTACATCCCTATTGTTGTGGGCTTACATACATGTGAATTTATCGCAGTGGTTGAGCTTTTTCATAGATTATTTAAGTCAATAGAGTCAATCATTCCAACTCTAGCGAAATTCTCTAAGCCATCGTGAAATAACTAACTTATTATAATCAGAACAACAAGTGATATACAGCTAGTAGGATTATCAGTCTAAATGTGACTACGGGGATCTTAAGTACCTCACATATGTATGCCTAGCTAATTATCATAAATTAAATGTTTTCATCTGTCACTATTATTATTATTCCCTTGGGTTCCGAGCGGAACATAGGGCTTCAACAACACATCTCCCCCCATTCACAGTTTAACTCATAATCCAGTCCACCACAGTTAAGAGTATCATCAGTGATAATGGGCAGCAAGCCTTTGTCTTATTTCTGCATTCACTTTGAACGCCTCTCTGAGTTTGCCGTTGTAGGTCGCCTGACACTTTGCAGTGTTATATAGCTAGCTGTTGAATGATGTTGATAAAGACTTGGGGACTGCACTCCGTAGTGTTGAAGCAGTTTCCAAATTACTTCTCAGTCAACGCTGTCTGGTGAAGGCCTTTTCAAAGTCGCTCCTATTAGTATGGGCTTTTATATTACCAGGCCACTGAAATATGGTAGAATAATAAATATGTCTAGATTCCTGTTGACTAATAATCACATGCGTGTCTGTAGTTGACCAGCGACTTATTTATCTTACACAGTAGTCAGCTGAGTCTTATTATCTTGTGTGATAGTAGATAACATTATCACACTGTGCTACAACTTATGGAATGTGCAAGATATAATAAATCATCATATCCAAGTCGATCCAGTTCAGAGTGACCGATTAGATTTATGTCTAGAGGTAATTTAACCGCATTTCTTTCCTCTCTAATTGTATGAAGTTTGACATTTTTGTACAAAATTCCAAGTGGTTAGTTCAGTTCCATTGAAATTCAATCGGCTTTCTCAGCCATTTCACATTTAGAAGTA
Source organism: Trichobilharzia szidati (assembly GCA_944472155.2). Classification (NCBI taxonomy): domain Eukaryota; kingdom Metazoa; phylum Platyhelminthes; class Trematoda; order Strigeidida; family Schistosomatidae; genus Trichobilharzia; species Trichobilharzia szidati. Next base: position 115,314,032 of record OX235274.1, on the reverse strand, counting down.
CTTTGGAGATAATTGTTCACAAATCATACCCATCGACGACCATTTTGATTGGACACTAGTTAGTAACTAGTGTCCAATTAAAGCATCCATTACAGTCTTACACGAGGTCAATAGCGAGCCCAAATAGCTCAATGGTGGCGACTTCTGTAACTGCATGTGACACACGGATTCGAATCTCAGAAGGGACATGAGTTCCTCTTGAGTGCCAACAAGCACGAAACCTAGGTTGGGTATGACTTCCTGTGGCCGATTCCCTCCAACCATCTAAGATGAACAGTATCCGTGTGACTATATTGCAGAACTCTTCGACTGAATTCAATTTAGACTAGATAGCCTTTTGTATGGACACCTATTGTACAGTTATCCTGCCCAAGATCTTTTATTTCTTCAGACTTGTTGATACCACATCAGTAGTTCCTACAGTCAATTGTGGTGACGGACTGGTGAAGGCGGATACTAATTAAAAAATCGTTTTCTGTTTATGGAAATGTACCAACAGTCCCTAGTTTTCTGCTGCCTTCGAATACCTACAGTTGAAACAGGATTAGTGTGAGTGAGGCCGGTCTCACGCTACTTGTTCGAAGTAGTTATCAAAAATCGCGTCAGTGTTATGAGGTGCTACTGCCTCTAGATGAGTCGGTATGTACGATATCTCCAGTTGACCTTTGCTAACCTCTCCCATCATCCGATTGTGGAGAAGCAACATACCAGGTCTGTGTGTGGTTTCAGAAAAGCACGTTTCCTAGTGGTGTACGACTTCTCACTTAGATCCCACTACATATGTAGTGTGAGCGAATTTCACTGTGATTGCAAATACTCTTAGTTTAAACTCTATCCAAGCGATCTGTCTGGAATGGTACTTCCTGTAGGAATATTGGTTCCAACCAGTGTAGATATTCAGGTTATTTACCATATCCTATCCTGAACACCATGTTGAAGTAGCAGTTATCACTCTCAGTTGTTATTTGCGATAGTGATATTTACCGTTAGGCTTCAACAATCTGGGTGAAATAAAAACCCTATCAGAACACGTACGTTTGGCTGTTTGTTCATAGAAGGTGGAATTAATAAAAAAATCACACTCTTCATGTTTGATCAAATAATTGGTTGACCTACTTCCAATAAATGTCACACCATTGTATAGTATAGTGTATCATATTTACTTTGATGATCGATATCTGCCCTTACGGTTGTGATTATTTTATACTGTGTAATCGATTGCACAGGTGTTGTCATCAACGACTATTGTTTCAAGATTGATCATCATGAGCTGACATCAGTTAAAGAACTATTGGAAAAAGCAGCACGGTGTACTGGACGGCTGTTTCGTCCTAGTTTGGAACTCTTCAACGGTGAGTGCACACACTTGATCCCACCAGGGTGTGAACCCGGGACCTACCTACCGGTTACACGACGATCGCTTAGACTCGATGCAGTGATCCATGAACTGAAGTGGTAACCAGCGGCATCCACCAAGTCTGACAAGAGAATATTTACTCGAGAGTGACTGTAGGTTGACAGTTGCACTAACTATCGCGAATTTGCAAACATTGGAATTCATGAACCATAGGATTCAGTCCCAGTGGATGGATGGTTTACGAGTTCATCTTGTAACAGGGAGGTCCTGGGTTCGACCCCCTCTGGGGTTTTATGTGTGTATATGGTTGAAGAGTCTTAAATCAGGACGAAACAGTTGTGCGGTATTCCAGTGGTTCTCTAACTGATGTCATCTCCTGTTCAATCCTGTGAACAATCAAATCCGTGCTAATAAACACTTGATAATAACTGTTCTAACTGATGTTTTTCATTCGCTTTTTGTCAATACTTCTCTTAAGCGCTTCCATTATAAGAACAGTAGACAAGGGCCAGGCAACAGATCGTTTATTTAGGAAATCAACACATATTTATAGATTTTCATGTACATCATTACAGATTATTTTAAGCAAACAAACAGTCTTCTGATTGGTGGTTTCTCGTTGAACGTTAATCTTTCATCTCTTTGTGGCCGTCTATTGAAGTTCAGATTATCTATCTGCACATTGTATCCGCCTACGCAAAGTCTGCTGTGGTTGGTTGTTGAATCAGTCTTTGTTCTTATTTTTCTCACGACCAATCTTGGGGACGTAAACATTGACGTAAATTACTGTCTACCGATTCGGCTAGCAGCCAGCTCTCAACACACTCGTCGCGCCGTCAAAGACTTTCGACTGAAGTTGGTTCGGTCTTCTTGGTTCTAGGGGCTTTGTTCGTTTGTCTTGCTGTCTGGAATCTCGCCGCTCGCTGATGTTCGCTTGTTTCTCTTTGTTTATCATTGCGATTGTGTCTGCGTAACCACATCTCAAAGTGACCATATGTGGTCCTTCCCACTTTGGAAACTGTTTGCCTGACCCTGTCACATATTCGTCGGTATTTCGCCTCACATTTTCATATTCTGCTTTCTCCCAACCTCCCAGCAGCGTCCCAAGTAACAGCCTCATCGCTGACAGATCTTGAACGCCACTCAACTGCGCAGAAGCCTCGAAGTCCTGCCCGAAGATCCAAAGGCATAGGCTTTCCATTTGTCGGTAGGCGGCGACACCAAATTATTAAAGACTATTTAGATTATTTAAGCAAACAAACACAGTCCTCTGATTGGTGGTGGTTTCTCACTGAAAGTTAGTCTTTCATCTCTTTGTGGCTGTTTCTTGAATGTCAGATCATCTATATGCTAACTGTACACGCCTACGCAAAATTTTTGTTCTCATTTTTCATACGACCAATATTAGGGACATAAACATTGACGTCAGTTACTGTCTACCAACTTTGGCTAGCAGCCAGCTCTTACCACACCATTACCGTCTGTTATCTCTTCAAGTCTGTAATTATGCATGTTAACAAACTGTTACTCTGTGTCGATTAAAAAAAATTTCCATACTATCATTTTCAGACATGAGTTAATGATAAGCCATTTTAATCCGGAGTGTGTCATTAGCTGATGATTAGGAGCAATCTTTATGATGGACATGACTGAGTTTACAAATACATGAGACCATAATCATCATTATTGATTCTCAACGGTGAGATATAGAAGAAGCCAAGCAGACATTTGTTTTTCCAAGCTTTGAGCCTTTCTAACTTTCAGATTAACTCAATGCATCATCTTCCTGTGGATATGTAGCTAATTTGCTTTAAATCTCTGACTGACTGACTGACTAACTGGTTTCAACGTAGAACTTTGCACAGAAGTACACCAGTTGTAGTTGCTACACTCCACTCCATGTAGAACACAAAGCAAGCGAACAGAGCAGAGTAAAGAGAGGTTCAAAGTAGCGATAATAAACAGAAGTGTGAGTGAAGAAGAATACGGTTTTATTTGATATGACAAATCACAAAGAGTGAATGCATATGCGCCAGTCATTGACAACGAGGATTTTGAGCTATATCTCCAATTTTCTCTAGCCGTCATTGGTGCTTACCATTCCGAGGATGCCAACCAGGTATTCTGCACATCCCTACTGTTATGATTCTGACTGACTGATCAAGCCCTGTTTTCGTTTGACCACCACTGGCTTTCTTTTTTCCAACCTGATCAGTCCTATGTACAGCTAACACTGCCCATCGAGGAAGGCGATGGATGGCTAGGGATGCATGCGTAACACATGTCCTAGCCATCACAACCTCGTCGATTGATTTTATCTCCTTACATAGCACTCGACCGATGCGTCACCTCAATATTGCTCACTCTATTACACCTACTACCTAACATGGGAGATAGAACACAGACACCTATGATCACTGTGTGGTTTATCAAAATAAAATCTTATCCATAATGGACTTACACTCTACCACAGTGCCCAAGTTTTATACCTATGATCAAAGGCAGCTAGTCTTTCCACCTATCTTCCGGAAAATCAATCGAAGAAGCTATAAAGTTACATAGATTGAGATGACTAGGTCACGTGCTGCGCATGCCTAGCCATCGCCTCTCCCGACGGGCATTACTAGCTGATACAGGTGCAGGTTGGAAAAGAGTAAGTGGTGACCAAACAAAAACATGGCATCAATCAATCCATGAAATCCTTGACAGTTAAACTGAGTCAGGTAGGGAGATGCAGACTTCCCGGTTGGGGCCCACCCTCGGGACTCTAAGAATCAATGGCTGGAGACAGACAATAGGTGACATGGCTCAAAATCGTTGTCAATGGCTTACGCAGATGTATTCAGTCTCTGTAATCTTTCATATTCCTTTCTACCATTACACTCATTCTGTTTCACTCTTATACCTGTCAAAACTCTACTGATTTCCCTCACTCATTTTCTTGTCTTGTGCTATTTGGAACGTGGCAACTGGAACTGCTGCACTTCAGTGCCAAGTTCTATGTTGAATCCAGCAGCAGCAGCCACCTATCTTCCACTTTCAATGGCCATGTCTTACAGCCAGCCATAAAGGAGGATGGAGCGAGTTTTCGAATCTCTCTTTAACCGCTTTATTAGCGTGGATGACCAGGTATTCGCATCAGCTCTCACACAATATCAGTGGCTCACAGCCTAATACATTAGAAATCTGTTCCAAGTACTGACTAACTGACTCAGTTTCAACATAGAACTTTGCACAGAAGTGCAGCACTACAAGTCACCACCCTCCTCGTAGGTACACAAACGTAGTGAAATGTATGGGAGAAAATCTTATAACATAGAAAAACACGAGAGCTTAGTCGATGTGTACGATCACAAAGGATGAATGCATATGTGCCATTGAGAACAGTGTTTAAGCCATATCGCTAACACTATTGAGTCACTGGTTCTCGGCATCCGGGGGACCCCAACCAAGACAGCCTACACCTCATTACTTGACTTATGTCAACTTTCAGAGTCTTCATGTACTGATAAGAGCTTCTAGATTGACACCCCACCTCACTCTTTTCCTTCTTTTCTAACTCATCTTCCTGAAAAACTCATATCTCACACCATTTCTACGTATCCAGTATGAGTAATATAGACTAGAATATAACACATGGTATGCTCTATTCTTTCAAACTGCTCATCGTTAAAAAAATTTATAGAGATTTTCTGGAGTAAGTTATTTTCTCACACTAAGAAAATATTTATGCAGAGACTAACAAACTAACAAGGTCTGATGGATTTTTGTATGTATGTATATATATGCATTCTGTTGAGGTCAAAGTAGCAAACAAAGTGAATGAAAGTAAGTCAAAACTATAGCTGTAAAGAATCCTATTGACTAATACTAGGTGCACTGGAGTGGAAGCGATTTAACACAGCCATTCTACAGATAGATTAGTTCAACTGTATGACTGATTAATGCCTTCGGAATGCGAATAGTTTTGTAGGATTAGTCTAAAGTATTCTCTTTTTCAAGTGTTGGTTTGTAGGGATTTGATTGGTTACAGGATTTCATCATGAGCTGACATTAGTTAGAGAACCATTGTAAAACCTGCAAGGGAGTACTGGACAGCTGTTTCGTCCTAGTTTGGGACTCTTCATCAGTACGCACCCACCGTCAAGGTTCGAACCCAGGACTTTCTGGTTACAAGGCGAGCTCGTATACCATTATAAGCCACTGGGACCCGATCCAATGGCCTATGAATTCTCTTTTTTACACTCAGTAAGTGAATAACGTGATATCATAGCGTGTGCGTGTGTGTGTTGCTTGCTGATTACTGGCCAAACAAACAAATTAACGAAATTAGAAAATGTTTAACCCCTATATGTCTTGAAAATCGATACTGTTTAGTGAGATAAGATCCACGGGATGTTAAGGAGGGATGAACTGTACAAGGAGAGGTAAATAAATGCGTAACTGTTGTGTATTCCTATGTCAAATTCACCATTTTGGTTAGTGCTCGTCGTATTAATTTAATTTTCCTTTTTCTTCTACTTCTTCTTTTCTTGTTCCTTTAAAAGATCACAGTTCAACAACAAATTTATACATCAAATATGTCATCGCTAGAAATAGCTGCTGAAGAAATGCGTATCGGTAATACACGTCCACGTGAAATACAACAGGCTTTAGAAACCCGTGAAGAAAGTACTCTCTATGCTCAGATTATACATTTTATCAATTTGATTGTTAACTTTCGTATACCTGTACATATTGGTGCTGCTGTAGCAGATTTATATAGTGAAGAAGCACAGAATAATGATTCCTCGCTGCACATGCCTTTACGTAACGATACTACAACAGATCATAATAGGCTGTCATCATCCTATGGAGGCGGTAATAATAATAACAGAATGTCAAGCGACAGTAATACAAGACGTCAACAATCCTCTCGTAGTCTGTCAACAAATGATCCACCAGCAACTAATCAAATGAATAATGCTCTTCAGTTTATGTCACAGAATGAAGGATTTGTTAAAGGCAATAGTTCGTATTATATGGATAATTATTCAAATAGTGTACTAACTGCAGAAGGATTTTATAGGTGAGTATTACTAATTGTTTCTTTGTTTTTTTTTCTGTCATTTCGTGGCTGTTTTATTCAACACAGTAGCTGAATGTTCAGTGAGTTTTCGCCTTGTAAAAATGAAAGTCCCGGGTTCGATCTCTCGGTAGACAAATTGGTGAGTACTGATGATAAAGAGTCCCCAACTAGGACGAAACGACTATACGCTACTCGCTGCTCGTTTTCAAAGATTTCCGCTTTGTAACCAATCAGATCCTTGCAAACCAACACTTGAAAACTATTCTGGTTGATTCTTTTCTTCCTTTTATAAAAAAGGATTATAACGGATAGCCGTTTAAAGTCATTTTCAACAGCAGGACTAGGCCATACTGTAAGAATAAAATTTGGGAACTGTGGTAGAGCATGATTCTATATTAGAGGAGTAATTTTATATTGATAAAAACACTATGTTACAGTATTATTTTCTGGCTATGTTTCTAGGACAATTTTTCGCTCATAACTATACCAGATAGCGCGCTGGTGGTTCATTGGTAGGACGCTCGCTAACTTGCATATCATCCGGCTTTGATTAGCCGCCCGACACATTGTTAAACCTCGTTTAGCCGATAGTATGCCCACTGAGGAGGAAAGGTTGAGTGTGGGGCCAGCAATCCCCATCTGCCTATCCAACCTTGGGTAAGTGACATGCGGGGTTTGAACCCGTGACCTTGTGGTTGAAAGTCAAGTGCCTAAACCAATGAGCCGTAGCTCTGATTTATTAGATGGTTGGAGGCAATCGACAGGAAACCCACTCGGCGCCCAATTATGCTGGAACTATTCCGTCAAATCTTGATCATAATTCATATGAATGACCATATTATTCCATCTTATAGTTACTCCACGCAATCCATTTCCTGATATAATTCTCACGTACCTTTAATCGGCTAGTGTATTCCAAAATTAGTGGATTTATAATGATATAGCCTAAAGAAGAATTTATTGAAAACAATTTCTCCCTCTAATTATTCTTCTTTTTTTTGCTTAACAAATTAACTCCTATTCCATATTCATTTGTTCCAAAGGCAAACAAATCGAACACGTTTTCCGTCTGCGAAACGGTGTATCGAACGAATATTTGCCTTTCAATTGGGACTGGTACTTGTGTATTCAACATTTGGCATTGACATTTCTTGACCTTTCGTTAGCTTTTGATTTTCTTGTTCCAAAGAATATGAGGAGACTAGCATATATTTCATTCCGTCGTAGGGCTCTCCAGAACCATTTCAGATTTTCGTCGTTACTGACACATTCATTGGAAAAGTTGATTTCCGCGTCCATTATAACAAACTTGTTAGAGTACCCCAGAAACCTATTTAGTTCTTTGGCTGTCGAGTCGTCCTTGCCTACTCTTTTTATTGAATTGATCGAAAAGAGCCTCTCCTCTGAACTGCTTCTTTTTTTCATCAATGTCTGGATGGGGGATTATTCATAGAATAAAATGTAGCAAGGAACCCCTTCAACAGTCAACGAGTTAAATGGGTTTCTGAGGTACTCTGTCAGACGAGACTGTGAAATTACGTCGACTGAGATGGTTAGGACATGTGTTACGTATACCTAGTCATCGCCTTCTTCGACGGGCAATGTTAGCTGATATAGGGTCAGGCTGGAAAAGAGCTAGCGGCGGTCAAATGAAAACATGGCACCAGTCAATGAAATCCACAACAGTTAGTCTAAGCCACTTAGGAAGGTGTGGACTTCCTGGTTGGGGTCCTCGGGACGGTAAAAACCAATGGTTGGAAACAATTAGTGACATGGCTCAAAATCGTTCTCAGTGGCGCAGATGCATCCACTCCTTGTGACTTATGATTTCCAATGAAACTATATTGTTCTTCTTTATTACCATACCTTTGTCTCACACCTCTGTTTACTGTCTCTAATATGCATTTCTCATACTTTCTTCTCTTGGTTTGTGTGCTACATGGAGTGTGGCGAATTGAACTTCTTTGTCGAAAACCGACCGACCGGTACTCTGTCAGGCCTGCTCTAGTGAATACAAAAATCAATTTTTCCGATATTTGTGTTGGTAATCATGAATATCTGAAATGGTTGTGGAAAGCGTCGTGACTGAATCATATATATATATATATATATCCTAATACGAAGTCACATGTAGACGTCACGATTGTTTAATTCACTTTTCCGGAACACATCTAATCACCTTAGGACTATCGATTTTCGCTATGTGGAAAAGTCCTAATCGATTTCGAAGTACACCGCTAAAATACATTTCTATTAGGCGCGGACAAATTGAAAAAATCCAGTCTTTTAAATATCAATCCTCGAAGTCAGTGAGACGCTAACTGTATTATTTCAATGTGTAATATAAATTTCTGTGTCATGTAGAAAAGTCAGCAATATCACGAAACCTTTGTATCCAATCTGCTTACACCATAAAAAGGTTCACATGACTAGCTAGTGAGTGTCAGAATCAATGAATTACACTGTCATCGAATGGTATGGCACATGTGTATAATTAAGATGGCAATAAATTTATTCTTTTACTGCTGCCATTTCGTGGAATTTGATTCAAAAATATATTTTTATATCAGTTAATGGATAGCGAATTGAGTTGAGGTTTCAAACAGTTTGACATTTAATTTAGCAAGTAAACACTGTGTTTTTTGATAAAGCAATAAGAAGACGTAATTTGTCCGAATCGTGTAATGTATTTGCGCAACAAATTTCGAACAATCTGATCCATCACACACGGACTTGTCATAGGAATATACACATATGAAATTAATAAAGAGTTAAGAGGTGAGAAAATAGACTAAGGTCAAGTTAAAAGAAAATAATGAAGGTCAAAATAACAATGAAGACCACTAAACCAAATAACAGAAGTAATAGTACATCTGCTATGCTATCAAAATAAAACAAAATTTGCCAAGGAAGGTTTAATGTGATGACGAATTGTTTTTGAACGCATAAAGGTGGTGTAAACTTCCTAATTGCCAGCTAGGGCTTCCACAAACTTAAGGATACGCCCCGACACACGTTTTATGGATGGATAGGTTTAAAAGATGTGTGCACATCAATTTTATGCCCTATCTCCGTAATATGTTTCTCAGTAGAGGAGCTAGGTCTCCTGTTCTCACGATTAGTGGGTTCTGGGGATTCTACTTGTTTCTGGAGCCATTTAGGAATATGCTCTGAAGCCATCCCTTTTTTGCAGAGATCGATGAGTCCTCCCTATGTATTTGTGTCCACACGTACATTCAAATTGATAAATACAGTGGGATGTAACGTCATTTTTTGCATGTTCGAAGGGCTTAACTGGATATATTAGCTTCACATTCTTAATGATTATGATATTGGCTGCAAAAAAAGTCTTTTCAACAGCAGCGTTCAGTCTTTGTCTAGTTATCAAGCTTCTGTAATGCCCCATATAGGGTAGCTTGATGTACACGTCTTTCTTAGGAGCGAGTTGGAGAGTGGGTCTTGGTGTTCCACTGACTACTTTATATCTCCTGATGAACTTGTCTGGATAATTGTTATCAACCAGAGTTTGTGTCAACTTTCTTTCTTCCTCCTCATCAAGTGTGTCTTCAGTGCATATTCGTTGGATTCTACTGAGGAGACACCTTACTAATGCCCTTTTGTACTGTTTTTTGACGTATACTCAAACCATCCACTTTTGTAAGTAGCTCTAGGTGTATCCCATGGTCACTTATATATCAGTGAAGTAAACTGTGACTTTGATTGGACTCTAGGTAGTAGCTGGTATCATGCGTGTAGAGTCCTTCGTTTAATGTAGACTAAATTTTCTCAGTCAATTGTGCAGCTCTGGGTGACATGGGTTAGAATCTCTAAGGGGACATGAGTTTCTGCAAGGTTGCAGATACACCTTGCTGACTGATGAATGCCAACAAGCACGAAACTTAGATCTGAGGCTTCTTGCCGACTACTAGTCAATGTTAACTGTGAGTATTTCTCGTCACACCCGACTTGCTGTGTACCTTCTCCTCATCACTACTTCCCACCAGTACCTTGGTCGCGCTATATCGTCAACTGACAGAAGTTGGAATTCATGGGATGGCCATTGATTTGGATTCTGGTGGCTTAATGGTTTACGAGTTTACTTTGTAACTGAACAGTCCTTGGTTCGCCCCCTTCTGGTGGATGCGTACTGATGAGGAAGAGTCCAAAACTAGGACGAAACAACTGTCCAGTACTCCCTAAACCAGAATTCGTGTAAAAGATATAACAGTAATAATGATAATTCAATCATTTGGCATCTAGACGAAAAGAAAAAATAGACACTAGGATGTATTCCTCCTCTTCTTCTTCTTTTTCTCTCATCACATTACCTAAAAATTTCAAGTGAAATGTTGTAACAAGCACAAAAAAATTGATTGAAATTACAATAACGCATAAAAATCTAGACACTAGTTAGATGATGATTGACTTGATTAAATCGATATCATCTACACTTCTGTTCACCTTCATTCACTATCTGTCTCTCCCTCTCCCTCTCTATCTGCCTCTCACTCTGGATACTTACATGCATGCATGCATGCAACATATGGTGTTGCCAACAGTTATGCAGTTATAATTGAACTATGTTGGAATATGTAATACTGTTACTATTACTACTACTACGGCTAGACAGATAGATACAGACGTATGAAGAAGAAGAAAAAACACATTATTACACCATACACAGTTTTTCTGATATTATACACTGTCAAAATTCGAATAGTTTGCTGTGAACTGAACTGTGCTAGTAGCTATAGTGGTTGCTTATTACCTGTGTCTGGTTCTAAGGATGATCATATAACAGTGGTGGGAGGTGTGTTTGGCATGCATTAGCATGCACATATATGTGTATACATTTGCATAAATACAGGATATATGTAACGCATATATATATATATATATATATATATATATATATATATATCGATTTAACACCCGGTCATTTTGCTACTTGCCGAATTCCCTAGGTCTTATTAAAGTAATTGAAAAAATGATATCCTTCAGTAGTATGCCGGGGAATAACTGTGAAAATTTATCATGCATATATATGTACATAGTCCTATTTTTCACTGGGCACAAAATGACTGATTTGACTTGCCTGACTGGTTTCAACGTAGAACTTTGCACAGATGTGCAGCAGTTCGAGTTGCCACACTCTCTCCATGTGCCACACAAAGCAAGTGAAGAGAGTAGAGTAAGTTACTAATACGGGGTTTAACCAAAAAGCCAGTTCAAACAGGCTGTGTGTGACTGGCCTCAAGCAGTTTTCTCCCCTGGGCGGCTCTGCTGTCATACAACACTAATTCTCTTTCTGTTTCAAGTACCCCAAGAATAAATCAACTTCCACGGTGTAGGCAGCTGGGAAGTGACAACTGCATACACATTTCCAAAAGCATACGAAGACTTGGGCACAAGGTAGTAAAGTAACTGATGTCATGCGTCTAGTCCTTGATATTGGTGCGGACTGAATCCTATCAGTCAAGTTTGCAGCACTGGGTGGCATAGGTTAGAATCTTCGAGAAGACATGAGTTCCTTCAAGATTGCAGATGCTGCTTGCTTGACTGGTGAATGCCAACAATCACTAAACCTAAGTCGAACGCTTCTTGACGATTGTCTCCAACCGCCTAATAATAACAATAAAGTAATACTGTCAGTTTATGTTTACTTTCTGGCTTGGGTATCATTAGTTTATATGAGATGATGCTGTAGGATTGGACTGCACCGACCCCTATCTTGAGGGGAGGGAGTGAACTGGGGGGAGAACATTGATCCCTTTTATTATTTGGAAAGTTGCATCACCCCCAGTGAACTGATTGTTAACGAGATCTCAACACAGAAACAAAAGTTTCGTGTGTGTGTGTATGTGGCATTTACCAACTTACGTAATGTCTGACTCGTAGACGTGAGAGCCGATTGGCTATCAACCAAAGGAAGTGTGCACTACGCAGTAGTGTACTCTGTCCTTCTCTATAGCTGTGAGGCATGGTCATTAGAGGTGGAAGATTTGAGAAAGTTAGCTGTCTCTGACCCCAGATATTTGCGTTCTGTTTCCCGTATTATGTGGTATGACATGATGGGTAACAACGAGGGGTTAGGCGTTAAATACTAGCTATAGCGAGCGAGTCAATCGATGAGCTTATAAAACAACATCTTTCTCCTGCATACATCTACTCATTATGATCCTTTTGAATCTCCTCTTTCTCTCTCTCTCCTCTGCCTTTGTCAGCCATGGAGTGTGACAACCCAAACTGGTACACTTCTGTGCAAAGTTCTATGTTGTATTTCAGTCTCAGTCATATTAATTCATGTGTGTGTGTCGCCCTCATTTAAATTGCATACAGCAAGACTGTATACGTAATCTTCAGGTGAAAAAAATGTTTAGCGTCACAACTGCATGATGTCGAATCAGCGTTTCCAAGAATTACAGTTTAATTAAGCCGTATCTGGGAGTTTTTAGTAAAAGTATAAGTTTTTCATTGCTCTCAAATTGTGCTACTGTCTGTATTCAATCGACTTTTGTATAATGTGTGGTGTTTTTAAGGTTTGTACTGGTTCCCAATTGTTGTTTCGTGAACACTTGAATACTCGCAATACCCTTTCCAATGAATCGACAAGGTTCCGTTGTTCATTTGACGGATGCGGACTAACAATGGAATATTGGATGTGCATTTCGTCCTATTTGCGACTCGTCTGGTGGATAACGCTTTGGCGTTTGAAATGAATGATACTCATGGGCTCATGATGTAGCAGTTAGCACTTTGGACTCTAAATCTAGTGACTCAAGTTTCAGCGAGGCCTCGAGCTAAGTACTTTTGTAACAACAGAAGACAAGGGCCAGGCAACAGATCGTTTATTAAGCAAACCAACACATATATTTTCATGTACATTATTATAGATTATTTAAGCAAACAAACACAATCCTCTGATTAGTGATTTCTCACTGAAAGTTAATGTTTCATCTCTTTGTGGCTGTTTCTTGAATGCCAGATCATCTATATGCTAACTGTATGCGCCTACCCAAAGTCTTTGTTCTCATTTTTCACACGACCAATATTGGGCACATAAACATTGACGTCAATTACTGTCTACTAACTTTGGCTAGCAGCCAACGCTCACCACACTTTTAATGGAGAAGTGGCATATTAGTTTAAGCACTCGACTTACACCTAATGGCTCCAGTCCTGCTCCACTTAGCTGTACCTCAGCGTAGACATCTGGGCGGTATCACCAGCCCTCACACACACACAAAAAGTGTGTGGCCCATAGTCCGGTACTTGGAATGAGTTAAAAAAAAGCATGATACTGACATTGAATCTTATTGGGGACATCATCACTCACTGATGATAACAGCTGAATCCCGACGACGAGTCCAAAAATATAACGAAAACGCAAATCTTGGATTCCATCAAATAGCGATATGTGTAAACTACCTGACATCGTCAAAACATCCGTTCTAGCAGCTGACATATCAACAGAAGACATTCAGCGAAGAGACTCTTTTCGGCGAATTCATTCACATAGCTGTACAATCGCATTTATATATAAATATTTGTGTGTGTGTGTACATGAGGTTTGTCAAGTTTGGATAATTGATTAGTTAATACAAGAATGATGTAGTATAGAGACAAAGTTAATCAGACAGCAATTAAAGTAAGACTGAGTTAAAAAACTAGATGACGTAATATAATTGGCTAAAATGTTACAACTTAGGTCAGGATAGCAACAGAGGTAATTACAGGTAGAGATTAAGTAGAAGTGAAATTGAGTGAATAAGTTGGATGACGTAACATGAATGACTAGAAACTGAGCGTTGTTCAGGTCAGTAACAGTGGTAGTGGGGTGTAGAGATTGAATCGGGTGGGGGTAGAGAACAAGAAAGTTGGGAATGTAAAATGTTACAATTGAGAAGACAAAATAATACTAATGAAGAGACAGAAAAAAAAATTAGGTAGAATTTACATGTCGGCTAATAAGATAGATTACGTCCATTGCAAGTGTAGCGATTGAACGAACTTCTTCTGTATGCAGAGTTCAGGACTTAGTAAGTGAATCGCCATTGCTTCTGCAGTTTGAAGAAGTCTGATTCGTACACCTTTAGGGAGACCACCTCTTACTCTGTAGACGACTTTGAAGTTTGTTTGCGGTGTCGCTTGGTGTCTGGATTCTATCAGATGTTCTAAGATGGAACTGCGGGGGCATCGATTTTCTCCTTTGTAAAACCATGCTGGTAAGTGCTCGGTGATACGTTTGGAAAGCGAGCGCTGGGTACGGCCGACATACCTGGCTCCACACGAGCAGGTGAATTGATAAATGCACATTGATGAGGCCAGCAGCGGTAGCTTATCCTTCACGTTCACATGAATCATAGGTTTTGTGGAGAAGGTTAGTCGTAGTTCAGCTGCGAAGAAGGTCTTCTTAAGTGAGCGCGACAGTCGATTTTTTAGTGTTTCCGCAGATAGATCTCCATTGAATTGGAGGTTCATGTAGAGTAGTTTTTTCTTGACGCTGAGTATGGGCGGCTTTTCTGGTCTAGGATTCATAGATTTTGCAATAAATCTTTCTGGATAGCAATTCTCGACGAGGATTCTCTTGAGGTTGTCCAGTTCATCTTTTACGGTGTCCGGGGTGCAGATTCTGCCAACTCTGTAGCTGAGTGAACGGATCAGGTTTCGTTTGGTGTATAGTGGTACCCAACTGTGAAAGTTAGTAAGCTGTCCGTTCCACGTCGATTTTCTGTGGATAGATCTTCTCAGTGTTCCATCCTGTTCTCTTCTGGTTAGTTGGACGTCAAGAAAAGATATTGTGGAGTTGGACTCTTTCTCCATCGTGAACTGAATTGCAGGGTGGCAGTTGTTAAACGACCTTAAGATGTCGTCTAGATTTTCTTCGTTGTTGACGATAATGAAGGTGTCGTCGACATATCTTTTATAGATTTCGAAGGTATTGATCATTTTCTTCAGGCATGTGTTTTCGAGTTTTGCCATGAAGAAATCTGCAAGCAAAGGGCCTAGTGGTGAGCCCATAGCTATACCATCCTTTTGGCGATATATTTCGTTGTTGAAAGAGAATTGAACATTCAGGGTACACCTCAGTAGGAGTTCTTTAAGATGCTCGGTGGGTATACCGATGTTTATTCCTTTGGAGTGAATGAGTTCGCATATATAGCATATTGTTTCAGTCAGTGGAACGTTTGTGAATAGTGATGTGACATCTAATGAAATCATTGTCTTGTTGGATACGTTAATGTTTTCGATTGAGTCAATAAAGTCGAATGAATCTCGAACTGTGTGGCAGGAAACTTGTTTTCTGATTGGTTCAAGTAGATCTGCTAACCATTGAGCTGTGCGGTGATAGGGTGAATTGGTCATGTCGAGGATCGGTCGAAGAGGGATACCCTTCTTGTGTACTTTCGGGAGTCCGTAAAGTCGTGGTATATTTGAGCCAGACGGTCTAAGGGATTCGAACATTTCGTTGCTGATGAAGGATTCAGTCTTCAACTTACGAAGGGTGTCCGTTAGCTTTTGTTCGGTTTGTTCAGTCATGTTTTTCTCGTTGATCGGTTTTGTGAATTTGCATTCATCGGATAGTATAGTCAGCATTTTACTGATATAGTCCTTGCGATTCATGATTACGATTCCTCCGCCTTTATCAGGACGTAATATCATAATCTCTTCATTTTTCATAAGTTCTTTCAGCTCCTTATGGTGCCTCTTCGTCAAGATGGACCTTCCGTTGTGTTTGGTATTTATAAACTTGTGACAACAGTCGAGGATTGATGCTTTGAATTGTTGTAGGTTTTCGTCTGATGTAGGTGTGAGATCGTAAGTCTGGTTTATTAGATTTTCGAACTGAACCTGGCTACCGTTATTACTATTGCAGTTAATACGCGTATTCATCCCGAAAATGTGAAGATCCCTGTACAATGCGTATTTTTCTGAC
The DNA here is from genome assembly GCA_944472155.2 of Trichobilharzia szidati. Classification (NCBI taxonomy): domain Eukaryota; kingdom Metazoa; phylum Platyhelminthes; class Trematoda; order Strigeidida; family Schistosomatidae; genus Trichobilharzia; species Trichobilharzia szidati. The sequence continues at coordinate 115,297,670 of OX235274.1, read as the reverse complement.
GTGTTTGTTTAATCGTGAGCTTAATATAATTATTTATCCATCGACGGGATATATCAGGTTATTTTCGCATTCATTGAGCACCAAGGCGAACATAGGGCGGCTGTTAGTATGAAGTTTTACAGTTTAATTTAATTTAATTAATTTTGATTACAGCTTGATAACACACCGTAGTTTCAGTCCAAGTATGGAATTTTCAGCATGGATATTGGTAGCCCAAATTTTGCAGGCCGATCATAGATATCGGGTGTGCGTCGGCAGGGGTTTGAACCCCGGACCATGTGCATGGTCGGTGAGAGTCCTGACCACTGTGCCACCGACTCACCTGTGGTGTTGTTTTCATGGTAAAGGGGTAGCTACTCTCACATCCTCAAGCCTTCCTCTTTCCTGGGCTTATTATCAGCTGTCAAAATAGATGAGGTCTGGAAGTGAGTTAGAGTCAAACCCCGACCACATACTTGGCTGTGATGAGCATTCAACAATCACCTGAACCACAGATACCTCTCTCTTTAGTTGTATTACATATACAAAATAATATAATTTACAAAATACCCTGCAATGACTGTGAGGTCAACTACATAGGTCAAACTAGTAGGTCAGGGGTAGTCAGATTGTCAGAACATAAGAATTAAGCTAAGGTAAAAATGGTTGACCCAGAGAAGATAAGTAATTTAGAAAAAAGCTCAGCAATTGCAATGCATGCATTAGCACATAACCACACAATAGGGTGGGAGAGGGTTAAAATTCTTAAAAGTAATCTAGGTAGGTGGAGAGAGAGGTTGATAACTGAATCCTTGTTCATCGAATCTACACCCAACACATGCAATAGGAATGATTCATGACTCATACCCGAAATATGGAAAATATTACTACCAATCAAATCAAGTGAAAAACAATGGAACTATATAAATGAATTTAGGAATTCGTGTGGTATTATATATATACATATATTTATTTCATCTCTCATGATATATCACATTTTCACTATTTATCACAGTTGTCTTTCCTTTTATTCCACCTTTATTGATTTGTTTTGAACAGTTAGTTGCGTTTCTCCTATAGTGTTACCTGTTTGCTTTTATTATTTCCTTTTCCCGTATTTAGCAGTCGGTATAGTACTCAAAATTTCAATGAAATGAATCCAGCCACTCTACTCAGTCATATTAATGTTTTAGAAAATTGGTTATTGAAATTTGTTAAAAATGTCGGTGAAGAGAATAATCTTCTACGGAAACGTATTAATGAGATTGAAGGCAAAATTAAAGGTAATCACTTGTGTGTGTGTGTGTTTATATTGTTGGCTTTCATGCTGCATTGTTTCGCTTATTATCTGTGTATATGTATGTCCCATTTACATATAAATAAGCATGTGAAGACAGGTGAAAGGCAGTTTTGTATAGTTAATTTATAGTTAACTGATACTCGTTCCACAATGAGTGGCTGTCGTCGTTCAGTAGTAGGCTGTTGGATAACGCTTTGTTATTTCAAACGATGAGGACCGAGGTTGAGTTTCAACTAGGAACCATCGTCATTCACTGAGATTCAGGTACATTTTTAGTTGATGGAATATGCCATCTCGCATTCCACTGCTGCTGGTCACCATCAACCCAGTTGCATTACATAGCGAATATTGTCGAAAGTTGTAGGGATTTGCATCATCAATACTTTTTAAATTCCTACAAGTGAATAAGAAATAACTCGCTCCTAGATTAGAAATAGGAAGTGAAGTGGTAGAGCACGTTGACCGCTTCACTTACTTGGGAAGTACCATCAGACCCAACGGGTTGATCTCTGACGAAATCTCAACACGAATACAGAGGGCTAGTTTCGCATATGCCAGTTTACGCCGTCTCTGGCATAGACGTGATATCCGACCATCGACCAAAGGGCGGGTGTACTGCTCAGCAGTCCACTCCGTCCTCCTTTATGGCTGTGATACCTGGCCATTGAGAGTGGAAGACATGAAAAGATTAGCTGTGTTCGATCATAGGTGTCTGCGTTCTATCTCCCGTGTGAAGTGGTATAATAAGGTGAGCAATATTGAGGTTAGGCGTCGAGTGGTAGGTAAGGCGGGGAAATCAGTCGACGAGACTGTGAAATTACATCGACTGAGATGGTTAGGACATGTGTTACGTATGCCTTGTCATCGCCTTCCTCGACGGGCAATGTTAGCTGATATAGGGCCAGGCTGGAAAAGAGCCAGCGGCGGTCAAACCAAAACATGGCACCAGTCAATGAAATCTACAACAGTTAGTCTAAGCCACGTAAGAAGGTGTAGACTCCCTGGTTGGGGTCCTCGGGACGGTAAAAACCAATGGTTGGAAACAATTGGTGACATGGCTCAAAATCGTTCTCAATGGCTGGCGCAGATGCATCCACTCCTTGTGAATTATGATTTTCAATGAAATTGTTTCGTTCTTCGTTATTACTATTCCTTTGTCTCACACCTCTGTTTACTGTCAGTATTATGTATTTCTCCTACTTTCTTCTCTTCCTTTGTGTGCTACATGGGAGGAGTGTGGCGACTTGAACTGCCGCACATCAGTGCAAAGTTCTATGTCGAAAACAGACAGAAAGGGCTTCAACAACACGTCTCCATTTTGTCCTATTCTCGGTGATCCTCTTCACCTGGCCACCCTCTGACTGTGACCAAAGTCTTTGGTCTTCTCCTCTCGCGATCTCCTTTGGGTCACCCTCGGACACACGCTTAACTCATCGTTTTCATTTCTGGTTACACTTGAGCACCTGCCTGCCTGCCTGTCGCACTGTTTCACTCAATGATAGTCTCCTCAATATGCGTCTGATCCATCCGCATTTTCCCCGGGGAGACATGTGTAGGTTCTTGATTGGTTCATTTCAAGAGTTTCTTGTTGCTAATTCTTTCCAACAGGCCATTTGATCTTCAATATTATGCAAGTGAAAGAGACAGCTGTTGATAAAAGTCTACAGTAGTCTGTTTGAAATGTTATTCTTGACTACTAGTACAAGTTTCTGACCCATATAATAGAAATGACTGACTAAAGACTGGTGTTGAAAATCCTAATTTTGTTCCTCATGTCTAGAGATAACAGTCGCAATTTAACAACGCAAAAAAATATTTCTAACCACCTGAAAGGTTACCGTGATTAGTTTTAAAACAATAATAATAATAATTTCAAAAATGTGTCAAGATAATTCTAACACCATATGTGAAGAGTACTGGCTATGCGACTTTGACTGTTTGACTGTCTGTTTGTCTATCTATCTATCTATTCACCCGTCTGTATGTCTGCCTCTCTATCTACCTATCTTCGTGTTTGTTCATTTTTCACATCATTCCATCTATATATATATATATATATATATATATATGTTGTGAAGTGCCCTACTGGTGAAATTCCAATGTTACCTTATGATGTTGTTGATGTTGATGGGGATGATTACATTTCAACTCAAGTATTGCTTTTGTAGATGCACTTGTATACATCAAAAAGAGTGTACTACACATGGTATAGTGGTAATCAATAAACTTCAAGTGCATATATACATACATACATATATGACAGTGTTTGTTACTAAGGCTGTATTATACTACTCATATGTTGTATGTATGTATTCAGAAGATTTCAATAGGAGGAAATTCTCTTTACAATGATTTCATTTTCGTACCCCGTTCACAGTTGTTTTCGCATATATGGATTATAATCGACGGTGTGTGTGTGTGTGTGTGTTAGTGGTAACATCGAAGGTGCTTATGAATTACTAATTGAGTAGAAACATGAATAACAACACAGCGAAACGACAGAAGTTAGAATCCGTGGGTTATTCAATTCCTTTCCAGTGACTGAATGGTCCTAGGTTCAGTCTTTGGTGGGGTCGTGGTTGCATGTTGATGAGGAGTTCCAAACTAGGACGAAACAGCTGTCCAGTACTCCCCCCAGTTTTTAGTGGTTCTCTAGCTGATATCGACCTGTGATCAAACTGGCAGTGAGGAAAGGCGACGGAAATTACAGCAGACACGAGCGAAAATATGTAATAGAGGGATCGAATACATACGGAAATACGAAATGTGAATTTACAGATATATATAAGGTCAAATTTATTCTTCAACACAGTACGATGAAGTATGCTAGGAAACCTTGACAGTAGATAGTATGAAACCGAAACTGTGCTTATACAAACAGTTTATACTATCTATTTTTTTACCTTGGACTTTATTTTATCTAGTGATTTAGAAAAATAGTCTTTATTCATTCATATTTCTAATCGATTTGTCTTATTGAGAACAGCATCACTCCACTGGGAGTACAGGTGTGTATCCATCCAGCCAACGAGTCCCAAGTGGCATGAGATGTAAATCCTGGATTCCACTGCTGGTGGTCACCTTCAACCATAGTTATATCATATGAACCACTTCCCATTTTAATATTTCTTCCCATTATCAAATATTTTAGCACACACACACACATACACACTCAATAATCACGTTTGTCATTGATTTAAATGGGGTGATAGTTGAAGGTGCGATGGTTTGCTACAGGAGCGTGTTGACCACTTCACTTATATGAGATTTTGCCTCAGCCTCAGTGGATTGTCCGTTGATAAGATCTCAGCACAGATACAGAAGACTCATTTTGTATCTACCCATCAACTTACGCCATCTGTGGCGTAGATGTGATATCCTGCCTGCTATGGATCAAAGGACGTCTGTACCGCTCAGCAGTTCACTCCGTCTTCTTTGATGGCTGGCTGTGAGACTTGTCCATTGAAAGAAGAAAACATGCTAAGACTAGTTCTCTCTAATCACAGCTGTCTGTGTTCTATCTCCCGTCTTAAATGGTTTACTATATCGTGTAATATTGAGTCAAGGGTTCTGTTGAGTGCTAAGTAAAGGGGGGAAATCAATCGACTAGGTTATGAAGCTACATCGATTGAGATGCTTAGGACACTTGTTACGTATGTCTAGCTATCATCTCCTTCCTCGACGGACAATGCTAGCTAACATAGGGTGGATCAGGTTTGAAAAGAGAAAGCTAGGGGCGGTTAACCAAAACATTTTTAATCAGTCAATGAAATCCATAACAACCGTTAGTTCACGCCAGCCACATAGTTAGGTGTAGATAACCTGACTGGTTGGGTTCCTCGGGATGATGGTAAGAACCAATGAAGACTGGAGACATTTGGTGATATGGCTCAAAATGATAGTTGTCAATGACAACGCAGATGCATTCACTCTTTGTGATGATTTGTCATATTGAATAAAATTCTATTGTTCTTCCATATTAGTATTCTTTTTCCCTCACTCACACTTCTGTTTATTATCTCTCTCTCTCTTTTGAATGTCTCTTTACTCGGTTCTCTTGCTTTCTATGGTACATGGGGGAAGTTTGACAACTGAAACTCTTGCACATCTGTGCAAAGTTCTATGTTGAAACCAGTCAGTCAGTCTTTCCAAGATGCTTTCATATCATATCCTATTTATATTATTTTCATCGGAGATTATCCTCTTCCTTGTCTATTTTTCTCCTTGTTAATATTTACACCAATATACTTCTGTTTATTTATTTCACTGTATTGTAATAGTTCAGAAGAGGGGTTGTATTATATACATCCTATATACTAAATACTTCTGTTATAGTTATAGCTTACTAACTGACATGTATGGTGTTAGTCAGTGAATAAGTAAACAGAAAAAGAGGTCAGTTGATACGCATTGTATGCCCTGAAACGGTCATTTCATTACTACACTGTACAGTAAAGCCCATTTTACAATGGAGCCATTTTTTGATGTGTACATAGCATTATACTATTTATTGATTTTTTCATTATCACTAACATAACTGTTATTATTATTATTATTCGCTGTTCTTCTTTTTCTATCTTTAGCTATTATTGAAAGTCATCTAATAAATTTGCAAGCTATTTATCCAAAAGTACAAAATATTCCACATATGAAGAAGGTAGGTCGTGTGCGTGTGTGTATATTTTATTTTTCTAAAATATACCACTTTGTTTTTTTGACCTTTTTTCTGTTGTTTCTTTATTTCGTATTTTTGAACTTCATTATTTCTACCGGTTGATCACGGATTGATTTCAGTTAGAGAACCATTGAAAACCATCAGGGAGTACTGGACAGCCAGCTGTTTCATCCTAGTTTGGGAATCATTGGCAGTACGCACCCACTCCACGGGGGGTTCGAACCCAGGACCTTCCGGTTACAAGGCAAGCTCGTTTACCATTCAGCCACTGGGACCCGATTCAATGGCTCATGAAAATGGTTGGGGTCGCGCTAAATCACGAATTGGTAGAAGTTAGAAGAAAGACTATAACATATTACGCAGGATGTTAAAGGTTGTCAACAGGGCAAGCAACGTGCCACTTAACCAGCTTGTTAATATTCTGGTCGACAGGCACATGGACTCATGTGAGAAATGGGCCAAGTCCATTTTATCTAACTCACACCACCCTCTTCACTCACAACTCTCCCCTTGCATCTCATCAGGTAAAACCAGAAGCCAATATACAATACTATACAATACTACAATACTATATATATATATATATATATATATATATTTATTTATTTATTCGGATAGTGTTATTAGAAGACGGAGATTATCTGAAAAATGTGATGTGATGTATTTGCACTATACATTTCGAACAATCTGATCCCTCACACATTTACTTGTCAAGTCGATATGTATGTAAAAAAATTTAAGGGCAATTAAATTAAACAAAGTGACAAAGAAAAGGATTTAAGAATGATTAACACAACGTTTGGTAATCCAATCAAATAAGGATTACCAAGGTAGGTTAAGAGTAATAATATTATATATTAATATTGATGGATACTCTTGTTGAAAACGGATATCCTTTAAAATTTTTAAACAGGCGTAGAAGTTAATTAGTCTTTAAACCTACAATCTTTGCCGTCCCTAAGAAAAATGTCTTCATCAAATTACCATATAACGGGGAAATAAACAGTAGGATTTTGAGACAAAGGTTGAATTCGATCATCCGTAGAACCTATTATGCAGCCCGGTTTGTAATTATCAAAAAAGCCAAAAATATGCTCCACTGCTCCAAACCTCAAAAGTGCACAAGTGATTATGTCACATCCCACACTATTTACCAATTTTCGTGTGGTTTTGTGTGTATGTGAGGGTGGAAGAGCATATCCCGAAATGGTTAGAAAAACAAATGAATTGTGGAAAACCAATAGACGCAGGTGTCAGACTACCAACTTCGTCTATAGCTAAACACCTAATCCAGATGAACCATAACTCAGGTCATCTATAAAAATGGTCAAGGGCGCTTATCAAAATACGCTGAGGCTATAGCTATTCATAAACTTAAGCTTCCTCCCCCCGGTGTATTCAAAAACAGTTAATTATTACTCTTAACCTACCTTGGTAATCCTTATTTGATTGGATTACCAAACGTTGTGTTAATCATTCTTAAATCCTTTTCTTAGTCACTTTGTTTAATTTAATTACCCTTAATTTTTTCATATATATCGACTTGATCAGATTGTTCGCAATGTATAGCGCAAATACATCACATCACATTTTTCAGATAATCTGCGTCTTCTAATAACACTATCCAAATTTATGAAAGGGACTAATATATATATATATTCTTTCTCTCTATGTCTTCCCCTTGTTTGTTGTCGCTTTCCATATCTCTGGTATAGTTGTTGTGTCATTCGGATTACACGTAGACGTAGAATGACTGACTCTGGTAGGTTAAATAGCTTAGGGAAAAAGCCCAGCCATTGTACTGCATTTATTTGCATGCAATCACACAATTCGTCATGGGTGGGACAGGGTGAAAGTATTACGAAGTAATGCAGTTAGATGGAAACAGAGATAGAGGTTCATCATTGAAGCTTTGTTTATCGATTCCACATCGCACACGTACAATCGAAATGACGCGACGCTTATGCCGTAGATATGGAAAGTGGAAACATACAACAAGGGGAAAATGAACAGAGAGAGAGAGAAAGGCAAAAAAATATATGAGGCAATTTGTGAAAACCGTGTGACTAAATTGATATGATTATGAGTGGCAATAATTTATGTTCGAAACCTTGTCATCCATCACTGCATCACTGTGTGCTATTTAAAATAAATTTGTCTAATATGGAATAAGCCATATCTCTACTTCATCTAATGACATACCTATTGTTTGGGTAGTTATGCGTTTAGTTTACACAGGAGAACCAAACATGCTTGTGTAATCCCCCCCCATCTTGTGAACTTAGCCATAAACGGTGTCCAGATCACTTTGATCTATCCTGTAAGCATTTCTGGTTGACGAAAGTTCTGGTGTGTACGGCATCCTACTCATTTGTGCTGGCTTCCTTAATTACTATCACATAAAGTGGTGGGTTGGTATGACCGTCAATACAACTAGTAGATTTGAGAGTCTACCAATGTAAGTGTAGAACTTGGACATTGTGGTTGATGATGCAGTATTACCAACTGGATGACAAGGTGTCCAGCATAAATTATTGCCACTCATAATCTTATCAATTTTAGTCACACGATTTCACAATTTGTCTTATAGATATTCTGTCTCCATTTCGCCCTTGTTGTTTGTTGCCACTTCTATATCTCCAGTATAGGCTCTGCATCATTCCGAATGCACGTGTGTGGTGTTCAGTCGATAAACAAAGCTTCAATGATTAACCTTCCTCTCTCTCCATCTAACTGCATTACTTTTCAATACTTCACTCTCACTCACTCACCATGAATTGTGTGATTGCAGTGCAATGAAATGGCTGAGCTTTTTTCTAGGTTATTCAACTTAACAGAGTCAATCATTCTAGTTCTAGTTATATATTTTTTTGATATTCCAATAATCTAATTGACCCCAATTTATTAGTTTGACCTATGTGTAAAGTGACCTTACAGTGATTATATTTAGTAAATTATATTATTTTTCGTTATTGGATCTATCGGATCTTTAAGCTGATAAAGTTAGTCTCTGAATGAGTTCATTTGTTGGTTTAAATATCACTCGAATTCTAGCCTTATTAAGAATCCTAACGTGTCGAGACTTCGATAAAGAAGAGGGAAATAAAACAATAAATATAAAGTTAATTATGAAGCCGTGTAAATGAATACATTGGCATGATAATTATGAACGGAAAACTTCATTCAATTATTGATTCTGCATCACTGTGGATGTTATATTAGATAAAAGTGTCCGAATTCCGCTCGTACATTACTTTCCTGATATTAATCGGGCAGCGATGTTTAAACCTACCCTCAAAAATCACAAGTTTGAAGAAATGAAACCGTTCAATAAAGGGGCAGACTTGGAGCCAGGTGAAGACTCTAGCAGAGAACCGAACGCAATGGAGACGCACGGCTGAAGCCGTATGTTCCTCTAGGAATTAAAGGAAATAATAATAATATCCCCGATTCACTTTCATGTACAACCAAGTCCGTATCTTGATCCTGACATTGTGGTATTAGGGATTGTAAATCACAATGATTCAACGATCCACACTGGTTGGAAAGAATTTTCCTACAGGTTCTATCATTCCATACAGGTTGGCTTTCAACATGGGTTCGACTAAAAGCAGTTATCATCATATTGTTAGTCCGTCACGCTATATACCGGCGAATAGGGATGTAACAATAGTAATGTGTTTCTGTCAGGTAACTAGCAAGCCTGCTATATACTCACTCTCCACTTTATAATGAGATGAGGTTAGAAACATCAACCAAAAAGGAAAATGTATATCCCAACTTACCGTACCAATGGTTCGTAGCCGTTGGTGAATTCCTCATACCGACACAACTTCAAGAAACACTTTAAACACTCTGATTATGTGACTAGTCGCAATTATTTATCCCTCATTCATACAATCAAGTCCTAGTTCAGTTCTTTTAACTCATCCTGTTGTGGTCGGAGTTGCTTACTGAAGTATTCATTGACCTTCCTGTAACTGGTTACAGGATTTCATTATCAGCTGATATTGATTAGAGAACCATTGAGAAACCAGCCAGGGAGTACTGGACAGCTGTTTCGTCATAGTTTGGGATGCTCACTGGCGATTAACCCTATTCATTTAGGTAGTAGTTACTCGGGTGCAAGTGGGAAGTCGTGACCAGTGGGGTACAGCAGGTCGTATGTGAAAACAAATACTTACCAGCGATGACATTGACTAGTGGTTGTGCTATGTTGTGAATTGGCAGAAGTTGGAATTCATGGACTGGTCATTGAGTTGGGTCCCAGTGTCTGAGAATGGTCTACGAGCTTGCCTTGTAAGCAGAAGGATCTGGGTGCGTACTGACGAAGAGTCCGAAGCTGTCCAGGACTCTCTTCTGGCTTCCCAGTGGTAGCTCATGATCAAATCCTGCATTCGCTGACTTGTTTTGAGCAATCCTAATCTAGCTAGTGTGTCTATCTGTCTGTGTATTTATCAATCCATCTCTTTCATTAATTATTACCTTGATTTTGTCCAAAATCAGTTTTATAAATCATAATTGCCTTTTTTTTCTTGAACATTCCTATTTTTTGCATAGCCTGAAATAGCTAATCCAGTTCTACTGCCAGGTGAAATTGCCATACCAATCGGTGGTTATGATTGTTTATCCTGTCAACTGCTACCAGATGGACGTTATGAACGTAATGACTATCAGTTATTAGATCCTTTCACAAATATCATGCCTAATTCTGCTTCTACTACTAATGGTGTTAATAGTAGTGATAACTTGGCAGATAATAATAACAATAACAACAATAACAGTAAACAAGATTCAGTTGGAAATAATGAAACAGGCGATATAGAAGTGGATATTATGCTCAGGCCATTATTACCTGCTCAAGGTGCATTATTCATTACAAATTATCGAATAATATTTACTGGTGTACCAAAAGATCCATTTCGTAAGTTTAAAGTACAAGTATTTATTATACTGTGTATGCGCATTACTTTCAATGATCTTGGATCTTTTTTTTGGTTTTTTTCCCTATTCAAATCACGATATTTACACTTTTTTTTTACACGGTTTGAACATCATTCATAGCTAGCCTTATCTGAGTTTCTGTGTTGCTTAGGTACTGATGGATTAAGTTTCAACATTAAAAATTTGTAACTGATTGAAAATGCTCATTACACTTCTTTTTTTAAAAGAGTGGTTACTGAACAAAGAATACTCTTTTCGATAAAGCCTTCATCATCGGGTTCTACAGATATACGTACATAATAGGGAATAAATTAGTGTTATTAACAACATTAATGTTGTTTAAATAACGTCGAATCAATAATAATGATCAGTGGATTACAGTTCAATAGCATCAACATAACAATACACGGAATACTAGACAAATTAAGAAAAATAATAACACAAATTCACTAATTTATAGTCCCCACTGAAGGCTGGTCAGGGCAGTAGTAGTGTCTGGCCGGAGTTGTTTCTTCTGCACACAAAGCACTGGTTGTTTCACGCGAATCGCGATAGCCTCTGCTGTTTGGAGCCTGTGGTACCTCGATGTTTTGGTAATTTATTTAGTACCTGGTAAATGATGGAGAAGGATTCTTCAATGCTGGCTGGCTTTGTGGCCGGTTTGGACCAGGTGGTCTAATATCGAACTGTTGATGGTTTTTACTACACCTTCACTTAGCCATACTGGTAGATGTTCTCGAGGGAGCATTAAAAATCAAGTACCTAGAGCAACGGCCAATATAACTCGCTCCACAGGCTCAGTTGACTTTGTACAGAAGTGCAGCACTTCAAGTTTTCACGCTCTACATGGCCAACAAATACCGAAAAATGATTCAAAAGAACTGAATTGAGGAGAAATTTATACGGACGAAAGAATAACATGGAAAATATGAGTGTTTAATGTGTCCATGAGAATCATAAGGAGTAAATGCATCTGTGTCACCAAGGATGATTTCGAGCCATCTCATCCATAGTCTCCATCCATTAGTTTTTAGCATCCTGAGAACCCCAGTCAGCCAGTCGCTCTACACGTCTCCCTGCATGGTTTGAACCAATTGTCAAAGATTACATGAATTGATGAGAGAATTTCCCTTTAACCACCCCTGGACTCTTCCCCGATCCAACCTTATGTCAGCGAACATTGCTGGACGAGGGAAGCGGTGGCTCCGGTGACTTCAAAATTAAAATTATCAGCATAGAATTGAAAAGGATATTCTTTGCTCAATTTTTTTTAGTATAGTGTGCTATAATTGCAGTATCCATGTCCATCATTATTATTTCTTGTCTAATCTAAAGATGTAAATTGCACTCACTTTCATACCTTGCGTTCCGAATGGAACATATTCTGGCTTGGAGCCGTGGTGGTGCCATTGTTAGCCTCAGACCCGACATCCCCTCTTTCTCAAGGTCATTACCGGTTAAGTGGGCTTTGGGATTGCATCGGCCGGGAATGAAACCCGGACCTCCCATGTGGTGGTGGTACTGGTGGCTACCGAGCGAGCGTTCTGCGATTAGACTACCGACACACGATAAAGTACAGTAATTGTAACTTAAATTACGGAAATCCCTTTTTAAAAAAAATATATCTTTTCCTTGTGTTGTCTAGAATCTAACAAAGTGATCAATCGAAGTTTTCCGATCTCTGCGCTGAGTGGCATAAAAAAACTCGGATGTGTTCAAATGATTACAGCCTTCCCGTCATCATCATTAGCTAATCCAGCTGCACTGACAACAATGACACCTATTTCTGGTTTTCGTTCAGCAACATTATTTGTTAGTAATAAAAAGTTGAAAGCGAATACAATGCAGTCGAAGAGTTCATCACAAAAATATCTATCATCCTCAGGAGCAGCATCACGTACCGCGTATACAACAGCAGCAGCAGCAGCAGCGGCAGCGACAACAACAACCACTACAAGTCGTCATGGTGTAATGTATCGTACAGAGAATTTAGATGTTATTCTACTGCGTGCATTAACTTTTCAAATGCTGAAAATTGGTTTCGATATCGGTGAAGTACAACAAGAGACAAGAGATGAATTACGCAGTCTCCTTGAAGATCTACGTTATCCATCTATGCTTTGTATGGGATTTAATTCAGCTCCCTTGGGTTTAATTCTATCAAGAAATAGCAGTAGTGTAGATCTACATTCAGCTGGTATGCAAGGCAGTGAATCGCATAATAATAATAAAGCGTCTATGCCACATGGATTGTTACGTATGCGGCATTTGAAGAGTAAAACGAATCGAAACAGTGTATTCGGTGATTCAAGCTATTCTGCAAGCATGGATCGAGATCGCAGGTATTTGAAATTCAGGTCACTACAAGTTTTTTTTCTTCTTTCTTTCTTTTTGTTGTTGATTTATTCACTGAATTTATATATATATATATATATACATACATATAGTATTTATTTCTGCATCATTGAATAATAGGAACAAGTGATTTTGCGTGTGTGTGTGTGTGTGTGTCAAAGTCTCTTTGACAGTCATGTTGACCATGTTGACCACTTCACCTATTTGTAAAGTTGTATCAGCACCAACGGATTGATTGGTGACGAAATCTCAGCACGGATCCAAAAAGCTCGGGCTGCTTCCACTAACTTACACCATCGTCTCCCCTGACGGACGGGCATTACTAGCTGATATAGGTGCAGGTTGGAAAATAGTAAGTGGTGGCCAAACAAAAACATGGCATCAATCAATCCATGAAATCCTTGACAGTTAAACTGAGTCAGGTAGGGAGATGCAGACTTCCGGGTTGAGGCCCTCGGGATTCTAAGAATCAATGGCTGGACACAATAGGTGACATGGCTCAAAATCGTTGTCAATGGCTTACGCAGATGTATTTAGTCTCTGTAATCTTTCATATTCCTTTCTACCATTACTCAATGTGTTTCACTCTTATACTTGTCAAAACTCTATTGATTCTCTTCACTCATTTACTTGTCTACCTTTGTGTGGTATTTGGAACGTGGGAACTGGAACTGCTGCACTTCGGTGCCAAGTTCTATGTTGAATCCAGTCAGCCAGCAGCATTGACAGTCAGTCTTGCATTCGTATACCCATGTCAATCATATTCCACAGGTGGAGTTAAATATTCAGGTAAATTATACACTATGAAACACAAAATAATCGAGCAAAGAATATCCTTTTCGATAAATTCCTCTTCTGCCTCTACAATTATATATGCGTGCTTATATACATAGAATATTCTAGAATAGTAGTCAATAAAAATATTAGTGTTTTTTTAAATAATATCGATTTGTAAAGTATGATCCATGCAATTTCAGCTCATTAAAGATGCTTAAGTTATAATAATAATAGTAATAATAATAATAATAATAAAGATTTAGTAGCGAATAGAATATCAACTAAAATTAGGAAAATTCCACAAAAATTCAGGATCATTCAAACCTGGATGGCCAAGGTAATGATAATGTCTGAACTAACTTCTTTTGGATGCATAAATTAGGCTTCTTAATATGGATCCCAACAGCCAGCCTCAGTAATATTTAGTAGTCGAACTGTTAAGGCAAAATTGGGATTCGTAGGTATGCGGTAGATGACCCTGAAAGCATGGTTAACGTCAATCTTGTGTTCTGTATACACAAGATGAGATAGAATAGCGCTGCGAATAGATTTTGTTAGTCCTTTGCTTAACCACTATTCAGGGTGATGTTCGTAAATTCGACGAGAAACACGCCTAATTGTACGGCCTATGCAACTAACTGGGTCCACAGGAGCAGTTAAATAGTGTTATTGACTACTAATATAGAATGTTCTATGTATACAAACATATACATATAATTGTAGAACCAGAAGAGGAATTTATCGAAAAGAATATTCTTTGCTCGATTATTTTGTGTTTTATAGATGTCTGAATGAATATTTTTGCTATACACTATAATTCAAGCAACTGTACTGAGCAACTAACCAATATATACATATAGCAATGTGGTTTCACAGTATAGTTTTAATACAATCCAAACATTTGTTATAACTTGGGCAAGAATAAATGCGCACAGCAGAATATTGCAACCTTGTGTAACAACAAAGTTCACTTATTTATAGGAAGTATTGTTTCAACTACAGACGACAGCACTGATGAAGATATCAAAGCTAGACAGAATTGGAAAGGCCAGATACACTCACATCGATCTGAAATTGGTTTGGAAATCTTCTGCATTCAGCAGCATAAAGGACAAGTTTCGCATTTTCAACACTGGTGTAAAGTCAGTCAGTTAGTTTTTCCAAATGGGTCAGAAAATTGGCTCATGCGTCACGAAGGGTATTTCCAACAGGTTACTGCAGACGTTAATCCACACCTGACTTCTGTGGCTGCATATTGAAGAACAAACAGCCAGCCAGAAAGAATTGGCAGCAAGAAACTATGGGAACAAACTAACTGAACACCTATCACTCTACAAATATGTGGGAGAAATCGGAGATAGATTGGACTTCGTGCGCTAGGCCCTCGAGTTGAAGCCGAATGGGAAACGACTAGTGGGTCGTCCTAGGGTGACATAGAGATCGTGCGAGTAGGAGATCAAAGATCATGGGCAAATGTGGGCCCAGCTTAGGAGGACCGCAGGGGATTGGACGAATGGGAGACATGCTGTTGAAGCCTTATGTCACAGTCGGTACCAAAGGGAACAATAATAATAATAAGAGCTATGTTAGTAAGGGAATACCAAATAAAATGTTAAGCATTGACGCTTAGTAGATTCGTAAGACCCTGGTTGCTACGTATTTCGGTTGTGAACTGTGTTTCGGTAGTGTTTTGCTTAAAACTGCTTAAAACTTGGGCTATCGAAAACCTCCATCAATATACTGCATCTAGTTTCTTCTGTTCTGTTTGTTTAAATCTATTAAAGTATGATCTCCAATAGGTATTGTTTACTCTGGCGAGTATTTCAAACACTATCAACCTGCTGATTGGCAGGCTTCTGCTAAACATGAGAAAAGTATGACCGTTTCTAAGTGGTGTCCTTGGTTCACAAAATGTATCCCTGAACCTTTTGTAATTGCCACTCAGCCAAATGTCGTGTATTTCTCTGAGGAGGAAAAGAAGAAACGTCATAAGTGGGATTGGTTTGTGCTTCAGGTCAGATAGAACTGTGTCAAACGATCCTGGAGGAAGAGAAAATATCATGCGATAAGCTCCCCTGAAAATTCTGTACATTATTATATATATATATTTATATATATATATTGTTTCACAATAAAGCTGTTCCTATTATTATTATTATCATTATTAAAAATGTACATTTACCTTATTTGTTTTCGTTTAGACGAACATATAATACCCCACAATCTGTTAACACAGATAGTACTGTTCGCTCACCTCCATTGTCTCCTCGTTCCCCTAGAAGTGGTCGTTATAATCAAGTAAATTATCTGCCCACTTCAAATTTCCCTAATTGTAAGTTTCCTTATGCATTTCAATTATATTTGTACATTTTAACTTTTTTCTGTATCACCTATCATTATTACTATTATTATTATGATTCCCGTGTGTTCTGAGTGGAACATAGGGCTTCCTCAGCAGCATCATGTCCCCACTTCACCCTGTTCTCTGCAATCATTTTTAGTTGACTCTACAATTGCCTATAAGCTTTCTTCTCCTCATTGTTGTCACCCTTCAACCCGCGCGCAATTTGTTGTGTTTTCCACTCAGGTTCCACTCGAGCGAGCGGCGGCCTGGCGCATAGTGTCACTCAAAAGTCTCCTTAACGTGTGTCTGATCCATCTCCATTTTTTTCGGCACATTTGTGTTTGGCAATAGGTTCTTGGTTGGTTCGATGCTATAGTTCTTTCTTGCTGATCCTTTCTGACTGGCCATTCAATCTTCAGTATAGAGGTAGGAAAAGGAGTAGGCGTTGATGAAAGTCTACAGTAGCCTGTCGGAAATGCTTCTGTTAGTATGTGTCCCAAGTCTCTGAAATATAATCAAATCAATTTTACATGTCTGTTTGTATTTCTCTCACCTCTCTTATTGATTTATGACATGACTTTCTCTCACCCTACTTATGACCTTTGGAATCCTATTGATTGTTCACTGTCTTAATTCATTAATGACATCAGTTCTTCTCAAGTTCATTGTAAACATATATATGCAAGTTATTCAACTGAATTTTAGATTTTCCCGTCGATTGACTGAACCAAAGTGCTTGGCCTCGGTGGAAACATCATCACTCACTGCGGAATGCAGGTACATCCAGGAGATGAGTCCCAAACAGGACGAAATGCGCATCCTGGATTCCACTGCTAGTCACCATACATCAATTATGCATACGCAAGCTCTGTCAACCTTTTTTTGACTGTTGCTTTGTGACAGTAAACAGCCCTCTTACCAACGTCCAGTCTTTTCTTCTGTCTTTGTGGCCCGGCGGTGTCATTGTTATTTTTGTCGATGTTGCGATTAGGACAGATTAGCCGGTGCGTTAAATTTAGTATTCGCTAATAGTCTACTGGGCCATGGTTCCGGTCATGACAATTATAGCAGCACTGAAGTAGTTAAAGTATCGTAGCCAAAGTCAAGGTCTTTCAAAAGTTGACCTTCAAGAACAGATTAGACACAGGGAATGCTATAAAATGTCATTCCAAATCAAATCATGCCTGCCCTTTTGTAATTGAAAAGGGTAGATACAGTATTCTGCTTATTTATACTAGGTACTGTTTCTGCAAATCTATACTGTTCGGTAGCGTTACGGCTTTTAAGATTAAGTTTAGGGTTAAAGTTAAGGTTAGGAGTTAGGCTTATGGTTAGAGTGTTAGAAATAGCAATTGATCTCAATGTACTATGACCTACAATCACTTGGATGAGTAGGTATATCGCACATGGTACGATTTCTCTGTAGATCATAAGTGTATTGATTGGGGAAATTCTTACAGCACATAAGCTACAACTATACAGTGTAATATCAAGTTTGTTATATATTTTTTAGCGTATTTTTCAACGATTATGCGACTTGTATGCAGTTCTGATTGGTTATTCAAGGTCATCTTGGTTTTGGCTATGATAGTTTAACTTTGCCACTTTACCTTAATGTTGAAAATTCGCATCGTGTTCCACATGCTGAGTACAGCAGATTTCCACACTTATTTCACAGCAATGAAGGTGTTTATCTTGCTTTTTCCGATCCTACCTGGCTTTGACATCCTTATCTGTAATTAAAAACGATGCTACCTTAAAATAAATCTACAATTGAATTAGTTGTGTTCTATGAGCAGCTGGTTGATTTAATTGCTAAGCTTTCGTCGTCCACATTCTAGACAACATCTTCAGCCAGCTCAGGTTTCAGTATAAAATGAACTTATTTAAATTCTCCATGAATAATTTAATTGTATTATTATTATTATTGTTCCCTTGGGTTCCTAGTGGAACATAGGGCTTCAACTGCACGCCTCCACTTGCTTCTGTCTTGTGCTGTACTTTTCACTTGCATCCATGTTAATCCATACTGTTTCAGTGCCTCTTCACACGATCTCCACCATGTCACCCTTGCACCGACGAACCACTCGCCGCTTCCCTTTCGGGTTCCACTCGAGCATTGGCCTGACGCGCGATGTCACCCAGCAGCCTCCTCAGCGAGTGTCCAATCCATCTCCACTTTCTCCTGCATATTTGTTGAGCGATTGGTTCTTGTTTTGTTTGTTCCCATAGCTTCTAGTTTGTGATTCTTTCCGGCCATCTGATCTTCAATATAGAACGACGACAGTTGTTGATAAAGGTCTGCAACAGGCTGTTGGAAATATTCTTTGTGACACACTGGCCAAGTTTCTGATCCGTATAGAAGAACTGACTGACTTGACGTTGGTATTGAAAATCCGAATTTTGTTGTTGATGTTGAGTGACGAAGATTTCCAGATTGGTTTCAGGTTGATGAATGTGTTTCTCGCCTTCCCGATTCTCGATTTGACATCCTCGTCCGTTCCTCCTGTAGTTGAGACAATGCTCCTTAGACAAGTGAATGAAGTAACCTCTTTCAAATCCCTCCCGTTGATGGTGATTGGCGCTGGATGTTGCTGCTTCTGTTGTTGTTGTTGGTTGGTTATTTTCATAACCTCTGTCTTGTCTATGTTCACCTGGAGTCTTGTCTTCTTTGGCTGCTTCTTCGACCAGTCTATCGGTTTTCGCTTGTAAGTCTTCGATTTTGTGTGACATCAAACATAAATCATCCACGCGCGAAATCCAGGTCTTCTAGATTCTTCACGTCGGTCCAGGATATCCCTGTCTTCTCGTTTCCCACTGTCTGACGTATAATCCAGTCCACCACAATTAGGAATATCATTGGTGATAATTAGCACCCTTGTCTGACTCCTGTGTTTACTCGAAACGCCTCGCTGAGTTTTCCGTTGTGGATCACTTGACATGTGCCGTTGTCGTACTGTGGTGTTGAATAAGGTTGATGAATATTTGGGGTACACCGTAGTACTCGAGTAGTTTCCAAATTACTTCGCGGTCAACGCTGTCGAAGGCCTTCTCAAAGTCTATGAAGTTGAGGTAGAGGTGTGATTGCCATTCCATGCTTTGTTCGATGATAATGCGTAGAGTTGCAATTTCGTCAGAACATGATTTGCCTTTCCTGAATCCAGCTTGTTCTGGTCGGAGTTCTGTATCCAGTGCTTCCTTGATTCTCTCCAGGATGATGCGACTCAGGATTCTACTTGGCGTCGACAGGATCATGATTCCTCGCCAGTTCTTGCAGAGTCCTGGGTCGCCTTTCTTTGGTAGTTTCATGAGGTAACCTTTCCTCCAGTCAGTAGGCACCTTTCCCTCCTTCCAGACCTTTTTCAATAATGGAGTTAGCATATCTGCTGTCGTCTCCGGGTCTGCTTTCAGTGCTTCAGGAGGTATTCCATCTGGTCCAGCTGCTTTTCCAGCTTTCAGAAGCTTGATCGCATTCAAGACTTCAGTTTTCGTTGGAGGATTGGTGTCAACTTGCAGTTGTGTACCTCCTGGCAACGACTGTCGTCACTGGTTGTTTGTTAATTCATGTCTCTGTTGATCAACTGTAATAGTAATAAGCCAATTATCCACAAAAGAAACTGTGTGCAGCCTGTGTTTAAAAGATTCCAAACGCACTAATAGCACTTTTGTGTTGAAGAGAATAGAAGAAAAAAATACCTACTAACCGTTTTCAAAATAATGAATATAAAAAAAATATAAAAAAAAAATATAAAAAGTGAATCACGTGACAAGAAATTTGAAATTCCAAGTCAATGAAAGTTATCAATAGAAGAAATAAATTAACAACCAGTGACGACAGTGGTTGCCAAGAGATACAATTACGTCATTCATGGAGAATTTAAATGAGTTCATTTTATACTAAAATCTTTGCAGGCTGAAGATGTTGTCTAGAATAGTGGACGACAAAAGCTTCGTAATTAAATCAACCAGCTCCTCATGGAACACAACTGATTCAATATCATCCACCTGAGCTACAAATCTTCTCAATTATTTCATAAATCTACAATATTATTTAATTTGTGGATGTTGACTAGCAGTGGAATCCAGGATGCGCATTTCGTACTATTTGGGACTCGTCATCCGGATGTACCTGCATTTCCCAGTGAGTGATGATGTTCCCAACGAGGCTCGGACCCACTACCCATAGTTCCAAACGCCAAAGCGTTATCCGCTAGACCGCTTCGACTACGAGAACCACCTCTTGTGCAACGGGTCATATTAATTTAATTTTTTAAATTTGGGCACTGGGTTCGAGCCCCGGTGGCAACATCATCGCTAACTGGGAAATGCAGGTGCATCCAGATGACGAGTCCCAAATAGGACGAAATGCGTGTTGTCCTGGATTCCACAGCTAGTCACCATCCACAAATTAACTTCTAATTAAATGCCCATATATAGTTGAAGCATCTGCACAAGAAGCCGACATGTCAACCTGAGACCGAGGAGCACTTCGGTCCAATCAATCGACGGGAAAGTTTAAAAAATTCAATTAAACTACAATATTATTATTTGAATAACTTAGTGTGATTATTTTAAAAGAAACACTCCATCTTTGAGTGAATACTCATTTCAGTATATTTAACGGCTGCTGCTCACATATTTCATTGTAATTTTTGATTGGATTCTTTTCCTAATAAGGTATTGACACAGTATTAAAAAGAGAAATAATGACTACTTGCCTAAATTGTTACTGTTAACACGTCGTTCCATTAACACTAAGATAAAATAAGGTTGTTTAGTGGTGACGAAATGCTTCACAGTAGTACTGTATTTCTTCTCTAAATACCTGAGAAAGGATTCAAAATCAGTATAACACCTAACACACGCTTAGACCAATGAAGTGTGTCAGTGGTTCAGAGGTTGAACGCTACTCAACCATGCATATATTGTCCGTGTTTGGATCCACTACTGACGCATTCCTAAACCTCGCTAAGCTACTAAGGCTACTAATGAAGGAAAAGCTAGGCGTGGGGCTATCAACCCCGCCCCATAAAAACGAAACCACTACTACTAGAACTTCAAAACTCTAGCTCGAAGCCCTATTCTTCACTTGGAACGTAAAGGAATTTAAAAAAGAAAGACCTATGAGAATAAATTTAAAATGACTATTTCATAGCTGCATGTTACTGTGTGATTTCCACTTTCATTCTTGTTCTCTTGTGTGTGTGTGTATGTGTGTATTTAACAAACAATCACAGTTGGCGGTGACTCCCCTTATTTTCTAGTTAGCTATGTTGTATATATATATGTATCCATCTGTAAGCATTTCCGGAGTTAATCTATAGTCATTTTTCAATTGGATGAACTTATTTATTTATTTATTTTATTGTTGTTTTTGTTGTTTATTTTAACTGACAAAAGTACACTCTTAATGTCAAATTGCATAGTATACAAAATCTGTTCAAAGTGAATATGATGCCTATTTGGGCATTAATTTCCGTTATTGTATCGCTTCGTATAAGACTTGATGTTGACTATGATGAAACATAACATTATAACGTATAAAACAGCGGTAGCTTCACATACACTCAGATTGACATTGATTAATAATAGTTGCTTTCACTGGCTCCTTATTGAAGACCAAATGGCCAGCCAGCCAGCCAGAAAGGATTAACAACAAGAAACTCTGGCTGGGGACAAACCAACTAAGAGCCGATTGCTCAACAAATATGTAAGAGAAAATGGAGATGGATCAGGCATATGTTGAGAAGGCCGTCGAATGATATCGCGCTCAGTGCAGGCTATTGCTCGAGTGGAATCCTAATGGGAAGTGACGAGTGGGTCGTCGGTGTGAGGGTGACGTGGGGGAGATCATGTGTTGTGGAGTGGAGAATGAGAGATTACGGGCAGTCGTAGAGCTAGCCAGTTGAAGAGGACAGCAGAGGATAGAAGACAGTGGAGATGTGTTGTTGAAGCCCTATGTTCCACTCAGAACCTAAAGGATTAATACTAATAGTACGAGCATCCTTTAAAAAACATCCTTTTATGGGAAGTATATAAATATTTATCTTCCATAAGACAACTTGACCATGGAAGTAAAATAGAAGTTTTCATAACTGAAAATTGTCTAAAACTTGAATTCACCGTTAATTGATATTATTGATGTTTAGAACTAAAGGAGGTGATGTCAGGCCTCAATGGCGATGCAAATACATCCAGCTGATGAGTCAGTGGTTCATCGGAAGAATGCTCACCAACTGAGTATGTGGTCTGGGGTTCGATCCCCGGCCGACTCACTCCTACACCTCGTCTAGAGTTTACTAGCCGATAGTAAGTCTGCGAAATGAAAAAAGGTTAGGTGTGACTGAGGCTAGCAATCCTACTCGCGTTAAAAACAACACTGCGGCTACTGAAACTACGAGGCTTCACCCCAATGTCCCACTCAGAATGGAAAAGAAATTAATGACGAGTCCAAAATAGTACGAAGTACCTCCTCCATTATTAGCTACCTACCATCAAGCAAATTGTCAGTATGTTGTTATTTAACTAAACCATGAAAGATGATAATGGGTTTTTTTTCCTTCACGTTCCCCTGTGGAACATAGGGCTCCAAGCTAGTGGCTTAAAGTTTCTGTGGCAGTGTTTATTTAACAGGATGGGGTTGCTAGCCTCATGCCCAACCTTTCCTCTTCACCAGCATTATTTCTGGCTTTGTGAGGTAAAGGAGTGCGTCGGCCGGGGATCGAACCCTGAACCATGTGCATGGTCAGCGAGCGTCCTAACCGCTATACCACCGACGCACTGTTGTTGGAAGATACTTTTTGTCATCTGATGTAGTGATTGTCTCATGATTAAGCTTTCTGAATCCATTCTTAGCGATAGAGTTTCATGCATACCGGTGGCATCTGTTCCTCAGTCTCTGGACGTTATTCGAACTCACTCTGATCTATGTGTTTTTATGCTATGGATTTCTGAATGGCTTCCTCAGTCAGTGACTTTATGTAGTGTCAGTGCCAAGATTAATATGAACACTTTTTCCAACCTACTACCCCTACGACGACAAATAGGAGGGAACAAAGAAGACTATAAAATTCAGGTTTCGAAGTCGTGTGATTATAATTGATGGAATGATTATGAACAATAAATTTTGTTCGAAAGGTCATCCAGTAAATAATAATACTGTTTCACAAACTAATATGGAATTACTACCACAGTGCCTAAGTTTTACACTCATATATTGATGCATTTAGTTTAGCTGAAATTACTTGTTGAAGAATGCGGTAACTGGGTTTACTGAACACATGCCCTAGACACACCTTCATTTCTCTATCGACTGACTTTCTCTCTCTACTGAACACTTTACATCTAACTTTTTTTTACCTTAGTATGTTGCCACACACAACGAAAACCGTATTACACAAAGTCTCTTATGGTTGAAACTTTAAATCTTATCACGTCCTTCACTTTGATATCATGTTTCACAGAGATGTAGTAGGTTAGTACAAAACCAACTGTTGCTGTATGAACAGGCTTTTCGATGAATAGCGAGATTCGCATCCTGAATAATCATCTGCAATCATTCGATTTGTGTTGATTCAACTTCCTGGATCAATTAATTGTTGAACATGTTCAACTATTTCTCTCTGTCTTTCTCTATCCTTAAACCAGAGATGTATCATGTCACATTTGATCATTGGATCCTAAAATTACTCAGGCTTTTGCTCAGAGTCCTCAGAAAACTCTTCAATTGTTACCTGTCCTTCACTTCAAAGGCGTATATCATCATCTGCGTAGTCTAAATAAACGTGATCTCTTCGTCATATCCTGTTAACATCCAAAAAGTGGAAATCTAGTGAAAATGATGAGGTCGACACATCGCTTACTAACATCTCAGGTTTCCAATACTTCAGGTAACAAAGACCCTATAATCTCTACACGGCTGTGATAGTTCGTGAATTGTCATCTGATTGGTGTAATTTGTTTTCCCGACGTTTTACTCACAGTCAAGCGCATTGCCACAACACCTTCCGATCGATGAAATTGATTTCCACCTCCTGATCAAGAGATATAGAATATGTTGGATGCCGTCACGTATATCTCTGTTCCATAATCCGTCAAAGGGTCAAGATATCATTAATGTACCATCGTTGAATCCTTAAATATCATGGTACAGCTTGTACACTAGCCTCTATTTGGAGTTATAGACTTCGTTTATTTTCCAAATGGGTTCCACTAAAGTTCACACTACTCGGTAATTTTTTTCTATTTGTGATGTATTTGATGCTGATATCTTTATTATCCCTACATAGAATTTAATGTCTCAACATCTTCTCATGACTTTCTCTTTCTTTATGTATTTTCCAAAAAAAAATAAAAATCTCTAGGTATACTTGCTGAAGAAGCAATCTCCAATTTAACAGCCACACTGAAAGCCTATTTAATACCTCCATCTATATCAGCCTCATCAACAGCTGCTACCCTGATTGATCCAAAACTTATGAAATTACTAACAGAATCAGTAGGCTATTTAGATATGGTGCGTTTCTGTAGTAATGTCAGTGCAAATACTGCTAGCATGACAATGGCTGCAACACCAACATCACCAGTGAACTATTCTGCAGGATTAAACGACGGCAACGGTTCACTGAATCGATCTATATCTGGTAGAGCTGGAAGCAGTATCGGCAGTCGAGTGTATTGTTCTGCTCGTCTTGTTGCATTTAATGTTCATCATACTATAGTGAAATCTTATCCAAGCTTTTTTATTATACCACAGGTAAGTAGTCACAGTTTTTTTGTCTTTTTTGACTTGTGGATATTCATTTAAAGGTTGTTTATAGCCATATTTTTGACGACTTCCATTCACACTCCTTCTAGTGAGTATCGGTATACTCAGCATACATACATACATACAACTGTGACTCCAGTGATAACGAATACTATTCATTTTTGTGCTATAAGTCAATGTGTGGTGAGTCGGTGGTTTGCAAACCGTACACGCGGGCCAGCGTCTGATTTCCGATTGATGCTCTCCTAAACTGAGTCAAACTCAGTGCATCGGTGGCACAGTGGTTAGGATTCTCACCGACCATGCGCATGGTCCGGGGTTTCATCCCCTGCCGACACACGCCTGATATCTACGGTGGGCCTGCGAAATTTGGGCTACCGATATCACATGCTGAAAATTACATACCTGTACCAAAAAATGCGGTGTGGAATCAAGCTGTAATCAAAAATAAATTTTAAAAAATAGTTAGTCTGGGTAAGGACAGGTAACTATAACTCTGTTAAAGTAACCAAATCCCATGTCATGTAATTACGACGAATGATGCACCCGCCCGTCCTTGCATATACACGCGCGTCCCTCCCCTACGAGGTTTACGTGCCCGAATTCGTGTTTACTTGCCCAAATACGAGTTTTACTCACTTGTTGTACGCCTGTTGCCTATTTAATGCGTCGCCCGTCGTTTTAATGAGAGATGCCTCTGTATGAGGTTATAGACGTGACACTCTGTTACCATCGTATACTTTTCTAATATTGGTGTCCCTCCTACACACGCCAGTTGCCGTGATTTGGCTATCTTGTCATTGACAGTCATTCTGACAGAATTCAGTCTGCACCAAAGATAGGGCTAGACACATTACACTAGTCGCTAACTAGTGTCCAATCAAAAAAAATCACCTTTTTACGCGGGCAGAAACCATCGATTTCCTCTGAAGTCGACTTGATACTCTGCTTTATTTTTTTCCTGTCCTTGTTTCGCCTTATATATTTTCGAATTTGAGCCGATGAATGCCAGGTTCGAATCGCCCTCCGAGCACTGTAGTAGCCTTCTCACACACAATAAGTGTGACTCGTAACTTTTAGCTTGCTTTTGATATTAATCTCCTCATACTTTTCAAATTGAAGTTTGTACTACTTATTATCACAGTCAGTCAGAATCTCTATTATTAATCCAACTAACTAGTGATTTTTTTTTACATCGGTGGTTCAGTGGTGTAGGATGCTTGCCGACCACGCCTCACTTGGTCCAGTGTGGTCGATCCCCGGTTGACCCACTCCCATTACCTCGCTTATCCGGTAGTAAGAACGATAAAGAGGGAAGGTTGGGGATGAGGCTAGCAACTTCACCCACTGACGCCGAAATTTCAAAGCTCTAACTTGAAGCCCCATGTTCCACTCGGAACGTAAAGGAATAACAAGAAAAAGTGATTTCTTATTATTTATACATGAAATGATACTTTGAATTCCCGCTTTCATTTTTTCTTATTTGTAATTTCTTTTTTTTTAAAGGGTATTAGTCAGAACTGTTTAACTAAAGTGGCTCGTTCACATAAACGAGGTCGTTTCCCTGTGGTCACTTGGCAACATCCTGAGACTGGTGCCTACCTGTTACGTGGTAGTGAAATGCAGTCAAATATTATTTTGAATACATTTAAAAATATTAAAACTGCCTCGAAAGGTAGTACTGGTGATAATGGTATGTGTATTTTTTTAAACAATTAAATTCTCATTTTTTTATTTCTCATTTTATATGTGTGTATTGCGTTTGTTGCATAATATACTGTCGTTATGACGACACTGAACTACTGTGTGTCACCCCATCTATGTTTCTTAATGATCATTATGGAACATGTTCTTTTCGATGATATTCGGACATTCTATTGTTTCTACCTACTGCAGGTAAACTTGTAGACACAGTTTGAGACGATGGAACGATTAAGCGATCCATTTTTCGTAAATAGACATGGAGTGGACAATATCTTCATTTCACTAGTTTTGTTTCTATCCAGTTTAGACGTTCCCTAGTGAAATGTTTGTTCTCAAGGGCCCACAAAATACGCACGAGTGACACATTGATGGATGAGCTTCGACATCTACATTCAGTTTTACTAACTAATGGTTATCCAGGAGGCTTTACCCATTGTTGCAGTAAGGATAGACCACATCTTGAAAAGATAGCTTCTGTACCAAAGAAAGCTATCTTTATTAACCTACCATTCAAGGGTGACCAGATTATGCAGTTGACAGCTCAAAGACTTCTGTCATCCGTCAAGCACACATTCTACGCCACATCTCTTTCCCTCACATATCGAACATTTTCGATTACTGCACCTACGATCAAAGGACGAAATTCTGTGGACTCTACTTCAAACTGTATCTACAAGTTCACCTGCAGTTGCGGTGACACTAATGTAGATAGAACCATTAGAATGTTCCAATGTCGTCGAAAAGAACATGTTCCAAAATGGCTACTAAACCATATAGAAAATCCCAATGCAATTATTAATCTGAATTGAAATCCAGTATCATCCATTGCAAAGCACTTAACTATGTCAGGTCACAAAATCAATATTAATTAATGATGGTTTCACAATTATTTCACATAACTGCAATTCAAGGTTATCAGAGGTGATGCAAGCACTTTGGACTAATTGCATACATCTTAAACTATGTGTTCAAAAAAACAATAGACTTCAACCTTCGCCTACTATGGACTACTTGACCTAATTAAATATGATTGGTCATTAGCATGTACTTTTGTTTTATATAACTGAGTAATTGTCATGCATTTTATTTTATTATTGTGAAGTTGTAAAGCGGTTGTAAAGAAACTACGAAATGACTATATCATCTCACAAAATTTGTCTTCTAAATGCCTTATTCTAATTAAATTCCATTTTATTTCTTATTTTATATATGTGTGCGTTAATGTATGTATTTCCTTTATTGCATAATATACTGTTGTTATGACGTCACTGAACCCCGTCGTCCCAAATACTGTGTGACAACAGTGACTTCAGTAACCGGTGGAAATATCTTGTGGAAACTGATCACTTGGAAGTATTCCCCCACACTGACGTAGATACACAGATACTCAGGTTCAACTATTACGACAACAATAACTTTATTATTCAAAATACAGAGTAAATTAATCTATACATATCAACGGAAATTGAAACTATAAATAATCAATATCTAATTGATTGGTGGATGGTGACTAGCAGTGGAATCCAGGATGCGCATTTCGTCCTATTTGGGACTCGTCATCTGGATGTACCTGCATTCCGCAGTGAGTGATGATGTCCTCACCGAGACTCGAACCCAGTGCCCATAGTTTCAAACGCCAAAGCGTTATCCACGAGAGCCACCTCTTGTGCAACGGGTCATATTAATTATTTAATTGAATTTTAGACTTATCCCGTCGATTGATTGGACCGAAGTGCTCGGTCTCAGGTTGACATGTCGGGCTTCTTGTGCAGATACTTCAACGATGTCTGGGCATGTAATTAGAATTTAATTTGTGGATGGTGACTAGCAGTGGATTGCAATGCTTGAAGCATTTCTTTTAAATGCATCGTTATCTTTCACTCTTTTCCTTTTTTTGTGTGTGTTTTTTGTCTTCCACCCTCAGTCGATGATGCTGTTGATACTACAGGTTCACATGCAACTGTCTCTAAAGAACATATACGCTATATACGTGCACTAGTTGATATGTCATTATCAGCTATGAATAATAGTCGACCGAGTAGTGTCATCACTTCAGAGACTGGTTATTCAGCCAATGATGATTTATCCAATTCATCTCAACTACCCAATAATTGCTGCTGCTGCTGCTGCTACAACCTCATCCACAGATCATTTACTACCAAGGGAGCATAACACTATGAATCATCCTGTTACTGCTAATGTTGTTTCAAATGTGACTAACAATAAAACAAGATGTAAGTTGTTGTTGTTGTTTATTCAACTTTTATTCCTAATTTGGTCCGCTTTTGCTTTTTTTCTACTACATTTACATATACTACTTATTAACCACTCGTCAGTAAGTAGTATATATATCTGAATGCATGTCACTCCTATCGTATTATCCTTATTAATATTGTCTATGCTTGTATATTCACTTAA
Organism: Trichobilharzia szidati; assembly: GCA_944472155.2. Taxonomy (NCBI): domain Eukaryota; kingdom Metazoa; phylum Platyhelminthes; class Trematoda; order Strigeidida; family Schistosomatidae; genus Trichobilharzia; species Trichobilharzia szidati. The sequence continues at coordinate 115,268,407 of OX235274.1, read as the reverse complement.
ATTTTTACAGTAAGGAAATATAAGGGTGAGTTCATTGGAATCATACATTTTTCAGAATAAATAATAAAGAAGAGAACTAACACAAGTTACATTCTTTCAACAACAACAAACAACTTTTAGTCGACCTTTTCGTGTGAAAAATTTTATTTTTACTAGTATAATATGATGTAACCAGTGTTTTGTACAATTGTTGTACACATTTTTTGTTCGATCTGCTGGGGAATCTCTCTCTTGAAGTGAGTGAGTGAGTGAGTGAGTGAGTGAGTGAGTGAGTGAGTGAGTGAGTGAGTGAGTGAGTGAGTGAGTGAGTGAGTGAGTGAGTGAGTGAGTGAGTGAGTGAGTGAGTGAGTGAGTGAGTGAGTGCCCGAAGTGTATGCGCCCTGGATGATAGTGTAGTGTGTAGTCTGGGAGAAGTGTATCAGCCATTATACATTTACCCAATCAGTGGGTGTATTATAATATTTTATTTTCTACTTAACTGGTTTTTCTGTTATTGCTTCTTTTTGTTGAATACAACTCTGTTATCTGTTGTTTTGATATTTTTGAGTTATAATGCTAAAAACAGATTGCTTAGATTCACTTAACCTAAGCTTGATGAAAATCTGTCTGGCCCATTGGCCTAAGCCATCCACTTTAGCTATAGTAAGTTCTGATTTCGACTCCTGCCTTACTTGCTTCAGCCTCGACAATACCCTTACACAGGTGTGTTTGTATATGTCTATTTATATTAGTTCATAACCTGATAGATGAAAGATCTGCTTCCGATGACTGGATTGTAATTAACCAATCTAATCTATTTAAGCCTAATAATATTCATAATATTCATAAACAGGAAACTGTTAGTTAACTAATTATATCTGATTATGATAAATGGACATTGTACATGTCATTTAAATGTGCCATCATTTGGGTGGTGTGATTAGGAAAGCTTTATGTGTTGGTAGTTATTAATTACGTACTGATTGTTTGAGTTAGTTTTTGCCGTTGTGTCCGTTTGAGTGTCTTTCCACTGACTCAGGGTAAGTTGGGATGTACAAATTTCTTTTCGGTGCCAACAGTTTCTAACCTCATCTCATCAGAGTTGAGAGGCAGCATACCTGGCCTACTGGCTGGCCATCTTTACTGTTATTACATCCCTATTCCGCAGTAGTATGACTTCGCCCTCAGATTTATACTAAGATCGTAGTCGAATCGTTATCCAAACAACATTTCTGGAATGATAAGACCTACAGAACCAGTGGTGTACACAAAGCCAAGGATTACTAGACACCGTTTCCGTCCTAGTTTGCGACTCCTGAGGAATGTGCAACCATAACCTCATCGGAGATTGATTGATTGAATCCAGAATCTTCGTGTTATGTGAAGCCTACGCGTTGATTATTCAGCCAGCCACTGATTCTATGAAATCAGCTTTTTGTGATTTTAATAGAATTTGAAGCAGTAGACAAAGAATTTGATGTCTACTTCCGAATAGTACTTGTACTTATCTGTCTACTCTTCTCACCTTTTTCAGTAGTCAGTACCCGAACCTTCCCTCCCACAACATTGTTGTCTTCTTTGGATTTTGTTTAAAGATTTGCAGTGTTCTTTGGTAATATGAGACTTTGAATTGGTTGGTGTGATTCGAAATTGATGGAGAAGTTGTGTTTCTGTTCTTTTTCATTCAAACGAATATATATCGTATGATCACTAGGGCTGGCTGACGTTTTTGGCATTTCATATCAATTTCTAGGTACCGCGGTAAAAATGAACATCTGTGTTATATATATATATATATATATATATATATATATATGATTAATCAATTATATTTTCCGTTCCACCGTCGTCTAACACTCCTTACCTTTAAAAAATATTATGTTTTTTTTCATTTATTTCAGTTCGTGAGGGTAAGAAACACGTGTTGGTGTTTGTTTCATTTTTCTGTCTTTTCATGCTCTGTTGTGTTGTGTCTCTGTGTTTGTGTGTGTATGTGTGCGTACGTGTATGCGCGTGTGTTTCCCTCCTCCTAAAACTAAACTAATATGAAGCATATTTAACCTAGCCAGCTATAGAGATTAACATTTTAGCCTAAGTGGTTTGATTCCCACACGCCATGCTCCACCCTCTGCTGGGTGTATGTTTGCATATACACTACAGTGTCATACGTTTTTTGTTCAGCAGGTATTATCTGACAGCGAGTAGAAGAAGGGTGTGAACAATTCAGTCGCCATTACCCGCCCCCCGCTTTCTCATACGTTCACACATGCTATGTGCATACATGCATACATACATTGATTTTAGCTGTATATTTGTTCATCGCCTCTAAACTGCTGATGAGTTTCAGTGTCTGTGAAATGTATCTTGTGTAGTTGAGTAGTTGAACAGTATGTATGCCTATGCCTACTTACTTAATCGTTGTCATCTAGTATATATAGTGGAGTGGAGTGGAGGGGAGAGTTGAGTGTTGTAATCAAGCTTGTTGCTCTTATTGCTGTTTTGTTACCTACTTCTGCTTCAGTTGTTGTTGTTGTTGTTGGGGCATTTTGTTTTACCTGTGTGTGCCAAATTTATCTTCTATTTGTTGTTTTGGCTGTTATCTCTCTGTGTGTCTCTCATTTGTGTCATATTTGTTGTCATTTTACCTAAACACACACACTCACACACATATCCCTCCTGTTTGCTTACCTCTCATCAGCTAAATTCTTGCCAATAATGAGCTCTATTTCATCATGAGCTGACATTGGTTAGAGAACCATTGGAAAACCTGCAGGGAGTACTGAACAGCTGTTTCGTCAGCCTAGTTCGGGACTCTTCATCAGTACACACCTACACTGCGGGGTTGGACCTTCTGGTTACAAGGCAAGCCAGCTCGTAGACCATTGAGCCACTGGGACCCGATCTAATGGCCAGCCAGTCCATGAATTCTAACTTTTGCCAATTGACGACATAGCGCAACCACTGGCCAATGTCTTCGCCGAGCACTTGTCCTCACACCCGACCTGCTTCACCCTACTGGTCACGACTTCTCACTAGAACCCCAGCTAACTACCTACCTGAATAGGGCAAGTTGCTATTGTGCAACCAGAAGGTCCTGGGTTCGAACTCCGCCGGTGGATGTGTGCTGATGAAGAGTCCCAAACTAGGACGAATCATTCTACCTAAGGGAGAATTTCACTTTCGATTTTTAATAGAGGATTCATCGCCTAGGTATTTGATGCCTTTTGGTTGAATAGATTTCCAATTTCAGTGTATATTTCGTAATACTATTGATGTCCTTTGTTTTGTTTTGCTTGATTCCTTCACATTCCAAATGGCGTGGGGAACATGGGGCTTCACTCACAGCACACTAATCTTTGAAGTTTCAGTTTTGTTTTTACGCGCGATGAGGTTACTAGCGCCTCGCTCACTCACTCACTGCTACCTAACCTAACCTTATCTCTCTTTTCCGAGTTTACAAGCAACTAGTAAGTAAATTTGGTGAAGTTTAAGAGAACATTGGCCCCGAGAGTCGAATCAGAATCATCTCCGTCGTTGGGGGAATATTCCACAAATTCAATGAACATTTGATTTACCATTTTGCGATACAATGGACTGGTCATTGATGGCTAGAAAGAATTACTAAACAAAACAAAGAACTCTGGGAATGACCTAATCAAAAAATATGCTGAAGAAAATGGAGATGGATCAGGCACATTCTGAGAAGACCGTTGAGTGACGTCATATGCCAGAGCATCACTCAAGTGGCACCCGAATGGCATACGGCAAGTTGAGTGTCGCTTCGAGCATGATATGCAGGAGGTCGTGTGAGCTGAAGGAAATGAGAGCCTATTGCTGGTTGTGCGGCGCAGTTGAAGAGAACTGCAGAGAACTGGACAAAGTGGAGATGTGCTGTTTCGGTGCCCTGTGTTCGCCTGGAACCCAAGGGAATAATAATAACAATGGACTAGTCATTGAATAAAATGACGTGCATATTTGATTTCACTATTGAAGCATTGTAACCACCTGCCTCCTTAAATCTTCTACGTGTGATGATTACTTCATATGCATGTAACCGAAATATTTCTAATCCTGTGTACTGTCTGAAAAGCAAATACTCTTAACATACATCTTTAACATTTATTTATTCATGAAGAGATTGTGGTAACGGAGTTTTTTTATTGAGGAAAAAAACTACACCGTATTTATACATTTTTAGCCACATTTATGGTCAGGCTAGGTCAGCGGATAATAAACTGTTCTGATTGGTTGCTAATTTTCTGAAGGCTAAACCTTGAGTTTATTTCCTGACCACAACGTAAGCTAGATGTAGGTTTTAGTTAAAGAAGCATTCTTACCTCTACAGTCAATTGACTTAAAATGTTGTTTTCAATTTTCGCTGCTTCCTATAAATCTGCGTGTATAATACTGCTGATAAATCTTGTCAGTAGTGCTCGCCACAATTTATAATTGCCATTGGGTTGATTTGTGAGTCATCCCTAGCTGACTAGGCTCTAAGTAGGACCAAAAAACTTCTCTAGGCGATTGTTTTATAACATGTCCTCACATCTTTTTATAGGTCTGTTTCGTCTTTACAAAATGTGTATGTATTGACGATAGATTTGTTGCGTGTGTGTGTGTGTGTGATGCAGAATTTGACTGCGCGATAATCTTTACAACGCCTTCAACTTAATCCCATTTATGAAATTCCCTCTGATATGTGAATCCCACCTTATGAATTCGCTACTTACTTACTCGAAGTAGAAGGATGATTAAATGATTCTGCTCTATGGTCAACATACAGAAATGCGACTTCCCGCCCATCAGATGTACTAATAAATAAGCATCAAGTTTTCTGATTGTTCTTTGGAATATTGTCTAGCTTGATTGTCTTTATTCTAGAATATTTTATCACCTCCAGCTGCTTGTCTTTTCTGTAGAACCACCGCTACATAGTCACTTGTGATATCCTTCGTTATCATACTAAAAATATTCGATTGTGTCAGTTACACAAGTGAGGCGATAACACATGTAGTAGTATGTATGTCTATAGAGGCCTGTGATGTAAGGTTTCCAGTTCTCTGCTTCGCACACTCGTAACGAGCGTATCAGGCGAAAACTGTGTAAGGCTTTGTCACACACACGCACACGATTTGTTCAGTGATGGAGTGTTGGGGAGTTTCTTTCCTCCCCACAAACTTTACCAATGGCTACAGTTCGCCATAGAATAAGTAGAGATGTGTAATATTTGGATCTGATTTTCCCCTTAATTCCTCCGCATAACCGGCCGTCGACAGACTTTCGTATATTTATTTATATACACCTCTGACCTTCAGTAGTGCATCTTTTTGTTTGGATCCTTACGACAACATAGACAATTTTTACTGCGATTATGATCGTCGATGGATATCTGAAAAGTTGTAACTTAAAATATGGATTTAATGCCCTCAAATCTATCATATTACAATCATCCACACTCTTTTTGAAGTTCCCGCTAGGAATGTTGCCTTAAAAGACCTATGAAATTTATCTAATCATCACTGTGATCCTTTGATGTGTCTGTATCATACCTGAGGATTACTCACTGGCGGCTCTCTTTTAAACTGTTGTTTTAATTGTATATAATTTAGCGTTAATACTGTTGATGCTTGGCTTTTTATAAAGTGAGAAGTTTGCTTCGCTTTAATAATACGAAATCTGTATGTACTGTAGTGTGTTAACTCTGCTTCCGTTGGTTTAAACTACTTTTGTTGCTTTTGTCGTAGTTTTTCGTTCAGTTTGTGTTGTCTATTGATCAACTGTAAGACTGATGCTTAAAAATCTAAACTGCACTATTTCATTGGTTGGTTGACTTTCAGCCAGCAGTCGGTCTTGGGTTCGAATCCTGTCCCACCACATTTTAGCCTCTACAACTGAGTAGTGAGCGCATCATCATCACCTGACTCATAGACCGGTGTTGGTATTTGGGAAGTTTGTTCAGGGTAGTTGAATTCATTCTCTTTAAAAGGTCTTAGGCAGGTCGGCAAAAATGATATTCTTTTAATTGATCAAAAATGCCCATTCGAAATTTCAAAAGACTGATTGCTGAACAAAGAATATTCTTTTCGATAAATTCTCTATCAGGTTCTACAGTTACATATCCATAATGATGAAAGAATTAAGGTTTTTAACAACATTAATGTTTAAATGACATCAAATCAGTAATATTGATATATTACAGTTCAATAGCATCTGTAAGTCTGGTAATATGTATCAACATAACACTACAATGAATATCAGACAAATTAGGAAAATTAATAACAATACAGAATTCATGGATCTGTAGGCTTCATTGAAGGCCAGGGTAATAGCAGTGGTGGTTGGACCTTTTTTATCTACTCACAGTGCACCGGTTGTTATAGGTAAATTGCAGCAGCCTCTACATTTTGGAGTATGCGGTACCTAGATGTTTTTGGCGATTTATTTGGTACCTGATCGATGATAGAAAAAGATTCTTCAATGCTAACTAGTCTTGTGGCCGGAGGATCCAAAATGTCGAGCTGTTGGTGGTTTTTACTACACTTTTATTTAGCCGCACTGGTGTTCCCGAGCGAGCACCAAAAATCAAATTCCTAGAACAACGGTCAGTATAACTCGCTCCACAGTTAGAAGTGGCTAGTCTAGGTACTCCATCTTTCAATCGAGGAATCATCATTGGTCGTGTATAAAACATGACTTGTGGTTTACCAGCGTTAAAAGTTCTTTGAACAGATTTTCTTAACTTGTTAGTAATAATTTCATCAGGTGAGTAAGGCTTGAATTGCAGTCGTATGTATAAAGGATCCTTATTTACAGATGGAGAATTGTCCTTTTCTGCTTTCCTGGTCATGTGTTTATTGATGAATTTTTCTGGATTGCTATTTCCAATCAGCGTGTCATATACAATCCTAAGTTCATTTTCAATTACGTCTTCTGAGCACATAGTTCTGATCATGTAGCTGAGTGTCCTTATTACATTCCTTTTGTACTGGAGAGGAACAAAGCTATGCAAATGTGTATATTGTCCTGTCCATATGCGCTTGCCTTATGCAAATTCCTCTCTATACTACCATTTGGTTTGCTTGCAAGACGGGCGACTAGGAAGGTAATTCTATTTTGGGGATTCGTCTTCTTAAGTGAATTTCATAGCAGAATGTACTTCATTGAATTGAGTTATTATTGTGTTTCTGTCCGAATCGTTTTCATAAAGAATGAAGGCATCATCCATAAATCAGCAATAAAAAGTGGGAATTTCCTGATAAGGTTGTTCATGATTATGGATATATAACTGTGGTGAACCTGATGACGAAAGTTATCGAGAAGAATATTCTTTGTTCAGTAACCAGTCTTGTGAAATTTTTAATATTCTTTTCGAGAGATCAGTTATATTAATGTCTGTTTAAGTGTTGCACTGTCAGATGTCAGCGTTAATAATTATCTTCAAGCATACATAAAATGTGATCAGAACTGTAATCAATCGACAGAGAATAATATTCTCTACTCTAATGAAAATAAAATTACCAGTAATTTCAGTGGAGGGAAATGTGAATAAATTTCAGTATTGGGAAATTTTCTCTCTTTTTTATTTTTCGTTACAAGAACTAATTTGCATGTCTTCTCCAAATTAAATCTCTTCTTTCCATTGGTTCATAATCATTATTATTGATTTTATTGATTGATTATATTTGTTTGAATAAATCGTATGTCTGTCTGTCTATCTGTCTATCTTAGATGTTATTTCATTGTCGATTGTTGCCTTTTTTATTGTGGTGGGGGATATTATTTGATAACATACATGTTTTAGGATGATTGTAGTTATGTCACATGTCATGTACAAGAAGTTGTCTTTTTAATACAAACTTTGATTTGATTAACGTTCAAATACTAAATCCTCTTCTAATTCCAATTTCTTGATTCAGTCAAATTCATGCTTATTATATAGTAAATATCCCTCTGATTGAAGAATTATGTTGTAATATATCAGGCCATCTTATCGACCAGTAGTTGTACACTAACCTTATATATATATATATAATTGCGAACGTTTCATTCTCCTTATAGGAAACATCTTCAGCGCAATCTTTAATGTGAAATGAACTTATTTGATCTAATTGTATTTCCTGACAGTCTTTGTTGTGATTGGTTATTAATTCACATTTTTATTGATCATATTTATTGATTTGGAATTATTATCATGTGATTTATTCTTAATTACTTGGTAAATTTGATCTATACTAAGTAATGTGTCTGTTAATGGCTGATTCATCGTCTGAGTACCAGGCTTCTAGGAATTCCTTGGCATTCATGAGGAATTTAAATAGGTTAACCTCACCATATTAAATCTTGCACTGAAGCGATGTTGTTTAGAAGGGAGGACAATGAAAACATCACGATTAAATAAACCGGCTTGGGGAGAACACAACTAAATCAAGTTATCCACCTGAGTTACAAATCTTCTCTGTTATATGTTTTCCGACTAGGACACAGGACCTGACACTTGAAGTTTCAGTGACAGTGGTATTATTTTATGGAGTGGCCTAGGATGGCCAACCCCACACCCAACCTTCCCTCTTTCCGGGTTTAATACTGGCCAGTAAACTAGGTGTGGTCTGTGAGTGCAACGATCGGGAATCGAAACCTGACCATCTGCGTGGACCATAAAAACCCAGGGAGGACTGGAGAACTGTTATTTCTTCCTAGTTTGGGACTCTTCAACAGTGCGCTTCCGCGACTGTCACAAAGAGGATGGAATCCAGGAGCTTCAAGGTACGAGGTGAATCTTTTAACCATTCAGCCACTGGGGGTGGGGTGGGGAATAGCGTGGATTCGAGGTGATGAACTTTCTAACCTTAGTCAATCATACTTCAGATAATCGCCGTAGCTGCTAATTCGATTTCTGGCTAGTTAATGGCTTCATAGAGCTCCGGCTAGATTGATTTAGACTGTCGACTTCCAACCAGTAAGTCATGGGTTCGAACCCCGCGCCCCAATTACCAAGGTTTGAGTAGCCAAGTGGTATCACTAACCCTTCCACAATGGTTGTGGTCTATGTTAGTCAGCTGTGGTTGAAATTCCAAGTAGCTTTTAGGTATATTTTTTATTTAAAACACGAAACCTGGTGCCAATATAGGCAACAAAAATATGTACCAAACGATAATCATAAAACAATAATACATAAATAAAATAGAGAGAGAATAGAAAAAAGACTTCATCCAGAAGTGAAGCAACTGTATTTAACAAGATCAATCAAAATTTGTCGAATTACTCTCAGTAAGAGGAAAAAAGAATGAATTTGAAGCATGTTTGCCATTGATTGCCATTCTTGGTCATATCATCTGATAGCGTTCCGAGACACCGATTCGAACTACCCCTCGGACCCGAACTAGAGAGTCGTGATATACCAACCTAAGACAAATATCCTTTATCCCACAACGCCACGTCATTGATTAACCACCTCTCAGCTGCTTTTTTCATCCAGTCCCAGGGTTAGCGAACAGATACCGATAAAAAGCCTCTCGGATGACATTCGTAACATATGTCCAAACCACCGAAGCCGGTGTTTCCCGATGACGACACTCAACAAATGAATCAATGAATGGTGGTCTTCAGTGTGTCCAAACAGACTGCAGGACATTGGAATCACTCACGCGAAGATGACATCGGACGCAAGCAATTCTACGGAGACAACGATGATCGAGCACTCAGAGTCGATGCACATCTTCAGCTAGGAGACACCACGTTTCATAGGCATAGAGCAAAACTGAGCTCACCGAAGTATTGTAAACCCGGCCTTTGATAACCACTGACTTCGCCACGGCGCCGTAGGTGGCTCACTCAAATTGGTGTATACCACGCTAGCTTTCACTATACGATTAGAAATCTCGTCTGTCACACCTCCGCCAGCACTCACATGATTCCCCAAATACACGAACTTATAGATAACTTCGAGTGGGGCGGCAAAAAGAGTGAGTCCAGTTAGGTACATGCTCCTGCTAATGTTGTAACATTATTTTGTACTGTCTGTCTGGTTTTAGTATGCATGAATTTTACTGGGGAATTAAACAGGTATGTTTTATCATTCTAATTGTGTATAGTAGTAGTCACACTGAATTCACAACGATGTTCACTGAAAATCTCCAAAAACCTTCGATCTGTCATTTCTCATTCAACTGTCAATCAATCAATACTTCACCTTTATGTATTATTCTTTCTGTTTTCTTCTTCGTCCTTTATAGCTTTAGGAAGAATTGGAATGTTTGCTGCACGTCGTCGTTTAACACGTTCAGGACTTTCTCCAATGGGTAGTATTGCCTCTGGTATTGATGATGTCATCAGTATGGATAGTGTTGCATCACAGAATAATATCCCACCACAGCATCCAAATCATCCGGCGCATGATACAGCTTCTGTTCTAGGCACCGCTGGTGTTGCTGGTAGTTGTTTGCCGGGTGGTGTCATCAATAGGCCAATCTCTTTGTATATATTATGTGAAAAACAAATGACTAAGGTTAGTTTAAACGGAGGGGGTGCGTTTTCTTCGCATTAAAAAAAATTTGATTTCAATAATCGATATAGACAGCGTTAACTAATTCATATTGTTATGAATAATTATCGGGTTGGTTGGTTTGAAGGAACTTGATTGGTTATAGGTCTGATCATGGGTTGAAATCATTTAGGAAATCATTGGCGAACCAGACAGGGGAGCACTGTGTGGCTGTTTCGTCCTGTTCTGTGCATCCTCATCAGTACGCATCTACTGGGTTCTCAACCCAGGGCTTTTCGGACACAAAGTGAGCTCCTAGATCATTCAGTTACTGGAACCTGATCCAATAGCCAGCTCATGAATTCCAACTTCTGTCAATTCGTGATATATGTAGCACAACTGCCAGCCAATGTCATGCGGGAGTAACTATTCTCTTGCCAGACTTGATGGACCCAGGTTTTCCAATGGTTCTCTAACTGATATCAACTCGTGGTGAAACCTGCAACCAGTCGTGAATAAAACATGATATAGTAACTCCATCCGACAATCATTTGAATTTCCGCCTAGGCACTGTAATCAATTTGTTGCATTTCAAATATCTCAAGTATTGGTTCATAAATTCTTGGTAATTTTGAAAATGTTCTGTCTTGGACACTGTGTACAATTTGTGTGTGACTTTTAATTTAAAGCACGAATTGACATGAGTTAGAGAACAGCTGTTTGGTCCTAGTTTGCAACTACTCTCCAGTCTGTATACACATGAGCCTAGTGAGGGTGGGGGTGATAGAACTCATGACATTCAGGCTATGAAGCCAATCTATTGTCCGTTCTACCACTGGAACGAAATCCGATAACTCGTGAGGTTTGTGCCACCGCCAGACACTGGTGACCACCATAGATTGATTTTCAAGTGTTAGTTCGCAACTGTCCAGTGCCCATCTTGGTCCCAATGGTTCTCTAACTGATGTTACTTCGTGATCTGATCTGAAACCAGTCGAACCCCTGCAAATAAACCCTTGATCGGTTTAAAAGAAATTAATTCTGTCTGCAAGTTGAATACCATTCGAAGCAATCTCCTACATCCTCCTGGTATATAATGATTCATTTAATTCGGCATGTGAATCCTAAGTATTATATAAAGTGTTTATTAAGATTAAGGTAAATCCAGATGACGAGTCTCAAATGTGACGAAGTGCTTGTATTGGATTCCACTGCTAACCACCACTGAACATGTAACTCTGAGGTAGTAGTTTGTAAAACTGTCAGCTCATAACATACAATGCTTACTATTACTCTGTCAAAACAGTCTTTCTGACGACTATTCATCTGTTTTAGGTTTGAATTCCGATGTGTCTAGGTATAATATCTACAGTTCTCATATAGCCTATGTCACTTACACATTATTACTTTGTAGTAATGCAGTACTGGAGGAAGGATTCACCATCACAGTGTACTCAGAATTGTTGTTATTAGATGGTTGGAGGCAGGAAGCCCTCTCAGACCTAAGTTTCGTGCTTGTTGGCACTCACCAGTCAGTAAGGCGTATCGGCAATCTTGAACGTCACACAACCTTTGACCATATTGCAAACTTGACTCATAGAATCCAATCCATAGGAAACAAGGGACTTACTAGTACCTAGTGTTCAATCAAAGCTAAGTGGTGGTAACGTCTCTGACTGCAGCAGAGGAGAGTGGCATGAGTTCCTTCAAGATTGCAGATACACCTTGATGACTGGTGAGTGCTGACAAACACGAAACCTATGTACGAGGCTTCTTGTGACCGATTGCCTCCCACTATCTAATTCCTCCAGACTCTTCATTGTATTTAGTTCAGGACACTGATAATTGGGCGTTTTATAACTAATTTCTAACTTATGTTTAGCTATTCAGCTGGCGTAAAGTTACGTGAGCTGCTTGGTAAGGAAGTTACTTCACATAGATAATGACTGTTTTTCACCCCCTGAAAGCTGTGAAATCAATAAACTCAGCTTAGCACCGCTTACCACCTCTATTTCAGAGATGTTGAATTATCCTGGGTTGTTTTTTTTTCACAATTTTTTCTTTCTCATTAAAATATCTACATAGATGTCAAAAATATTCAATTCATCGTCTGTTCTCCTATCACCAATCGATTATCCGAGTGCATCAACTGTGACTAGATGTTTCAAAGGATTTTTCAAAGCTTGTCTACCGAATGATTCGAATAGGTCGAAATCGGCGACAAAACTTCTGTCTGCAGCAGCTACCACCGCTGGTGTATCGCTGGATCATGCCTCTAATACAACTGGAAATAGTGCCACAATAGGATCACATTTCACGCATACCAGTCATCATAGCCAACAGCTTAACAATAATAATAACAATAACAGCAACAGTGGGGAGAATGTGGAGTCAGAGACTGTTTCAACAGCAGCTGCGACAAACATTAATAATGCCAAGTTAATGAATGTATTCACAGAAGCTCATGAAAATGGTTGGTTCACCTATATGAAGTCGTTATTGGAACTGGCTGGAACAGTGGTAGATTTATTAGATCTACAAGGGGCTAGTGTAGCACTGTGTCTGGAGAATGGCAGTGATGTTGTAACTCAAGTAAGTGCCGTATAATTTATACGATCAGATCATAGTCAGTACAGTTTTTATTGTGTCTTTTTTTAATCTTTGCTGAAAATTGACACAAAAAATGGCGACTGATGGTTTTATTGGCCACTGTTTAACTCAGATTATCAGATGATTCAATGAATGAATTCGTCTGTGCCACTGATGAAATTTAGTATTGACTGGAGGAATGAATTTTATGACATCGTCACTGTAATTTACGACTGGAGAAGCTGATTAATCTAGATAAGCTTTAGAATGATCTTGTCACCAGAGTAGGTGTTCAGACAGTCATTAATTGTAGGACCATTCAGAGATAGAATCATAGGAAACTGTTGACGAACCAGCCTAACTAGTGTCTGGACTCCGTAGATAAGTTGTCAGAGTGCATGGTTGATAATCTATAGGTCTCTATTGTTTCATCCACTGACACATACTCAGATTTTTAACACTAACCTTACATAGCCCATTTCATTTATAAAGATCCGTTTCACGAAGAGCTGTTAGAATTTATCACATTGTTAAGGGGGGAAATAAAAGCAATAGTGTTAGTAATAGTATTATTAGTAGTGGTAGAAAGTAGTAATGAAGCTTAAGGAAAAATAAGGGGATTATGCAACCTCACTACTGAAGTAGTTGATTTGTTCTTGAAGTATATGAAGAATAAGAAACGGATTATGTTTGTGTAACCACAGAGGTCAAACGATAAAGTGGTGTGTTGTTGCGATTTGTGGAGTTTTTGTGCGTACGACAAAAACCTCAAGCCTAACCACACTGTACTTTACACCAAAACCTCAACTGATATGTGCGATTTTCAGGACTGAACTTTTGTAAACCTCCCTCCTGTCTAGAGTGGGAAGACAGCAGTAACCTGCTTGCTGGTCAACTGTGTGGAACACCTTGCTGCTGTTACATCTCTTTCTGCTAGTAGTCCTACTTCTCCTTCAGATTTCTCCATGGTCTGAGTAACTTTGACGAAGGTGGTAACTGTTCTCAGTCTAACCTGTAACTATGCCACAACCAGTAAACCACTTTGGATTAGTTACTGAGTTTCAACATAGAAGTTTGCACAGACGTGCAGCTGTTTGAGTTGCCACACTCCATGAAACGTACGAAGTAATGACAAAAGACAGAGAGAGGAGAGAGATTCAGAAGAACGATAATAAGCAAAAATGTGAGGGAGAAAGAATAGTAACATGGAAAGACAAGAGGGTTTAATAGATACAGGAGATCACGAAGGGTAAATGCATCTGTGCCAGTGAGGACGGTTTTCAGCAGTACCAACAGTAGTCTCCTGTTATTGGTTCCTTGCATCGCGAGGATCTTAACCAGGCAGGCTGCACCTCCCTATGTGACTGGCTCAAACCACCAATTAAAGACTTCATAGACTGATGTCAGGAATCGGTTTGACCTCCCCTAACTCTTTTCCAAACTGATCCTATGTAAGATAACAGTGGCGGTTGAGAAAGGCGATAGCTAGGTGTGCGTAACACACGCCATGCAGAAGGTTGGCGACGGCATCAGGGTAACACTATCGGAAGATTGCTTGACATAAACCAGTTTATACACATATACTGTTATCCAAGTATGTCTAGTCTCATTGTCAATAATCATAGTATACCACTCTACCGACGTGTAAGCACAACAAAGTGACGCTACCCTATAATGTGTTACGCATGTTGAGCCATCGCCTTCTTCGTCTAGCAATGTTAGCTAGCTAACACAAGATTGGGTTGGTAATCGGTTAGGAGTGATCAGCCGAAAACCCAGCATCAATCCATGAAGTCTTTAACATTTCATTTGAATCAGGTAGTGAGGTGTAGATGACTTGGTTGGAATCCTAGGGATGCTAAGAACGACAAATGACTGGAGATTATCGGCAATATGACTCAAAATCGTTCTCATTGCGGCATATGTATTGACTGTTTGTAGTCTCCCAGATTCATTAAGTCCTCATGTTTTTCCCTATTATTTATACTACCTTCCCCACGACATTTCTGTTCATTATAGCTCTTCAGAATTTCTTTTCTCAGAATTTGTGTGTTACATGGAATGTGGCAACTTGAAGTGCTACACTTCCCTATGCGAATTTCCGCGTTGAAGCTCAATCATTCAATCAGTTAGTGTTTGACCTTAGGTCACATAATGAAAGGTGATTATCGGGAGGTTTTATACGCCTCGGTTTCATGCACACCTGTGCTTATCTGAAGCTTGATTATTATTGTTATTGTTCACTTGGTTTCCGAGTGGAACATAGGGCTTCAACAATACATCTCCACCTTGTTCTGTTATCCTTGTGTCTTCTTTAGATGGGCCCACGGTTGCTCATAGTCTCTTATCTCCTCCTCTCACGATCTGTTAGAAGTGCTTTTCGTGACGCGCATTTCAAGTTTCTGACCCACAAAGAAGAACTGACTGACTTAACGTTTACGTCAAAAATCCGAAATTTGTTGTTTTTACCGAGTGCAGTAGATTTCCAAACTGAATACAGGTTGATGAAGGCGTATCTTGCCTTTCCGATTCTTCCTGGTTTTAACATCTTCATCCGTTCCACCTGTGGTTGAAACAGTCCATCCTAGATAAGTGAAGGAAGTAACCTCTGTCAGGTATCTACCGTTGATAGTGATTGGTGTTGGTTGTTGTTATTGTTGCTGCTGTTGGTAGTTGATCGGTTATCTTCATCACATCCGTCTTCTCTATGTTCACTTGGAGTCCTGTCGTCGCTACTGGCCTCTTCAACCAATTTGTTGGTTTTTGCCTGCAAGTGTTCGAGTTTGTGTGACATTATATATATATATATATCATCTGCGAAATCCAGATCTTATCGAGTCTTCTTATCGGGGACCCAATATATTCCTGTCATCTCACTCCCATGTAAAGTTGGACGCATGATCCAGTCCACCACAATTAAGAATATCATCGGTGATAATAGGCAGTCTTGTCTTACGCCTGTTATTATTATTATTATTGTTCCCTTGGGTTCCTAGTGGAACATAGGGCTTCAACTGCACGTCTCCACTTGCTTCTGTCTTCTGCTGTACTTTTCACTTGCGTCCATGTTATTCCATACTGTTTCATCTCCTCCTCACACGATCTCCTCCATGTCACCCTTGGACGTCCCACTCGCCGCTTCCCTTTCCTGTCCCACTCGAGGGCTTGACGCGCGATGTCACTCAACGGCCTCCTCAGCGAGTGTCCAATCCATCTCCACTTCCTCCTGCATATTTGTTGGGCAATTGGTTCTTGTTTTGTTTGTTCCCATAGCTTCTTGTTTGTGATTCTTTCTGGCCATCTAATCTTCAGTATGGAGCGAAGACAGTTGTTGATAAAGGTCTGCAACCTGTTGAAAATATTCTTGGTGACTCGCCAAGTTTCTGATCCGTAAAGCAAAATTGACTTCACGTTTGTATTGAAAATCCGAATTTTGTTGTTGATGGTGAGTGACGAAGATTTCCAGATTGGTTTCAGGTTGATGAATGTGTTTCTCGCCTTCCCGATTCTCGATTTGACATCCTCGTCCGTTCCTCCTGTAGTTGAGACAATGCTCCCTAGATAAACGAATGAAGTAACCTCTTTCAAATCCCTCCCGTTGACGGTGATTGGCGGTGAATGTTGCTGCCTTTGTTGTTGTTGTTGGTTGGTTATTTTCATAACCTCCGTCTTGTCTATGTTCACCTGGAGTCCTGTCTTTGCTGCTTCTTCGACCAGTTTGTCGGTTTTCGCTTGTAAGTCTTCGATTTTGTGTGACATCAAACATAAATCATCCGCAAAATCCAGGTCTTCTAGGTTCTTCACGTCGGTCCAGGATATCCCTGTCTTCTCGTTTCCCACTGTCTGACGCATAATCCAGTCCACCACAATTAGGAATATCATTGGTGATAATAAGCACCCTTGTCTGACTCCTGTCTTTACTCCAAACGCTTCGCTGAGTTTTCCGTTGTGGATCACTTGACATGTGCCGTTGTCGTACAGTTGTTGAATAAGGTTGATGAATATTTGCGGTACGCCGTAGTACTCGAGTAGTTTCCAAATTACTTCGCGGTCAACGCTGTCGAAGGCCTTCTCAAAGTCTATGAAGTTGAGGTAGAGATTTGATTGCCATTCCATGCTTTGTTCGATGATGATGCGTAGAGTTGCAATTTGGTCAGAACATGATTTGCCTTTCCTGAATCCAGCTTGTTCTGGTCGTAGATCTGTATCCAGCGCGTCCTTGATTCTCTCCAGGATGATGCGACTCAGGATTTTACTTGGCGTTGACAGCAGCATGATTCCTCTCCAGTTCTTGCAGAGTCTTAAGTCGCCCTTCTTTGGTAGTTTCACGAGGTAACCTTTCCTCCAGTCAGTAGGCACCTTTCCTTCTTTCCAGATCTTTTGCAATAATGGAGTCAGCATATCTGCTGTCGTTTCTAGGTCCGCTTTCAGTGCTTCCGGGGGTATTCCATCTGGTCCAGCTGCTTTTCCAGCTTTCAGAAGCTTGATTGCATTCATGACTTCAGTTTTCGTTGGAGGATTGGTGTCAACTTGCAGTTGTGTACGTGCTGTTGTTGGTATTACTGGACGGGTTGTAGGTGGTGGTCGATTCAAGAGTCCTTTGAAGTGGTCCGCCCATTGTTTAATCTGTCTTTCTTCTTTGGTAATTGGGTTCCCTTGGTTGTCTTTTATAGGTTTCACTTGTGTTGATCTCTTCCCGGATAGAGACTTGGTTATCTGATATAGTGTCCTCAGGTCCCTTTTGCCTGCTGCCTTCTCAGCTTCAGTAGCCAGGTTGTCGTAGAATTGTCTTTTGTCCTTCCTGGCACTCTTCTTCACTTCTTTGTCCAGTCCTGTGTAAGTTGAGTTCAGCGTCTCCTTCTCTTGTCCATCTTTGCATTGAATCATTTTTTCTTTCACCTTTCTCCTCTCCTCTATTAGTTTCCAAGTGTCTGTTGAGAGCCATTCCTTGTCTTGTTTCTTCTTTCTTCCTAAAACCGTTGAGCACGTTTCGTTGAAAATTACCTTCAGAGAGTTCCAATGGTCTTCCACGGATGATTCCTCAGTGGTGCCACGTAGTGTTTCCTGCTTTGCTCTGACAGTTGCAGTGAAAATGTCCTGTGTGATTGTGTCCTTCAGTTTGTGAGTGTTGAACTTGCATTGTGGCCTATCCCCAGCTATCCTCGAGGCTTTCAGCTTCACCTTGAAAGTCCCTTGTACTAGATAGTGGTCTGAACCCACATCTGCTCCTCTCCTCGATCTTGTGTCCAGTAGGCTCCGTCTCCACTTCCTTGAGATTGAAATGAAGTCTATCTGGTTTTTGGTGTGTCCATCTGGTGAAATCCATGTTGCCTTGTGTATATCCCTGTGTTTGAACACACTGCCACCAATCACCAAATCATTGAAGGCGCAGAAGTCTGAGAAGAGTTCGCCATTTTCGTTCATTTCACCGAGGGCCTCACGACCCATGGTGAGTTCTCTTCCTGTATTGTCTCCTCCCAGTTTCTCATTCATGTCGCCCATCAGGATTTTGATATCGCTCTTTGGGACGTTGTCCATTACTGTTTGTAGTTGACTGTAGAAATCCTCCTTCTTCTCATGTTCTGAGGCGTTTGTAGGCGCGTAGCACTGAATGATTGTAACCTTTTTTCCTTTTGAGTTGAACCTGGCTGTCATTATCCTGGAGGAGATTGGTTCCCACTGCATGAGAGCTTTAGCCGCTGTTGGTGACATCATGATGGCTACTCCCTCGGTGTGCTCGTGATTGTCCTCTGGGTGACCGGAGTAGATTATTGTCTCTCCAGTTGATAGTTGGCTCCTTCCACATCCGTTCCATCTGCTTTCGCAGATTCCCAACACTTCCATTTTATATCTCCTCATTTCTGCGGCTACCTGGGCAGCCTTCCCAGCTTCGTACATTGTACGAACATTCCACGTCCCCATCCTTATTTTCGCTTTCATCGAAAGAAGACACATCGGCTGACTGGCTTCCCGAAGGCTTTCACCAGCCCGCGTCATTTCACTTCCCCGATTCCAGCGAAAAATAAGGTCACTATTTGTAATTTTAGAATTTTGAATATATTTGTGTGTTGAAGTTTTAGTAGCAATTTGGTTAAGTTTTGGGGGTGGAGTTGCTAGCACCACGCCCCAACCCTCCCTCTTTATCCGGGCTTGGGACCGGCTAGAATACTAGTGACCTAGTAATCTAGGCGAGGTTGTCTTACGCCTGTATTCCTTTCTAACGCCTCACTGAGTTTTCCGTTGTGGATCACCTGGTACGTAGCATTGTCATATAGCTAGCTGTTGAATGAGGTTGGTAAATAATTGGGGCACTACACGCCGTAGTATTGAAGCAGTTTCCAAATTAATTCTCGGTCAGCTCTGTCGTAGAGGTGTTTTCAGGGTTGGTGAAGTTGATGTAGAGGTTTGACTAACACGATTTGTCTTTCCTGAATCCAGCTTGTTCCGGGCTGGTGAAGTTCTGCATCCAGTGCATCTTTTATTCTCTCCAGGATGACGTTACTTAAAACAATCTTAATGTCAATGTACAAAATATTCAACTGATTCAGTTATTGAGCATATAAAGATAAAGGCTATTATTATTAGTATCACGCTATTAAATAGAGTAATTGTGAACGGACAAAGATTATTATTAAGCTTGTTAGTCGATATAGAAATAGTCATTCAAAAATATTCTACAGATAGGAACGAAGGTTGAAAATTGATCAAAGATGTAAGATTAACAGCACTTATTACATAAGAGTTACTTTAATAATTTAATTGAACAGAGGTGTCGAAGAATAATCAGGTCCAGAATATGGATAAGAGTAAAATTCATGGTAAGAAATTGCAAAGATAACGCGTACATATAATCATCATGATAGGGCGAGATTAACATCAGGATTTTTTTTGGAATGCACCGTTTAATGGCTGCCGCTTCACAGTAGTACACACTTATCCTTGAACTAATCTGAACTTTGATTTATCTTAAGTGATTTTCTAAAATATCAATTACCTGATCACTATCGATCTAGCAAGTGGTGGCTGGCGATCACACTGCTAAAGGTTGATTGATTGAATGACTGACTGATTGATTTCAACGTAGAACTGTGCATCGATATGCAGCAGTTCGAGTCGCCACACTTCACTTAGCATACAAAGCAAGAGAAGAAAGTAAAAGTAAATGCAAAATAGAAACAGTAAACAGAGATATGAGACAAAAAGAATAGTAATATGTAAGAACTATATAGTTTTGATTGGATATTATAAGTAACAAGGAGTGGATGCATCTGCTCCAGCCATTGAGAACGATTTTGAGCTATATAACCAATTGTCTCCAGCCTTCATTGGTTTTTACCGTCCCGAGAACCCTAACCAGGAAGTCTACACCTCCCTACGTGACAGCTGGCTTAAACTAGCTGTTGTGGATTTCATTGACTGATGAGTCCACGTTTTGGTTTGACCACCAGTGGCTCTTTTCCAACCTGATCCTATGTCACTTAATATTGTCCGTCGAGGAAGGCGATAGCTAGGCATGCGTAACACATATCCTAACCATCTCAAACGGTGCAACTTCACAACCTTGTCGATTGATTTCCACTCCTTACCTAGCACTCGGCCGAAGCCTAACCTCATTATTGCTCACTCTATTATACCACTTCACACGGGAGATAGAATGCAGGCACCTATGATCAAAGATAGCTAGCCAGGCTTTTCATGTCTTCCACTTTCAATGGTCATGTCTCATTCACAGGCATAAAGGAGGACGGAGCGGACTGCTGAGCAGTACACACGCCCTTTGACTGAATGATGGAGTTTCAACCTAGAAGGTTGAACAGAAGTGCAGGGATTCCAGTTGCCACACTCCATTTTGTAGCACACAAAAATAGAGAAAAGAGTGATTCATAAGAAGTATAATCGTCAGTACAAGTCTACAGAAGAAAGAATGGTTATATGGGAAAACATGAGGAATTAATGAATCTGGGAGATTACAAAGATTGAATACATTTGAACCATATCACCACCACCAACAGTCTCCAGCCATTGGTTTGTAGTGTCTCAGTGTGCCTTTTCTATCCACATTGAGACAGCATCAGCATTCAGTCCATTAGGGTAGATGCAACTCGATAAATAAGTGAACTGGTGAAAACACTCAACCACTTCACTCCCTTATATTTAAACTAGAAGATCACTCCTGCAGCATCATCATCTTACATTTGAACACTTTCTCACCTTTCATATACAACTTTTTCGCAGTATGCTCAAATATGCAGTCACGAATCATCTTTTTTTTGTTCATCCAATGTGTGTGTTTTTACTTTTCGAGTACAATTTATTGGTCATAATCATAGCAGAGTATTCACACAGCTTCATTTCATTATTTAATTCTTATGACTTACTAGTTACTCTCTTGGCTTTATTCTATAAACATCTAAGTAAACCTGCCTTTACCGAATTTGGTTGGGAGGAATCAAAGTCTAAGTGTTGATTAGAATGTGTCGTTTTGCTATAGATGCTAGTTTCTAACCCACTATCCGGTTTTCTTTTGATTTCACAGTCTAGCATAGCTTATCTCACCCTGTTCCATTACTTAACTCAAAAGTGAATTGGATTCATCTACTGCAGAGTTTATATGTATGTGTCAAGAAGTTAGGGATATGAACATGAGATTGTCAGGAGCCTGTACCTGCACTCACCCATGTGTATGGGTAGTTGTTGTGTGTCTTGGCGGAGGTGTGACAGACGAGATTTCTAATCGTATAGTGAAAGCTAGGGGGGGGCATATGTCAATTTGAGTGAGCCATCTATAGCACCGTGGCGACGTCAGCTTGGTTATCTAAGCCTGGGTTTACAATGCTTCGGTGCTCTCAGTCTTGCCCTACGCCTATGAAACCTGGTGTCTCCGAGCAGAAGATGTGCAGCAACCTTGCGTACTCGACCATCTCTGTCTCCTTGGAATTGCTTGCGTTCTATGGTATCATAGTGTGAGTAATTTAATATCCGACAGTGTGTGTTTTAACACATTGGAGACCACCATTCATTCATTGAGTGTCGTCATCTGGAAACACCGACTTCATTGGCTCAGATATGTGTTACGGAAATCATCCCAGAGGCTTCATACCGGTTTCTGTTCGCCAGTCCTGGGAGTGGACATAAAAAGCAGTGGAGAGGTGGTGATCAGCCTATGACGTGGCGTCCTGGGATGAAGGATATTTGTGTTAGGTTAGCTAGAATCGATTGGTACATCACGACTCCGTTGGTTGGGGTCCGAGAGATAACTCGAATCTATGGCTCGAAGCGTTGTCGGATATGGCCAATAAATGCAATCAATGGCGAACATGCCGCAATTTCCTTCTTTCTTCCTTTTCTGACAGTAATTCAACGGGTACTGTCTAAGCATATCAAAGATAGTTGCTTCCCTTCTGGATAAAGTCCTTTATTCCTTCTCTGCCTATTTTCTTTATATATTGTGGTTTTATTATTATTGTGTGGCACATCTTCGTGTTGGCTATGTTTTACCAGGTTCTGTGTTTTAAATAAGTATATAATGACAATAATAACCTGAAGCAGCTATTAGGGCGTCCGAGGGTGACATAGAAGAGGTCGTGCGATTAGGAGATCAGAGTCTACGGGCAATTGTGGGACCAGCTAAAGAGGGGCCACAGTGAATAGGACAAAGTGGAGATGTGCTGTTGAAGCCCTATGTTCCACTTGGAACCCAAGGGAACAATAATAATAACGAATATGAAGTAAACTGATCTAATATGAACTTATATCCCACCATAGTCACCCGAATTCTACGCTTACATAAATCTGTCATTACTATTATTATTATTATTATTCTATTCATCGGATAATATTTTATTCTTATATTTTTTCTAAAAATTTTTATAGATTGTATCACTTGTACAAGTTATGCTTGATCCTTACTATCGGACAATAGCAGGATTTTGGAGTTTAATTGACAAAGAATGGCTAATATTTGGGCATACATTTAATCAAAATTTAAATCAAACTTCATCAACAAAATCTGGCAGTATATCACCGATTTTCTTACAGTTTCTTGACGCTGTCCACCAACTGTTAAGACAATTCCCGTTAGCCTTTGAATTCAATGATTATTATTTACGCTTTTTAGCCTATCATCATATATCGAATCGTTTTCATAATTTTAAATATGATTCAGAATTTGAACGATTCACAGTTTGGTTTCCTGATCTAATGGAGAGTTTAGCGAATAATTGTAAATTTAGTACAAGTATTGTAACAAAAATAGATGATCACCAATTGGAATTGTATCGTTCCCGATCGATATGGCCGTTTATTCAACAACAACACTATGAATGGCCGGTATTCTTCAATTTCCGGTATTCACGTAAACTTGGAGAAAAGGTAAGTGATGACTGCTATATATATATATACTCAAGAAAGATGTCTATAGAAAACCTACATCTGTAGGACAATATACACATTTCCTCAGTTTTGTACCAATCCGATACAAAGTCATTTTGGTCAGATGCCTCACGAATAGAGCAAGACGTATCTGTACAGATGACCCCCTACAAAATGAGTTAGGATACATCCAAAATACTCTGGTCCAAATGGATTATTCTAGTATATTTGTAAGGAGACACATGGACACCAAGTACAATAAAGAAAAACTGACAACAGTTGAAAAGAAACAACTGTTCATGAAATTGCAATTTAATGGGGACGTGGCTAGCGAAGTCTTACACCTGAGATTATCGAGAGCGATGAAACAGACTTATACTATCGTCACCGTTTGTTTGTCATTTTCCAGCCGACCAATTATGATTGCTCAAGTGAAAGACAAGCTACCTAGCTGTGCCACATCTATGTTTATCTATAAATTTAGTTGCTCCTGTGGAGAGAGCTATATAGGGGGAACAACTAGACAGCTTAACAAACGCATTAATGAGCATCTTCCTTCATGGTTTGGAAAAGGTCAAATAAAATCTATAAAAAGTTATATTTTGGCTCATTTGATTGGTAGTGGTCACCAAGTTATCTATCGCATTCTATCGAGCCTTTCGAACGGAATTCGAATCCGTCTTTTACACATAGCCGAAGCTATGGGAATTCGAGTGAACAATCCTAGTCTTTGCATACAAAAGAAGTTTGTTCTACCTTTGTCTCTCCCTTGGCCTAGGTGAATTCTATTCAAAACCCTCCCACCCTTTCTTATTTTCCATTTCCTTCGTACTTTTATGATATTTATTTAAAGTCTGATTATCTGTCCACTTCACCTTTAGCATTCAGTAATTTTTAAGATTTGACCAAATTTATTTATTGAATTGTCTACATATACGTATATTACTACCTTCATTAGTCTTATCGCCACCTGCATAAACCTTATTATCAATATTTTGTTATAATCATCGTTATTAACTACATTCAAAACATTTACCACATTGTTATTATCATTATTATTTGATCCACAAAATCACCGTCATTGGTTAAAAATTTTTATATATAAATCTATGTAAATCAGAGTAAAGCCTGAAGAAGATCTAATTGAAAACAATATTGTTCTTATATATAAGTCAGTGATTACAGTCCATCTACACGTTCATTGTAATAAACTGTATTAACTATTGAATGCGACAAGACGATTATAATACAAAATCCCCTTATTCCTTTTCTCTACATTATACCAATGAACAACTAGACTTCGTTATGAATAAACATCAGCTAGAGAACCACTGAAAACCAGAGAGCATTGAACAACTGTTTCGTCCTAGTCTGTGACTCTTCATCAGTGCGCAAATATGATCCCACTGGGATGGGGATCGAAATTAAGACCTCCAAGTTAGGAGGGGCTAGCTCATTGACTATTCATTCACTGAGTCGAAATGTAATACCTCATGAATTGTAACTCCTTTAAGCACACGGAGTTGAAGAATCCCATACTAGGACGAAGCGTTCGCCTCCAGTTTTCTCTGTCTCCCTCCCATTGATTCTCTAATTGATGTTTGTTTTATCATTCCTTTACATTCCCAATGGAACATATGGCTTCAAGCTAGAGGCTTGAAGTTTCGGTAGCAGTGGTGTTGCCAGCCACATGTCCAACCTCCCTTCTTTACCAGTCTTATTGTGGTGAGAGCTGTCTACTAGCCAAATTGGTTGACAGTAATTGAGGTCAAAGGTCAAAGTGGACAGGCGGATACAGTTAACATATAGATGAACTGACACAGCCACAAGAGATGCAAGGTTAACTTTGTGTGAGAAACAACCAATCAACAGACTATATTTTCTACTAACATTAACTTACAATAATGTACATCAAAATCTATAAATACGTGTTGATTTTCCGTAATAAACATTCTGTGTCCTGGCCCTTGTCTTCTGTTGTTACATTATTACTGGCTTAGCGAGGTTTAGTTAGGAGTGCGTCAGTGGCCGGGGATTGAACTCCGAACCACATGAGGCCGTGCTTGGCGAGCATTCTACCGCTGTGCCACCGACGCACCTAATTTATGTTGGTTCACAACAAACTGCACATTGAAGTCAGTTCAAATCCTTAAAGAACTTACAATCTGAAAGTCAGCATGATTTTTGTCAGGCAGTCTGCAGATGATGTTGCCTAATCGAATATCACTGATTTATTTATTTTAGAATTTACTGATCTGTATTATAGTTTTCGATTACTATATAACTTTTCATGTTGTCCCAACTACTCAATAATAGCTTATTCTGATGTGTTTGTGTTCTTTTTGTATTCCTACACAATACAATACACAGGTTCTTAGACCAGCGACAAATATGGCCTCATTTGACTTGTGGCAATTTTATTTAACTGAAGATTTAGCCTGTGGACCAATCTATGATCTGGATCATTTTTCACCGAGCTACCGTAAAAGTACTAATCGTCCATATGAACCTGTACTACGACAAGGATTTAATAACAGTCATATAGTTAGTTTTCTCTTTTTGTTTCTTTTGCATAGACTTTTCTCATTGATTAATAATGTTTTTTTTTACAAAAATTCCTCATGTCATGTAATTGAGAACGCATAAGTCAACAAAGAAATCTCTGTTCGTAACTTCATATCACAGTTAAGACGGGAGAAAATACAGTTGGGCTCATGTACTGTCATTGGGGACTTGCAGTTTTCTTCTCTGTCAAACCTCTGGGTTAAGTATAATAGAAGAAAATTGCCTCTCTCGAAGATTGCATCACAAATCATTCGTATCCAAATTATTATCCTTCTTCGTCCTATTTTCTGTGGTCCTTTTTAGCTGACCTCACGACTGCCCATAATCTTTGGTCTCCTCCATGTCATCCTTGAATGCCCCATTCCTCGCTTCCATTCGGGTTCCACTCGAGCAATGGTCTGGACTGCACGCAATGTCATTCAACGGCCTTCTCAACGATTGTCCGATCCATCTCCATTTTCTTCGACATATTTGTTGAGCAATCGGCTCTTGCTGCTAATTCATTCTGGCCGGCCACTTAACCTTCAATATGGAATGATAAGTTAGCCTGTTGGAAATCCTTTTCGTGACACTCATTGCAAGTTTCTGACCCGTATAGATGCGCTAAACTTAACATTTGCGTTGAAAATCCGATTCTTGTTCTTTATACTGGCTGAGTCAGTGCAGAAGATTTCCAAACTGGTTTCAGGTTGATGAAGGCGTATCTTGCCTTTCCGATTCAGGCTTTGACATCTTCATCCGTGCTGTCACCTGTGGTTGAAACAATGTTTGCTAGATAAATGAAGGAAGTAAGCTCTTTCACGATGATGGTGATCGCTGCTGGTTGTTGTTGTTTGTTGGTTATCTTCATAACCTCGGTCTTCTCTATGTTCACCTGGAGTCCTGTCTTCAGCCAGTTTGTTGGTTTTCGCCTGTAAGTGTTCGAGTTTGTGTGACATTAGACATATATTATCTGCGAAATCCAGATCTACTAGAGTCTTCTTATCCATGGTCCGGCATATTCCTGTCTTTTCTTTCCCCACACACAGTTTGACGCATAATTCTGTCCACCACAATTAGGAATAACATCGATGATAATAGATACCTTTGTTTTACTCATGAATTCACTTCAAATCCCTCAGTATCCAAAGGTGTACCGTTACTTAGACAGTTTATAGACCTACAGTGTTAACTGACAACAGAGATGGAGTGAAGTTACATGAAGAGATCTCCTTGGCTGACATGTGTTCTTATTAATGTCTTCTTCTACTGAAAATTAGAATTAATTATTCTGATGGTAATTAGTAAGTATGAATGCTGATATTGATCTAATATTGTGTATAGAGACCTTTGAATCCCTACAACATCAGAGTATTTCGTCATAATAAGCAACTTTATACAATATAATACCATGATATAGTGAATATACCATCACAATCTCAATAAATGTGAACAGAAGATTGTAGATCTCATGTTCGCTTTGCTATGTACACCTGTCTATGTAGGATTACTAAAAACTAACCTCGCTAAGCCTTTTTTCTAGAGAAGCATTCATGAACCTATGTGATCAGCTGTAGTCTTCAGATTTGAGTGGTATAGGCTGATTATTAAACATTTTTCTGGAAATAACATGATCTATCCCTTGCATTCTGAGCGGAACATAGTGCTTCAGCAGCACTTCTTTATTCCACTCGATCCTCTGTCATATCTTCGAACTGACTCTACGACTGCCGCAAGCTTTCATTTCCCCTTCACATAATCTTCTCCATGGAACTACTTTCGGAACCACGCCGAAACTCGTCGCTTCCCATTCGAGTGAGTTTCAATAGAGAACTTGGCATATGATGTCGCTCCCAACGGTATCTCCTCAGCGTACGTCGAATGGATTCACGTCTCATTCTGTAAATTTTTTGAGCAACAGAAATCAATTCGTAGCCTTATCAGTTTTTATTGTCAATTCACTAGACTATATGGAACCTAATAAAAGTCGTATTCGATGTGTTTATAAGTATATTTGAAAGACGCTTATTAAGGCATTAGGAAAAAGAAAAGCAAGTAGTTCAGTGATGTATCTTTTTTGAGCCAGTTCATTTACATAATTGTACAACAGCATTTATACACGAATTTTATGCAATAAAAGTTATGAAAAGTTGGAATATCATCCTCATCAGTTGTAAACAAAATGAAGACTAGTCAAGATGTAACAGAAAAGTGGTTGTGTACTAAGGAAGAATAACATAGATTATGAGCTGTAATCAACAAAAGCGTAGAATGGAAAATGGACGGATGTGATGTAAGAATATAACTAGCAGTCATCGCCTATACACTCGATTATTATTTCCGATGTAGATTTCGTCTTGAACCGACATCAGTTAGGAAGATGCTTGAGAACCAACCAAGAGCACTGGATAGCCGTCTCGTTCTACTATGGAACTCTTCATCAGTACCCCTAGCTTAGTCATAGGGAGTGAAGTAATAGAACATGTTGACCACTTCACCTATTTGGGAAGTTGTATCAGCACCAACGGATTGATTGGTGACGAAATCACAGCACGGATCCAGAAAGCTCGGGCTGCTTTCGCTAACTTACACCGTCTCTGGCGTAGGCGTGACATCCGGCTGTCAACCAAGGGACGTGTGTACTGATCAGCAATTCGCTCCGTCCTTCTCTATGGCTCTGAAACATGGTCAATACGAGTTGAAGACATGAAAAGGTTGACTGTTTCTGATCATAGATGTCTACGATCTCTTTCCCACGTTAGGTGGTGGTATAATAAGGTAAGTAATGTTGACGTTAGGCGTAGAGTGTTGGGCAAAGAGGGAAAATCACTCGAAGAGGCTATGAAGTTACATAGATTGAGATGGTTAGGCCACGTGCTGCGCATGCCTAACCATCGCCTCCCCCGACGGGCAATACCAGCTGATATAGGTGCAGGTTGGAAAAGGGTAAGTGGTGGCCAAACCAAAACATGGTATCAATCAATCCATGGAATCCTTGACAGTTAAACTGAGTGAGGTAGGGAGATGCAGACTTCCGGGTTGGGGCCCGTCCTCGGGTCTCTAAGAATCAATGGCTGGAGACAATAGGTGACATGGCTCAAAATCGTTGTCAATGGCGCAGATGTATTTAGTCTCTGTAATCTTTCAATATTCCTTTCTACCATTACTCATTCTGTTTCACTCTTCTACTTGCCAAAACTCTATTGATTCCCTTCACTCATTTTCTTGTCTACGTTTGTGCTATTTGGAACGTGGCAACTCGAACTGCTGACCTTCAGGCTACAAGATTAAGCTCGTTGACCATTCAGTCGGAATCCAGTGACCTGTGAATTCTAACTTTGTCAATTCGAGCGCTACCCTTAACCCCTTAACATGGTGAACCCCTCAATGGTCATGACTTCTCATCACAACAGCCACAGGACGCCACTCCAGTAACCATCAGTCAGCTGGAGATTGATATTTAGATTATGGCTTTTTGTAGACATCTGAACTGATTTCAACGTAGATCTCCTTAGACACCTAAATTTACTTCGTTTCCCACCTACAGTTATTTATACATCCTGGAGTTATAAGTCTACATTCTATAGGTTGAGAAACGCTTTTCGCTTGATCAGCCCGTGAAAGATACGTTTGACAATTCACCTGGCAAACTGTTCGTATATTTGGAGCACTTGGTGTAGCCATAGTAAGTAGAAGTACACGATAGAAACTGTTATGCTTCTGAAGTATATATGTTGATGTCTTTGGCCTAAGTGACGGGCGAGGATAAAAGCTATTGTGAGGCGTTTCCACGCATAGCATAACAATCAAACGTAACATCTTGTATGATTGCGGCATTCCTCTAAGCACATAAGACCAACCACTAATCTGAGGAAATTCAAATGTTAACTGACCGCCTCCAGCCCACCTATTAACGTATATTGAAACAAAAGCGCGGTAAGTTTGTTTTCTTATAACCTTTATACCCTTCCATAAATGACACGTGCAATTACCTATATTGTCTCTGGTACTGTTTTTCTACTCTACAATCGTTCAAAAATACCCAAGAGTTAATTTACTCTGTTCTTCTTTTTCACACTCCTCACACACAAACACACAACCAGGAACAAACATATGCTGTTTTAGGATTACGTGAAGGTGAAGAAGCCATCGGTTGGCAAGAGACATGGGAACAAGCTCAATCTGAAATACTCAGTCCATATTCTCCTCTATCTCCTCCAACGAAACATTTAAGTAATCAAAATAAAAAACCAATCAAAAATATCCGACCAATTACAAACACTACCGGTCCTGCTGCTGCTACTGCTGTCGCTACTACTAATAGTTCCATGAGTAGTATGCACCCAACAAATAATACTGTTACCTCTAATGGTGGTAACACAAGACATGGTGTTAAAGCTTTGAATAAATTCTCCCCGTTGCCATCACGTTTTGGAGAATATAGAGAAGGCAGTGAGCCAACTGAAGGTGCTGTACATCGGAAATTAATGAAATCTGATCATGATGACTATGATGCCATGGGTAGTGGTGCTAGACGACGAGCAATGTCCAGTAGTGTGATAGACATAAATCCTGGTAAAGATACCTTTCAGTCATCAATGACTACGTCTACATCAACCGCTTATCAAACGAATGATGATATCACTCAGACTACAACGTTGACACCTCAAGGTGTCGGCAGTAGTGAGGGGGATTTGTTATGCTCTTCAGAGAATAATACTGTCAGTCCATTACACATGTCTGAATCGAATGTGAATGATCCGTCATCACCGCATATTATTATTGTAAAAGACCTGTCAATTGAAAAGGATGATCAAAGTCAATTGAACAGAAAGCCTAATTCAACTGTCCCAAAACGAACTGGTAAAGATTTATCAAAAGTAACCAATGGCAATGATTCAAAATACTATGGTGTTACAAATGGTTCGCCGAGCAGGAATGGTGTCAGTGGAAAGACAAACATGTTTAAGAGTAGTAGTAACCATAATCTACCGGGATGTGAACAGATTTCAGAAGATGAAGCATTTCATGAAGGCAATGATGATTTATTATACGGTGATCGATATGATTCCGTGGATGAATCATCATTGGATAATGATAATCATTTTACACGTCATGCTATTTTAGAATATCATAGAACAGCTACACTGAAGAGGTTAACACGTCGTGCAGGCGGTGGTGGTGGTGGCGCCGGCGGTGCGCAGCATACTCATCATGATTACAAGTTGAGCAATGGATTGACGCCTAGTTATCGAAATATTATTATTGAATACGAATCGGATAGTGTAACCAGCATTGGAACTGGTGCTGGCAATATCAATTCACCTGTACAAGATGAAGTAAGTCAATTTTATTATTATTCTTCTTTTTTTTTCCTTCACGTTCCCCTGTGGAACATAGGGCTTCAAGCTAATGGCTTGAAGTTTCTGTAGCAGTGCTTATTTTACAGGATGGGGTTGCTAGCCTCATGCCCAACCTTTCCTGTTCACCAGCATTATTTCTGGCTTAGCGAGGTAAGGGAGTGCGTCGGCCGGGGATCGAACCCTGGACCATGTGCATGGTTGGCGAGCGTCCTAACTGCTATGCCACCGACGCACTTATTATTCTTCAAACAGTGTAAATCACTGCGATTTGGGATATTTGTTTTTGATGAGATAATAAGTAGTAACTAATGCCAGGTGTCTGTTCCTTCGTTCAGCACAGACTAAATTCTGCCAGTCGAGTTAGCTCAGTGGTAACGTCTCTGGCTGCAGCAGCACTGGGTGCCCGGGGTTCGAATCCCAGAAGGGACATAAGTTCCTTCAAGATTGAAGATATACACTGATGACTGGTGAATGCCAACTAGCACGAAACCTGGTTGTCGGTAGAGCTTCTCCCTGAATACCACCAACCACCTAAGAACGATTTAAGATATATACTTAACCAAAAGATACTCTATACAAAATCTCATAGTTTGTACTAGGACTGTGACACTGCTTGGACGCCCAGATCGATTGTCTTAAGATGGTCGCTCCCTCCCCTTAGCCTTTAACGTGAAGTCTGATCCACAAGGTAGTGTGGAGCAGTGTCAGGGCCTACGTTCCCATGGTTTCCGGCGACCGGAACTGGTTTATACACGCTATTCGATCCGTTCGGATTGTGGAGTCCATATATACTACCATAGCCTCCAAAGCCTCAGGATGGTCGGGGGTGGGTGCCTTGCGCTGCGGGTTGGCCACCCCTCCGCACACCTCTTGAAATGCTCCCATATGACCGGGCGTCCTACATAGCCTCTCCTGAGGAAGTCCTACTCACTGCCTTCACGTGGCAGAGGTGTTTTCACCAAAGTGAGAGGGCGAAAGCGGATGCCCGGCGCTCTTCACCGGGTTGACTGTCCATTGGATGACAGTCTAGGGGAGATGGCTAAACCCTGATTCCAAACCTCCAACGACTGGCGTATGAAGCTCACTGGAGCTCACCGGCAGATGTATGGACAAAGGGCTTGTTGGATGTCCTGGATGTCTGGTCCCATTCAAAAAGGCGTATGAACCGAACTCCGGTCACCGGCTGCCAATGGATAGTGGACTCCCTACTCCACTCCTACTGCCTTGTAGGTCACACTTGGTTGTGTAAAGGCTAGAGCTGCACTCTCAAACAAAAGGCCGAGCGATTCTGGGGACATCACTCGTACCAAATTCCCATGAAACTTCATGAACTCTCTTACAGATCGCCGCGCCTGGGCAGCGATGATTCGAGATGTTCATGAAGCCGGCTCATCCTTCCGTAGGAGATAGCCGAAGTAAAGTAAAAAGTAAGTAATATACCACCATAGATTTCGAAACAGGGTTTTCCAGCTCGCCTAAAGGTAGGCTACCATTTCTACCAGTCCGGTGGTCACATTGTGATTTCCACTTTTGTGAGGAACACCCTCGCCGCCTAAAAGCAGTGATTTGGAGTTACCTGGAAGAGCCTATGAACAAGTGGCTCTATTGTGAGAGTATTTCGGGAGGAAGATCGACGTCTATCTATCGTGGGCAGTTTCAGGTCGTTTATGTGTGCAAAGTGCTTACTTAGCTGTAGGCCTCACCGCGACTCGGTTTGAAAAATAATTCTCTGTCTGCTGGATAGATAGATAGATAGAGAGAGAGAGAGTCCAATCTAATTTGATTCCACATTTCTGAAGTGATCACTTTTCAAATCAATCTTCTAATTTTAAGAATGTCGGTGTTGATGTTGTTAATGAAGTCATTTGGATAGTTATTTTCTTGGGAATCTCAATAATGTTTGGTATTTCTTCTTCTTTTTCCTTCTCATCCGTTGGCATCAAAGAGTGTGCTGGTCTTAGAAGACTTGAAACAACTGATACTTTTGCACTGAAAGGGTGTGATGAAGGGTAGAAGTTAGAATTCATGGACTGGCTGGCCATTGGATCGGGTACCAGTGGCTGAATGGTCTACGAGCTTGCTGGCCTTGTAACCAGAAGGTGCCGGGTTCGAACCTTGGCGGTGGGTGCGTACCGCTGAGGAGTCCCAAACCAGGATGAAACAACTGTACAGTACTCCCTGCAGGTTTTCCAATGGTTTTCTAACTGATGTCAGCTCATGATGAAATCCTCCAACCAATCAAGCGAAATTCTCTACAAAACCAATACTTGAAAATTTTAGTTTTAGTTTGAACCAGAGAGAATTTCCAATTTCGAGTTTCAGTTCTTGGAGAAGTCTGTTGGTATTCAGTTTCATTGTGTTGAATTCGGCAGACCTCTTCTTTTCTTCAATAAGTAAGTATGGACCATTGGATAGGTGGTCAATCACCATCTTTTCATAATAAGTAGTGTTCATTATCACAGTGACGTTTCCCTTGTCGACTTTAGTTATAACGATGTTTTTGTCTTTTTTGTGAATGATGATTAAGTTGTTGTACACAAGCTGAGATTTTGTAAATTCTGGTTCATTATTACTACTTTGATGAAGCTATTAACAGCATTAAATAGGGAAATATCAGTGAAAACAACAATATCGTTTTGTTTTTCACTCATTGGGAAATACAAAAGCGCTTTATAAATAATGAATATTATGCCTTTTCTTTCATTTTACTCTTAATGTCTACTATTCTCTTTTCTCTTCTTTCTCTTTCGCTTCTCTGTGTTGTAGCCACGAGTGCATAAATTCACTTCATCACGAATAAATACCAATCCTAATCTTTCATGTGAATTATGCCAGAAAAAATGTCAATCCATAGATAATGTTGTCAAATGCATTGAATGTGATCTCTTCTGTCATGAAAAGTGTTCATCACTTGACTCAAAGTGTTTTCCTACACATATGCTGATTAGTAGTCCTCGTCAAGGTGATACAGACAAAAATGGACATGGATTATTGAAACGACATGACTCGGCCTATTTACCAAGTGAACTGGATAGCTACAAGAAGGCTAATCATCAGTATGCTGTTGATGGTGTTGATGATGATCGAGGAAGATCTGCTCCAGCGTTTGGTATTACCGGTAGTGGTGGTGGTGGGAGTGGTTTATTCAGTCCAACTCTACCTTGGCGCGGGGAACGTGATCATTCATTTCGATCTTCATTAGTTTTAATGTAAGTTTATGCGTCTATGATGATAATAAAGTATTTCTAAGTGTTAGTTTTTTATGGATTTTATTTACTTCAAGCTTGATCACGGATTGATATGATTCAGAGAACCACGGAGTATTGATTGAGCATCAGTGAACAGCCTCACTAGTGACTGACAACAGGGCGAAGTTGCCTGAAGTCTTAGTGAGAAGTCATGACTGGTGGAGTCCACCAGGTCGGGTGTGAGGAAAAATGCTCACCCACCGATTGCCATTGGCTGGCGGTGGTGTTAAAAGCCGTTGGCCATTGAATTCCGTCCCAGTAATTGGCTAGTTAACCAGCTCGCCTCCTTACCTAAAGATTCTGGGTTTGATCCCTCGCGGGGGGTTATAGGTGTGTACTAATGAAGAGTTAGTTGTCAGGTAGGATTTCAGAAATTACTGAGTCTAAAATTCCAAGTGAATGCTGATGATGGCAAGGATAAGCCAATCCAGTTGGACGTATTTGACATTCCATTACCAAGCCAAATCTGAACAATAGTTGAATTGTCTAAAAATACCAAATGTATTTCG